>BJKM01000197.1:162500-487500 GCA_015082035.1 Chaenogobius annularis | reverse complement strand
CTGTTTAGGCTAAATTATGACTCGACTGGAGTTAGTTCTTGAGAAGTCCAATAAATGTCTTAAAAGAGATAAAGTTGTGTTTCCCATTGAAATAACACAGTGTTTTTACCAGTCTCCAGATCTTGAGCTAGGCTTGGTCAGGACCATTTTCTACCTTAATTGTGCCTGTTTTGTTGCTGGGAGAAACCAATGTATGCACGATGTACACATTTTTACATATTGTTTATGTTTCCATTTCATGTTATGGTTTCTCAACACAATTATACAACAAGCGTCCGTTTTAGCATTGACTGATGCAGGTTGAATTAATAAAGTTCCAAACGTTTCAAACGCTTCTCACACGACTCTATTAAGCGATTATTATTCATTCATTCACGCTGATTTGCGGATTTTTGGCCAGCAATTTGTGGTTGTAAATAAAGAAAATGGAACTGATGCCATCAAGACGTGGGGCAAACGGCTCCAACTTTTAAGAGTTCACAAAATACAACCACATTTTCCCCCTTGCATGTCCCACTCTCCTCATTCTGTGGAGGGCAGTACTTCAATACTTCTTGTTGTGGTAAATTTCCCATTCATTTTCCCATTGACTTTTAAAAACACACATTAAAAAAAGTTAAAAGTTGGTTGAATAATTTACAAGCTTATAACATATTTAAAATGATATATTGTGGTCATTATTCACTACACAGCTGATCGTCCCCCTGCAAGCTTTCAAACTTTCTTCTTCAGAAAGTCAATGGGTCAAATTAAAATAAAATGTACTTTCGGAACCTCGAAGGGAGCAATTATTGTTGTTGTATACCCCTAAATGTTGTGTTTTCTCCCCTACAATTTTACCTCCTGCCTTTACCCTTTAGTTCCTCCATTGCTTCCTTTATCCTTTCAAATCTTGTCTTTGTCGTTGAAAGAAAATCCTAAGTAAAAAAACACTGATAACGAACCGGCCAGTGCATGCGGCCCATATAAATAAAAAGAAGAGTGGGACATAAGAGGGCAGGCCAAGTGTGAAATTGAGGATAAAAGATTATTACGTGAACTGAAATGCACTGGGGGGGAAGAGTAATAAAACATGGCACAAGGATATTGAATGGAGCGAAAGGAAAAGCATAGGCTGTAAAGTGTGTCTCCATATGGAAATAAGGCTTTATGCATCACCACGGCAACCTCCAAACATGTCAATCAAAACATTGACTGGATCTGTCCGACGCTTCAGTCAACATTTGAGATAATGTGGGACAGAATTAGTTTGTTTTGCCGTTTTATTCTCGTGTTTTGTTCATTTCTCGTCCAAACAAACAACGTGAGGATACAGTTTAGTATTTGTATTTTCTATTGCCAAACGATGATTCTAATAATCAATTCTAAAACGAGCACCAAAACTAGATGCATGTTTGACCACTCTGTGTTTTTATTATCACTTTGGTATCCTGTATCGATTATTAAAAACATATTCTTTTATATCAAAATCAGATGTAATTTATTTATATCGTGACAACCCATATTTGTTCTTCCTCTAAATATCTATTGTATATCAATGAAAAGAAGGGGGCATTTGAAAAGATGCTTCATTAAATATTTTAGATAATATCAAACAGAATTGGTTTTCCCTCATTTGAACATTAAAACAAACAAATTAACGTTGTTCCCTCGTCAAAAACACACCTGGAGTTGCATTTAGCTTCATTCACGCTTGTTTGATGAGTCCTATTTAAAAAGCCCTTTCCCTCCGAGCGTCAAAAACACTCCGTTCTGTATTTGCCCGATGTGTGATGTCATAATCTACCTATGACGTGGCTCTGAGATCTTCTGTGCTGTTTTTTTAAGTCCATAAATCATCGCCAGACTCGTTAAATCATGATCATTACCGGTACAACTGCGCGCCCGCATTAGCATGTCGGAGGGAAGCGTGCGTTTGTTTCTCTCACCTGTAATATCTTCTGCCGCCAGTAGATGGAGCCCATAAGTCAGTTCCTGGCATGGAAAAAACCAGAGTGAGTTTGTTGTTTTTTTTGACCAATAACAATAAAAAATAATGCATAATATTTGTCATTTATTTGTCTATTTGTCTTTTATTTGTCTTTTATTTAAACATGTCAGTAAAGTCTCGGCTGAAATGTTAGCATACACAAGCTAAAACACAAATGTCAACGTTGCACCTTTGGTCAATCTAGCTTTTCACATGACCAAGATCCTGTTCGAGATCTAGAAATGGGTCCACTCACTCTAGCAGTAATCAATGATGGGTCAAATGCAGGGGGCACATTTTCGGGCAATAAAGTTTTTCTAATAACTGTATTTTGTAACACTAATACCAAAATACAGATAATTACGCTTTCTACATGTTTGTCGTTTTAAAAGTGCTCTGTGTAACTTTTGAAACTTTTCTGTTTTTTTTTTTTCAATATAGCACAAGATGACGCCGCCAGATATTTGCAACTTTTTAAAAAAATGCTTATGAACTCTTCTTATTTCCATTTCTCGTCATAAACATAAACATCTTGACATTCAGAAATCTTCTTTTCTTCATTATTCTGAAGCTCAATCTAAAAATACGAGATGATAAAAGTCACAGACTGAATGGAAAGAAACAATCTCTGATCAACTGTTTTCACATCACGTTATTTGCCAAAAAGATTTGATCCAAACAAACACCTCCCACACAACAGTCTCGCTCTTTCTCTCCACTGCTCTCTCTTTCTGCTGATTTCTCCCTCTCTTCCTCCACTCTCTCGCAGTGTATTTACCTCGCTCCTCCTTTCTCTCTCTCTCTTCCTCTTTTTTCCCTCTTTCACTCTATCTCTCTCTCTGTCTTTTGCTCTCTCTCTCTCTCCTCCTCTCCTCCACTGCTCTCTCTCTTTCTGCTGATTCCTCTCTCTCTCTCTCCCCCTCTCCTCCACTACTCTCTCTTTCTGCTGATTCCTCTCTCTCTCTCTCTCCCCTCTCCTCCACTACTCTCTCTCTTTCTGCTGATTCCTCTCTCTCTCTCTCTCCCTCTCCTCCACTACTCTCTCTTCTTTCTGCTGATTCCTCCCTCTCTTCCTCCCTTCTTGCAGAGTACTTCTCTCCTCACTTTGTTCTCTCTCTTCCTCTTTTTTCCCCTCCACTCACTCACTCTATCCTCTTTTGCTCTCTCTCTCTCTCTCTCCTTCTCTCTCTCTCTCTCTCCACACTACTCTCTCTCTTTCTGCTTGATTTCTCCCTCTCTTCCTCCACTCTCTCGCAGTGTATTTACCTCGCTCCTCCTTTCCTTCTCTCTCTCTTCCTTTTTTTTCCCCTCCTTTCAACCTATCTCTAGCTTCTCCATTGCTCTCTCTCTCTTTTTCTCTGTTTCACTCTACTACTCGCTCTCTTTCTGCTGGTTTCCCCTCTCTTCCTCCCTCTCTTGGCAGGTGTATCTCTCTCTTTTCTTTCTCTCTCTTCTCTTTTTTTCCCTCTCTCACTCTCTCTATCTCTTTTGCTCTCTCTCTCGTCCACTACTCTCTCTCTTTCTGCTGATTTCTCCCTCTATCTTCCTCCCCTCTTTTGAAGTGTAATCTCTTTCCTCCTTTCTTTCTATTTTTCTCTCTCTCACTCCTCACCCTCTCTATCGCTTTTGCTCTCGTCTCTTCTCCCTCCCTCTCTCCACTACTCCTCTTCTGCTGAATTTCTCCCTCTCTTCCTCCACTCCTGCGCAGTGTATTTACCCTCGCTCCTCCTTTCTTCTCTCCCTCTTCTTTTTTTTCTCTCTTTCAATCTCTTTCGCTCTATCTCCCTTTCTTTTTCTCTATCTCTCCATTGCACTCTCTCTCTGTCTCTCTTTCTCTCTCTCTTTCACTCTGCTGCTCGCTCTCTTTCTGCTGATTCCTCCCTCTCTTCCTCCACTTTCTCACAGTGTATCTCTCGCTCCTCCTTTCTCTCCCTTTCCCATTCTCTTTCTCTTCTATTTCTCTATTTTCGTCACCTCTCTCCCACTCCCTCTACATTTTTTCCTTTTTTTTTTTTTTATCACACATGTAACACAGACATATCGAGATCTTTCCACTCGCCGCACAGGAAATGGCATAATTAATGAAGATGTTCCACCAGTCTGGAGATTTATCATTATGCTGAACTATATCCAATGCAAAAACTTCCAAATTGCACTACAGAAACTGAAGTTCATAATTTTAGATAAACTTATTAGAATGGAGTCTCGATCTGCTGTGAAATGGCAAGCAAACATTTATTTTAACCTGCTCATTTAAAGATTAAAGTGGGACTAAACACCTAAACTCCGCCCACAGCCACAGTCCTAGACCAGGGGTCCACCAACGCTGTGCCCGAGGGCGCACATGCGCCCTGAGCAAACCCTTGATAGCGCCTGCGAGGCATGCACACAAAAATAGCACTACTCATATTTCAAACATATACATATATATAAAAAGGTATCAGAAAAGCATTTATTAACTTGTTTAGGTAAAAAAAGTGTTGTTTCCTTGACTTAAAAATGTTAGAAGTGATTTGCATTACAAAAAACGCAGGTGTTTTCCCATCTGACTTTTCAAATGTTTGAGCAAATAAACATAAATAAGTATTTCATGTTTAAACATGTTTTTCTGATTATTACTGCTGTGTAAATTACTGGTAATTGTGGATAATTATTATTGATATGTGAGCAGTCATTTCACAGTGTTTTAATAACTACAACTATTTAAATATCATTATTATAAAGTTAGTTATACATGCAGTTTTGTTATTTAGGAAGTTTGTGGCAAACGGGTTCTGTGCCCTCCATAATAGTCGGGGCCCATGAAGTAGCCCTCAGCCTCAAAAAGGTTGGTGACCCCTGGTCTAGACGAAATGTAAAAATGGGCGGTGCCTGAATGTTGTCTGACCAGCCAAGACCACATGCTTTCCCCCCAAAAAAGACGTTTTGGTCTGGATTCACAGTCTGTCTCCCTGAATGGCCTTGATTGACAGGCGGATGAACCAATCAGAGAAACGCAGTCCGTTTGTGTTCAAACAAAAATGGCGATCAGTTTATGAGTAAAAAAGGGGGGGAATGCTACAGAGGATTGAGAAACAGCGTGGATTACAACAGAATCAACACGCAAAGCACCAAACTCCTTTTGTACTGAATGAAGCAAGGATATTTGAGAGAAGAAGTCTTTTGCATTTGAGAGACACAGGCAACAATTTAGCGGCTGTGATTGGACTGTCCCAAGTGAGGAGTGTTTTTTTGGACGATCTTTATGGTCCACTTCCAGACACTTCGGTATTCCAACTGAATGTAGGAGGGACTGGCTGGACGGAATCTCGGAAGATAGAACCTCCGACTCGGAAAAAAACGGTCGTGATCATCAACTCAAGTCAGAACTTTTCACTCCAAAACTCATGTGAAAGTATTGAATCCCAAGTTCATGAGTTTCTATCACGATGACAGGACTTTGTTTATATCACTGACTTCTCAGCCTCACAAATTAAACACATTTAAACCAAAATTCAAGTGTTATCACGAATACAATTTTGCCAAAAGCATCTTACATAATTTAATTCTCACTAAATTAACCTATATTAACACATTTTTCGGATGAAACAACAAAGATAAAAGCGCATTTTTGACATTTCACGTATCTTCTCTGAGCTGATTTCATAAATGGTCTAATTTTTGAAAGTCGGATGCTTGCGTAGTTATCTCAGAGTTTCCGAGCGCGCACATGAATGCAGCACGATTAAACCTGTTAAAATGCACTGGCAGAACGTCGCCATGGCTGGCAGCACACACTGTTTTTCACTGTTTTAGACAAAGCTGCAAATGAACAGTTTGCACTAAAATGGCAAGATAAAAAAAAAACAATTTAAAAAAAAAAAAAATGGAAGAGGAAGGGAAACATGCACTATAAGTAAACAAATGGGATTTCCAGTTATCGGGAATATAACAAGTGTCAATAGTAACTAGTAGCAACAGCAGATGTTTATTTGAACAGGTATTGAAGGCATTTGAACATGAATAAATTGACTTTATTTCCACATAAATGCAGTGGACAATTATCATGCTCAAGACCATTTTCTTCTCGCTCAAGCAGCTTATAACTCAATGTATTTTTCACGTCCGTTCGTCATTGAAATCATCACTCAACTCTTTCCCATATGGACTGGTAATTACTGTGATCAATGCATCTCACGAGCTTGTGTAATAAAGCAGCAAAGCAAAATGAATGTGTAATTACTTTTTATAAATGACACCGGGACGTAAAATCTTATGCTTTATTAATGCCCTCCATACTCCAACAGCTTTTTATAGCGAGAATAAATGAAGGTATCCGTGCAGTTTTGAGTTACATTTACTCATTGAACAGTATGGAGTTTTCATTTGTCAAATTTAAAACATTGAATAAACAAACACAAGCAAACAGAAGACGGCCAGAGAAAGCACAGGAGATGAAAAAGAAATAAAAAAGAAGACATCCGAAGAAGGTATATACAGTATTTAGAAAACGTAACCATTTGGTCCAAAGTCTGTCACATTTGTTTGAACATATCTAGTTTTATTGCATTGAACGACATTGATTTTTTTCAAGCTTCTCTTACTGTATATTTGAGCTACAACTACAAAATAAAAATAAATGTTTTTATTTCTTGGACAATTATGATTATGTTCATTTTTCTTTTTCTTTCTTTTTTTTTTATATAAAGAATAAACATAGAACCAGCAAGCTAAAACTAAAATAAGACTACAAATAGACATCAAAAGAAACAGATTATGTTCATTTTTCATTGTAAATGTAATCATACTTTGACTGCTTAAATTAGTATACTAGAATTTTGACTATACTCTTGCAAGTCTAGACCTTTAATTTGCCAATATTGATACAAAGTTTGTATTTCTTGAGCAATACCTTAACGTGAGTAATATTATTTTGAAGTGATAGTGCTTCTGCAGACGTCTTGGCTCCTCCCACTTTTATGTAAGAGAGGGCGTGCTTGTATAAGGTAGAAAAGTGCAATGTATATTTACAATTTTACCTGTAAACATACGACTCACAAATCAATGCAAGCGCTTAAAAAAGGCAGAAAAGGGAGACGAAAATACGATATTTAAACTCCAACCAAGACATTTACAGGCATGTTTTTGCACATTTCTGATAGAGTGTTATTATTATCATCTGAATATTGTCCAAAATACATCTGAGGTGTGTATTTTTGTCAATATCACACACACAAAGCCGTCCTGACAGTGGTTAACACCTCTACGTCAGCTTCCTCTGTTCCCAACGGTATTAACTATTCCCGATCTCAGCCTGTTAAAGCCTGAAGCAGCTTTGTTGTTGACACTGGAATAATGAAATTCAACACCACGCTCCCTCAACTGACATTTAGATCTTTACACACGGAATGAGTGCCATCTGGCTCAAAGTATTTCATAATGATTGTCTGAGAGGCAAAAATTATTAAAAATGTCTTTGCAATTGTTGTGATCAAAATCTTCTTCCAGTGCTTTTGGATGAAGAGTTTAGCTTGAAAATTTAAATCTATGAACGCAATTATGTGCTGTGTTCCTGTGCTCACGGCAAGTGCATGGCAACGCAATTGAAAAGGCGACAAAACTGGGAAAAATTCAAACACAATTTGTAGTTGTTTCCTCAACCTAATACTCTGGAGGTAGCGAGGTCTAATTTATAAATAAAATGTGAACAATACTAAAGATTTGCCTCAGTTAACTTGAGATGAATGAGATGAACAGCCATCCTGAAATAACAGTGTGTTAATGTCACTAATATAGCAGTAATATGGAACAGTAATATCTGCACAATGTGTTACAGGGTCAAATGAGCAGCAGAAACGTACATCATCCACATTATGTCAAACACAAAATACTACGCACAGAATGAGAAACAAATATTATAGTTAAAAACAATAATTAACATTTTAGAAAAGAGATTGGCCTATATTTATATAAAAGTGAGATTTGACAATTACTTTGTTCTCTATAACAAACGAATATAATGTGCAAAACAGCATTGAGAAATAATAAATAAATTATCTCTAAACTTGGCAACTCCAATGTCCAATTTTACCTCCGTTTTTACCTTTAAATCGTGTCTTTGTAGAAGAAGGAAGATCCTAAACAAGAAGAAAAGAAAACACTGATAATGGGTAAGCCACGAGGTCCACATAAATAATATAGTAAAATATAATAATAAAAGAATAGTGGGTAAGATGATTTTACTTGACTTTAATTCGGTCGACTTTCACTCCTGTGGGTTTCAGGGTGATAGATATCTAGAACCTTTGCCCTTGAATGTACAAAACTCCCCAAGCTGAAACCCATGAATAATATCTTCCCGATTAAATTCTTGAATCAGAAGTGTTTTCTTTAGGAAGACAACATATCTGCAGATAAATGAGATACCTTCATATGCACATTCAGTCTGCTCTACTCAGAAGTGTGAACTTGCAAGTCGTGACTTCGAGATTTGACGTGTTAAAATGGAAAAATACGACTCTGACTGGCATTGAACTTGAATGCCAGCGACTCGGTACAGACTTGGATTTGGAGAGCTGTGACTTGATGATGTTTCTCCTCAAAAACAGTTTTCTTTTTTTTTTAACAGAAGTAGATAGTCAGATGTACTCAGTATTTAATTGTGGGAACGAACTGGAACATGTTTCACCCCACTTCTCTATTTGTGACCAGAACTTTTATTATTATTATTAATTTATAAGAACCATTCAAAAAAATAAAACTAAAGTACGAGCTATTTTCTATTTTCTTGCTTAAATAATTGAAAAAAAGTCAAAGCACTGGACTTAGACTTGTGAGCCACAAAAACTTCGCCACTGTCTATTTTCACTCAGGCGCGCCACCTGAACCCCCGTGTTACGTCACTTGCCGCGACGGTCGCAGTGAGAGGACCCTTCGCCGCAGGACTTTGCTGGACGTTAACACCCCTACCACGTCCTTCAGCAACAAAGATGTACTATAAATTCAGCGGATTCACACAGAAGCTAACGGGAGCGTCTCCGGCCACCGCGTACAGCCCGCAGGTAAGCACCGGCGTCCGGGTTATGTCCGACACCGAGCCGGTTACCGAAAAGGGTGACCTTCACGTTTCCTAACATCACCGTGGCCGTGCATCCACCTAATATATATGACCCATACGTTACATACGCTGTCGAGTTGGTTTAAACGTTACTGGGGTCATTTTAGGCTTAATTTTTCAGTGATCAACCGAGTTTTAGTAGAAGTTGTGACGAGCGGGTGAAGCTCTGGGGCTCAGTGCTACATCCAATTAGCCTGGCGCTAATCGACTGTCACGTTTTAAACCCAGTAAAAGTATAACGTGGATAGTCCGAAGTGTCTGTAGTAAATGTCAAGGTTTATCCCGTACATCAGTTAAGAATGTTTAAATGGGCGCACTGGTAAACCATGGTGTGTTCTCAAAGGGTTCAAAGCTCCACAGACGAGACTTAAACTCTTATTAAACACAAAAAACTTCATGTGGAAATAAACATTGTATAAAAGGGGTAGATAGGGTCACTGTAAAGGTCAAATCAAATCTTGTCTCAGCTGTCCTCAGACGTGTTTTTCCTCTGCTCCCCCACTGCCTGCTACTTTTGCCTCTCTCGTCGTGTTTTTTCTCCTTTTCTCTCTAAATCACGGTGTGCTAGATCGCCTGTTGTTCTCCGAAATAATGGATCTGATTTGATTGGTCTCTGAGTGCATTGGATAAAGTTTTTTCCCAGAGAAAAGCTTCCCCGGGAGAACAACCTGTCCCGACGGAACGTCCACAGCGGGGTACGTACAGGACTATTACAAGAACTGGCAGGTTCTATGCATCGAGCCCCTGCTCATAGAAGATGTGGAGGACCTATTTATATTTGGATTTATGATAGCAGGATTCCTCCTCATTGGGCTCGGAGTCGCCTTGGTCCATCGGAAAATTGGGAAGACAGAAAAATTCACCCAACAACTGTCTGACATCAACATCATAAGGTTTTTGGATTTGAGTGAAAGAATGAAAGGACTCGAACAGAGACTTGAGCACGGCGCGGTGCAACTCACTGATCTGAACCGTAACATCTTATTTCGGACCATGGAGATGCAAAATACTTTGGGGGATTCAATCAAGAAAACGGGAACTTTTCGCTCTCGGACGGAGTAACTCAATGAATCAAGCTGATCGCACACAGAGGACCAGAAACGATTGGATTATTTGATCGTAAATCATTGATCAACAAAATGTATTGAAGTACTTATTTCTCTTTTCGCTGCTGTGCCCTTGTATCTCTCTCCCTTTTCTTATCTCGCCCCGGGCTGGCGAGCAGCAGGCGTCCAAGGCCGTACTGAGGCCACACACAGACACTTACACTCAACATGCCCCAATATCCACTGAAAATATCCATCACGTTTGACCTCGTTTACTGTACTCGATATGTGTTGTTTATCATTGTATGCTTATTGCTGAACTGTTTTTCATTTTACAAGAGTTCAAGTACCCCAGTAGGCGCCGCACGGGAGCCCCGGTGGCTGATGCTCTTTATGCATGTCTCTCATGTTAGAGGTAAGATCGGGCCTGAAAAATCCAGCCCGACCCGACCCAGGCCCGCGGGCATTAAAGCCCAACCCGGCCCGAGCCCGACCAATTAACTTGATTTGCCCGAGCTCGAAGCAAACCCGAAATTCCAATTTATCCCATAGTCTTTTTGGCAGAAAAAAACACAAGATTTCTTAAGGTTAAAATAATCTACATATTTTTATGATCATGATAAATGCATTTGCACAACGAAATAACGCTGGAACACAGAATAAGAGCCAGATAAACAGAGTGAAAGAGAGATCTTGACGCGCACTCGCTTCATTACGCGGGGAAATACTGCAGCCCACTGCACCCACCGCGGTGCGTGTTTGCCTTTTCAGTTCCCCCTGTCTGAAGTTTATCCTTGACTTCTTGCTGCTCCAGATCGGGGAGACCTAAACTAAATAGATGCGGACTACATTCACGTCAGGAGATTACATTCACGCCACGTGCACAAAGCGTGCCCAGGCTCTGCGCTTCCTGTTTAGTAGTAGTTTTATAGCAATGACCTTACAGCTCCTTCTGTTTTAACCAAATTATTTATAACAAGTATTCCTTAGTTTAGTATCTACACATCGTTTTAGTATAAATTTTTATAAACGTATATTTATTAAAAAAGTCAGCGAGAGAGAAGCCGACCCGAATGTAATGATTGTCATTTTAGACCCGACCCGTCGGGTTCGGGCTTAAGATCTTACCTCTATCGCATGTCGCATCTGTCATCAAGTCAAGTTCCTATGTTGTGAATTCTGTTCATTGACAATGGCAATAAATATATCCTGATTCCTGATCCTGATCCTGAAATGTCACATCGTTATGTTGTCATTAAGATATCTGCAATTATTTATATTATTTGAGTTTAGTGGAAACTTTTTCTTATATATTGAACATGACAGTATTTAAGTTATTGAGGCTCAAATACATTACATATTTATGACTCATAATTGATACTACAGGTGGAAAATATATTGATAAAATTATAATATCGCAGTTGTTGCATATATGTGTAGGAGTATATTGTCCATAATTAAAAATGAAAACTATTTAAAAAGACCGAAACATCAAGTGTAATTGTGACGGAGCCAGTCCGTCAGAGGTTCTAGTCGCCGTTTGTACAAGTGCGGAGCCCGTTCATGCCCGCGCGCACAGACCAACACGCACTCGTTCATTCCCCGCTGTTTCATTCATTCGCACCACACGCGTCATTCACATACTTCCCCGTACTCCTCTGACACTAATTCGCCACAGGGGCACACTTGCACGTGTTAGAATAATTCTTAATCATACACGCCAGCTCTTACCCATGTTGATTTGCAGCCTCGCTCCTCCGATGCGGCGCGTTGGACCGAAACCGAGCCAGTACTTCCTGGTAGGTTAAATAGGCGCTGGTTCGCGCCCGTGGTGCTGACCATGTGACATGCATGATGCAAGCAGAGTTTTACGCCTTTCTTTTGTATTATTTTGAACATGAGTATGTAATTAACAAGCTCTTTGCGTCGTAGGAAGATGCCACACATGTTTGTTATACATTTTTATTTTGGGTTTTCATTATCGTTATTTTGCTCAGTGGGAGGGGCAAGTGACACATAAAGGGAGCCGCTTTTGGCCTGGGAGTCAGTCGGGCACCGGTTACAGTGCGAGGTAACAGGGGTGCTGAGTGAGAGAAAGAGATTGGATAGGTAAAGTTAAAGCTGAACTTTACGTTTGAACCTTGTAACGCTGTATATATGTAGGTTTTGGACACTGCTCTTTTTCACTGTAAATATTTTGGTCATTGTTGCACTTGGAGATTGGCACAATAAATAGCACCTGAGCACTTGGAAATTCGACTTCGCCTATTTTTGAAGAGAGTCCCGCCACAGTAATCTTCCAAACAAGGAATAAGATGATATTTCTGTCCTTTTGAGGTTAATTGTATGGTTCATTCATGTGGCACATTCCTTATGCATTGTTTAAATAATTGTTTGAATAGTTATTGAGAGAATGCAAATGTTTTGGTCAATATCGCCCACTCCTTCTCTTTACTCAATGTTTCAATCTGAGATTGTGTTGTAGCTCATGTTTTTCACAGTATGGAGTTAGAAAAAGGGTTTAATGGGATTATCCTGCTTCAGGGTTATTGTCAGTCTCTATTTCATTTGCACAATACGTCACATTCAAATCAAAATCACTATTTGAGTTTGGGCAATTATTTAGGAAATATAATGTCCTGCAAAGAACAAAATGTCCTGTCTCTTTATAGGAAAATATTAACGGGGTACAGTAGCCCCTGGTTTAGCTTCTCTCAACGGTTAAAGCCCCTGGAGTTGTTTACACGGCACTGAGAACTGAATCCTACACTCAAATCACACAAAAAATATGATAATCCAGAATCGTCCTCCCCTAACTTCAAGTGAATCTTTTCTTGTATATATTTTCACTACAACATATCACAGACATCTTTGACCCCTTCTGTCTCTGATGGTTAGCTCTGTCTGGCCTTTTGGGACGGTTTTATCACCAGTTTGAGAAAATAACCTGGTTCGGCTCATCTTGGCCTTTATTATTGCTTTGTCCTTTATCTCAGACTGTGATTGTCTGACTGAAGGCCAGAGACGCTCTTTTAACTGTGGCGTCGTTTTGCATAGAGAATGACTGTTTTGCAAGTGTTATTAATAACTTTTGATTACTTGGACACAGCTCTCACAAATTACAATGTAAAGAACAAAATAAAGGGTAATACAATTCTTAATAATTAAAGGAGCAAAACATTGGAAGAGCTTATTGTCAGTTATGTTCACAAATATACAGATTTCTTTATTTACCAGTAAAATAACAACAATAATTGCGTAAATATAAAATGATCTAGGCTGTGTTTAAGAGGTAGTGTAAGTAAATGCAGTACAAAGATTAAAACGTAAGCGTGGGTACTGTCACGGTGTCGCTAACAAGCACAGTTATTTCTGCTCGCTGCTCCTGACTAAGATCTTGATAAGTTTTTCTTTTAAACTGTAGTTTGTGGTTTCTTCCGCTGTCCTTGAAGGCCCACTCGGAGTCAGATCATTTGGGTCCTGCTCAGATTGAGTTTGAAGCGCCTCTTGACTGTGATGCGTGCTGATCTGGAGGGAAAGCGGCTTCACCCACTGCAGTTTTAAAAAATAAATCTCAATATTACCTTATTTTATTTTAGCACATGTGGAGGCGGAGAGTGGGAGCAATACAAATTTAATCTGACACATCAAAACACGGGCGTTTTTTATTAGCAAATAATGCACCAAGGCTCATCTGCAAACGACTAACGGCTAATGTTTTACGTTTTATGTTTCGACTGCACAATTGTAGATATATTTTGTTACGTGTCGCGTCCCTACATCTTGGACAGCTCTGCTTGCAAAGTCTGATCCGTTCTCAGTGAAAATAACACGTGGGTTTATGAGGGTGTTGGACAGGAAGCCGCAGCATTGATTGTTATCTGTGGACATTGACTTCATGAATCGACAGGCCCAGTGTTACTGCCGCTGATGGGCCGCGCTGAAGAAACGACCAAAATATAACCAGGATGGAAGTGATTGTGGAAATATATCTTAATTGTATATTGACAAAATGTGTTATCTTTGATTTTATTTTTTTATTGTGTTATTATTTTAAAAAAAAATTGTGTATTCCAATAACAATATTCAGCTGATTTTAATTTATTTTTTTCAACCCAACAATATTTTAAAATGTATTAATTGTGATTTAACCATCAGACAAATGTGAAAAGTCCCCAAAAATATCACCGTACATCCTTTTTTGCCACATAACTTTTTCATTTTTTGTTGCATTCTTTACTACATACATACTATATTCAAATTTTGCTTATCTTTAAAACAACATTGACATTATATACCTACATTTTGACATATTTCCCACCTCTAATTTCAATTGTATTCATTTCTAAAGGTGCTCTTCGCCGACTTTTCTGGTAGAAAATCCAAAACGTTCTTTATCTAAAAGGCAGCAGACAACAGAGACTCCACCAAACCAATAAAAACGAAAGATGAGTTTATACCAGATGGTTTTACATAACAGGCAACGCAAATATTTACAATACAAGCACCACGTGAAGGACCCTCCACCAGAAACGTTGCATAGTCAAGATTCAGCTCATAGTTCACATTTGAAATACAAAATTGGAGCGTTGACATTTGAGAGACACCGAAATATGAGTATCAAATGCATTTCGGAACTTGTTTGAAGAGGTCTGAGTAGGTTTTTGTTCAAGTTTCAAGCGACAGAGATACTTCAAAGAGGACGTCATTGTTCCAAAATCATCTGTGTGATTTGATTCGCTTCTGAAGGAACTGTGTTAAAAGTCGAAGTGGGCGATATGGATGAGAATGAATATCTCTATCATGCAAAATCAAAACAATGGATCAGTAATGTGCTAAAATGTGCCTGTAAATGTCTTAATTGAGGTTCAAATGTGGCACAAAACATGACTGGAACATAACATTTACCTTTTTCAAATGCAGAAATTTCACTTTATATCCTTGTTCTGCAGATTACACACTTCTGTCTCTCTTTTTAGGTCTTTTTTTAGTAGTTTTAATTATAGACTATACACTTTATATTCTAACTTTGCATACCTCCATAACAACAATTGCAATATTATCAATTTTTCGATCTCCCACCTCTAGAAGCCTCACAATGTTGGAAAATACCGATTCGTGACGTTTTCCTTGTTCTGTTTTGCAGGGGCTGAAGCCGGGCCTTTCGGAGCCCCCCACCATGATCTTCGCCACGCCGACCAAACTGGTGTCGGAGTCCGGGGCTGCGGCCGAGTACCTGGGGACCAACAAGGTGCCGGATCTGCAGAGGTTATTCCAGGTACAAACAAACAAACACAGATGCCTTCTAAAGTCATTACATTTACTTTGAAAAGGTAATTTTTTATTACATTTGTGCCTCGAACTCAGAGGCTCATAAATCTAAATAAAAGACCACTCTGACTGCAGCTGTTTATTATTGTAGCAGCTGACACTATTCTTTCCATTGTGCCTTTTTGATTTAAAAATAAATAAAAGACAGAAAAAAACAACTTGATAATTGAGTATTTTTCATCAAAACTAAAATGTATTGTAATATTTGACTTATTTTACTATTGTTTATTTGATTATTGTAGACAAAAATCATTACAATGCCATAATTAATTCCTTTGTATTTCTGTGTTATTGAAATACATAAAAATAAAGAATAAAATACATACGTAAATCAACAGTTGTTGCAGCCGTTTAACTTGAGGTTCATCAAAACCCTATTTTGCAACTTTTATTCCAAATATTTAAGCTCTGTTTGCTATTTTCCAAATGTAGCCTCAAACTAGGATTTGAATTAACCACATTTGGTTTTGCCATTTGGAAAACTCTTTTCTTTAATTACATTGTCAATTCACTCGCACATCAAAGTTACATGTTGCATTAGTAATGACCGCATTATTAACTCGTTGTCACAGCCGCTATTTGAGTTGTTTTTGCAAAGCGGATTCAAATGAAACACGATGTTCCCGTTGGTGAACCACAGTTTGCTTAATTCAAAGTATTTAATTTGTGGAAAGATCAGACCCATAGAACACACTTTTGATGACTGTAAACTGTAATAAATGAAGGGAATTTAATCAGTGCTCTTCACTAACGAGAGACCCTCCCCAAGGAATTAAAACATTTGAACATAATGATTGTGGGAGTTGTTGATGTTTCTCAAATTGTGGTGGTGTTTTTATTTGAGTTTTTATTCTGGTGTGGTCCTGATTTGCTTGGTTGGTTTTGTCTTGGTTTAGTTGTTCTGGTTTATACTGGGTTTAGTTCTGATTTAGTCCTGGTTTCCTCCTTCTCTAGAGCTACTTCAGAACGTGCTTTAGTCCTGGTTTAGTCTGGGTTTAAGCCTTGGTTTGCTTCCTAGTTCAAACCTTCTTTAGATCCTGGTTTGGACCTACCTTAGGACCTGGTTTAGTCCTGATGTAGTTTACTGGGTTAAACTCTGGTGTAGTTTTCTCCTCGTTTAGACCTGCTTTAGGACCTGGGTCAGCCCTTTTCAAACTAACATTTTATATTTAAAAAGATAAGCACAAATCGACATGGGCGGTTGTCTCATTAAAGGGTCTCGCTGCCTGTTGAGCTGCAGCCGAGAGGAGGCCCCCTGCTGTCTGTAAGAGTCAATTGCAGTGAATAGGAAATGCCTTTTTCTTTTTTAATAATTAAGCGTCCTTCAGTCCTGCGAGCTGGTTTTCTCACTCTGCAGAAGTGTGATTGTGTGAAGTGGCTTTGGTGCCTGAATCCTGTAATAAAAATGTGTTCTGATGTGTATATATAAAGGAAAGAAGTCTAGTTCTGCACCTGCCAGAAGCTTTGGACAGGTTTTTTTATGGAGACATATCATGCAGAAACCACTAATATACCACTAAGATATCGCCACAGGAAATTTTGATGGTACAATTATCGTGAGAGTAAACATCAATTTAAAAATGACTCACGATATAAAATTAAAAATTAGTAATTTTCTTTCATTTTCTTTGTCTAACGTGTGACTGTTCCTCAAGTTTGTGATCGGCGTTATGAAATCGAAAGACAAAATACTTTCTTTACATTTAAGTCTATTTTTTGGACTATAGATTGAACTAAACATACTTGATTTCGCTTCTAAAATTGTCACGATTATAATTTTTTGAGTTCTTACGATTATATTGTGACCTGAATAATCCTGATTATCGATTAACCTAATGATCGTGACATCCCTTCTCACAATCACTGTTCCCATAATTGACTTTCATACACATCAAACTTTCTGAATGATGAAGTAAATTTAATGTGACTTAAACAGACAGATAAAAAGCATTGTAGTTTAAGTTGAAATGTCTTAATGTTTGCTTCTAAAATTCCCTTTTTCTTAATCACTGTGTGACTTGAATAATCACAATTGGCAGTTAATCAAATAATCTTGAATAAAATCAGCAAACATTTTAAAAGGGCTGTAAAGGGAGTGTTTTCATGAAATAAAGTAAGACTAGTTTTGCCCCAGGACAGATGTGTGGGGTTCAAAATGAGACCACTGTGTTCGTCCAATTGTAGAGCGTTTTATTCCCCGCGAAGCAGGAAGTGCCGTGTTAGCATGCTAGTTATTGTTAGCATTATCATCTCAACCCCGCTCTGGCTTCTGAAAGTTGTGACAAGCGCTTATGAACTCATCGCAGAGGGAATAATTAGTGAGGAACGTGTGCATTAAGTATCAACTGCTGCAGGCGGTTAAAATCGGGTGCGTCGCCTTCACTTCTCATATTTTCCGCTTACAGACCTGTAATGTACAAATCACAAAGTCGTCTCAACACGTGAAACAAAAACACGGTTAATCAAGGGTTTCTACTTACGTTCTTCGTTGTGTCCCTTGCAGAAGTCCGACGGCATACCGGTCCATCTAAAGGGCGGTTATGCCGACAAACTGCTGTACCGCACCACCATGGCTCTGACAGTAGGGGGCGTGCTGTACTGTCTGATGGCGCTCTACAAGGCAGCGCAGCCGAGGAAGAACTAATTCAGGAACGAGCGCAACACTTCTGCCGTCTCCGGATCACCGCTGCTGCTGTCGCCGAAATGCGCTGCGTTTTTATACCTTCAGGTTGTTGGGACTAACTCTTACATCTAAATGGGCGGCGACCAGATTTCACCACTTCACATAACTTATCATGTCAGTTTTCTGTGTTTAAAGATGTCTATGAATAAATTGTTTAAAAAATATGGAAAACCACTTTAATTCTTTTGTCATTTTTTCTCTCTTTGTTTTCTTGGATCATCTGCCATTAAAGCTGCGGTACCTCATTTTGAAACCAACAAAAAAAGAAGGTATAAAATCGGTCTAACTAAAAAAAAAAAACACGTTGGCACATCAAGTTGAATTTCTTGTCGCCTGCACAGCTTTAGAACCGCTTTTTCAGTCGGAGAAGTAAAACGAGGTGGACCACCACAGGACGGCCAATCAGCTGTCAGCACAAAGCGTCACATATGATCATGAGCTGAAGATGGTCAACAGTGATTTTTTTATTTATTTTTTTTTACTTATTGAGGGGCGGGCCTTTCAATCTGGGGCAGGCGGTAGTTCAGTTTGTAAACGCAACACAAACAAAAATATCTTGTTACACTTAATTATTCAAAAGCATGTGAAATATGAGTTTTATTCTCAGTTCTGTGTAAAAAAAACAAAAAACTTTGTGTTTAATCATTTTAACCGTCTGGGATTAATTCACCCAAGAGTTTGGTGTAGCCTGCGTCGCAAAGAAGAAATGTGACTAAATCTTAAATAATTGTGTCAATAATGTTGTTTTTTTGGGCTGTGATCGCGCTCCGCCTGGTTTGAGCTCAGTTTTAATCCTCCTGATGATGACTTGTTTCAGTCCTGTTCTCATTTGCTTTTGAGTTTAATCACAGTCCCAATTTTGACGCGTAAAGGTGAACTTGGGGGGTCTGCTACCGGCTGGTCTCCAGATCCTATTGCTTCGCCAAGACGGTTCCCACAGTACGGCATTAACTTTTTATCGATTTTGCATTTATTCAAGGGAAATGTGTTTTTTATTGCCTCAAAATGCCTTCAAAACAGTCATCTGCACCTTGGGCCTGGTGACACCCCCTGCTTGTCCCCGCGGAGATGTACACGGTTAATGCCACACTGTGAACAATTCCAGGCAAAGCAGTAACCATCTTCTGCACTAATTGTTCATTCTCCACATTAGTTTTATTAGATGTTTTTTGTTGGTTTTTTTTTTATATATTTTATGAGCAAAAACCATGAGGGAATGTTAAGCAGAGAAACCTGGCTGTAAGGGAGACTGGTTGAGCGCAGCAGCTTTGTCTGAACCAGTCATCTGTCATCCTCTTGAGTGATGATCCAAACGAGCAGCAGCTAGAGTCCAGACGGCGTGCATCACTCGCCTTTTATCACAAGCTGTTCCTATAGAGTACTACTGCAGCCTCTTAGCAGCTGTTGGCCCGGAACGTCATTGCATTTATACGCTTTAGGTCAGAGTCTGTTGCTGTTTTTCCTCAAACCGGCTATTTTCAGGACGCTATATGCTTTTTTTTTTTTTTTTTTTGTCAGTGGAACATGGGGCGGTTGAAGCACAGATGCAGGACTTTCAGGGGATAAATTGTGTCTTTTCTTTCCGATGCAGTCGTCTACACGTCTTACAGCGACGGTTTCATTCAGATGATTTGCCCGAGAAGCAATGGAAATCACTAAAAGAAATGGTCGGCCTTCAAGCGTTGTTCTTTCAGTTTCTGCAAATTAACTCTTAATACTGCAAAACATATATATATATATATTATATTTTTAGTTATTTTTTCTGACAACTGCACTGTAACAAAGATGAGGCAGAACTGTGACCCTTTCTTCCTCCTGCCAGAACAGACTAAAAAGAAGACTAGAAATAACAGTCAGACGTTTGGCTTATTAAATGTGTGCAATATCATTTTCCCCACCTGCTCGTTTCAGCAGGGAGATGTTATTGCTTTTCCTGAAATGTTTGACTGTATTGCATTGAACCTATATATTTTTGTATTTATATGTGTTTTTATGGCTCAAAAATACCGTTCAGACACAGATCTGGCTGTCCTGTAACTTGGCCCGGTGGTGCCATCTGCAAGTTCAAGGTGTAACGGATGCATATGCAATAGTTGTTTTAGATTAGAGTGTATTGTCTCTGATCAAACCAACTGAAAACGACCGATAACAGATAAATAGAACAGATATCCAGGGGGTACTGTATGTATGAAGTGATTATTCTGCCCCTTTGTGCTTCATTTATGCTTTTTTTGTTGTTTTATTCACGTTTTTGTGCAATATTTGAACCTCAACCCAGCACATTTGAGCACATTACTGATGCATTGTGTGAATATCGACTGAATATATCAAGAAAATGTCCCAAAAATCTCAAGATACAAAACAATTGTCAATATTGCCTTGCTCTAATCTACATGGAGCACCTTTAACTGTAAACTCATTTGAATATGTTAAAGTTTGTTCAAAAGCCTCGTTCATCCAGTCTCTGTGTGTATAGTTAGAAACGAGGCGCTGTGTGATCTGTGTGTGGATCTGTGCGCGGCTCTGTGTGTGGATCTGTGTGTGGATCTGTGTGTGGATCTGTGCGCGGCTCTGTGTGTGGATCTGTTGTGTGGATCTGTTTGCGGCTCTGTGTGTGCGGCTCTGTGTGTGTGGCTCTGTGTGTGGATCTGTTTGCGGCTCTGTGCGCGGCTCTGTGTGCGGCTCTGTGTGCGGCTCTGCGGCTCTGTGTGCGGCTCTGTGTGCGGCTCTGTGTGCGGCTCTGTGTGCGGCTCTGTGCGCGGCTCTGTGCGCGGCTCTGTGCGCGGCTCTGTGCGCGGCTCCGTGCGCGGCTCTGTGCGCGGCTCTGTGTGCGGATGTCTCTGGCAGGTGGGAGTTTGGAGGTGGTTTTTATTGTGTAATATTTAGTGCAGAGGTAGTGCTTAGGCGCGGGGCCAAGGACTGCGGCGAAACGGGCTTTTAATAGGTTTGTGTGGTAGAACGAGGAATCATTTTTGAAAAAGCAAAAAGTATCAGATGGAATTAAACTGGGGTGAGACTTTTTGAAATCACATTTAGATTGACTCTATGAGATTACTGGGACGGTAATGTTACTTATAAATACATTTAAAAAAAAGTTACTGTACGTCTGATCACATTCAATTGATGGAATCCTCAAGAAGAAATGTGTTTTTTCGTAGCCTAATCGTTAATCAAACCTCCAAAAAGGCAACAATGATAAGTATACTACATAATAAATATATAATTACACTTTCTTTACTAAATCCTATAGTTTTATACTTCTTTGTTTGGATATAGCTCAAGTTCTTTTGCTGTTTTGTTAGTATTGATACTTGCTCGAAGTTTCAATACCCGTTTTCGTAAATTAGTTTCTGATTTTCACCACTCTTGACAGCCCTATAGTTGCCATAGCAATTAACAATCCAAAGTCAAACGCAAAATATGAACAAATACATTTTGAAGTACACAACAAATAAAAAGTATTGCGTGAACTACTTCTTGATTCTCGAGTCGGTTGCATAAAAAAGTAGTGTCGCGGGATGACAGCGGTTTTATGAGTTTAGGATAATAAAACCAAGCTCCAACCATTGCCTTTGTGTCCCTGAGCAAGACACTTCCCTAAAACGCCTCCCTGCACGTGAGAACGTTGTGTTCATGAAGGTGACGGTGCTGATTGGAGGCCACTTGTCCCCGAGGACAAATGGAACGCCGCAATTAACCTCCGTCTTTCATCCGCCAATAGTTTCATCTCCGTCCGCGCAAGCCTTTTGAAACACTTGGAAAACAACTGGTGACGTCTTTTCTTTTCCGCCGCCCGAAACGTCCTCGGAGAGCGGTATTCGTCTCCGTGATCGACCTTGCGAATGGCCTTTGTGTTTCATCACGCTCTCTTCATTTTCACTCTCACGTCGAACACAGAAACGGCTCAGAAAGGCGGGGCCCGCTTTGGGAGAACTGATTCCGTGATCTCGGAGAACCTCATCTGGTCCACATTTTGTTTCTCATTTTTACAAAAGACTCGGTTCACGACCTTGAACGCAGACGCGAGAATGAATACTGCTGAGCTGATGTTATGTAGAGGCAATGATGCTTAAACTGGAATAATGTCTGTCAGGTGGTCAAAATCACCCAAAATGACCTGAATAATGATGCTTGAAAGAGTGCACCCTCCGTGATGGGTGTCACACGGTGCGTTTTATTTTGGCCGGGGATTAAAATAAAACTTTGGCGAAACTAAAACCGAGTGCCGTAACCGATAAAACCATTACAGATTCCATTTTATCTCATTTTTATACAGGAAAAAAGGTGATATCAGGCTTGACTTTCCAGCAGGTTCCAACTCTGCAGTTTAACAGTCACAGTCAGTGATTTAAGTGTATCCTTCAGCCAAAAGAGTCTGTCAGCCCTTTGAAAAATCGCATCGCATCAGAGCCATTATGACAATTTATCACTAGGAACAAAGGTTGAAACTACAAAACCGAACCACATAAAAGTGGGCCGAAAAGATAGATTCAAAAACTAAAATGAGCAGGTGAATGGAGGACTAAAACAATACTGAAATGCTCAAAAGAGTAACGTTAAGGCTGTTTATAGTCGAGCGTCAAACCAACACGCTAAAATGCTCCTTCGTGTCAAAGTGCTGAGGGCCGCCAGAACGTGATGGAAGAAGTACTACGTATTCGTACTTAAGTAAAAGTACAGATACAGGAGCAAATATTTACTGGTACTCAAGTGTCACATGAAAACATTTACTTCAGGTTTTAGCCTATTCTAAACTGATTTGTGAAAAGTATAATGATCTGGATTTTTAATTTTTTTTTAATTACAATTACAGAAATTTTTTTATAGATTTCCTCATTTTTCTAGCTGATTTTATTTGTATTTTTCGGTTTTCTCAAAATTGGGACGTCAACTCAAACTAGGAACGTGCTAAAAATAAAAAATAATAAAAATGAAAAATAAAAAATATTTCAGGTGGTCTAAAACAGTCAAGAAAAGTACTTGACAAATGTAGTGGAGTAGAAAGTACATATACTTGGTCTGAAATGGAGTAAAAATGAAGTATCCACTGTTAAAGTTACTCAAGTGAAGCACAGGCAGCTAAAAGTTTGACGTAAATACAGTAGTTACTTTTCCTGACTTTCCACCCCTGCTGTAAAGGCTGTGATTAGTTGACACACACAAACTATACAGAAAACTGATTACAAACAGCTTCCAACTGCAACTGCAACTGCATTCAAGACTAATAACTGCATACAAGGCTAATAACTGCATACAAGGCTAATAACTACTGCATACAAGGCTAATAACTACTGCATACAAGGCTAATAACTGCATACAAGGCTAATAACTGCATACAAGGCTAATAATTAGCATACAAGGCTAATAACTGCATACAAGACTAATAACTGCATACAAGACTAATAACTGCATACAAGACTAATAACTACTGCATACAAGGCTAATAACTACTGCATACAAGGCTAATAACTACTGCATACAAGGCTAATAACTACTGCATACAAGGCTAATAACTGCATACAAGACCAATAACTGCATTCAAGGCTAACGTCATGTTTTATTGTCCCGGTAAACTAATAAATGCATGGTTTGTGTATGAGTTCAGACGCCTTGAACGTCAAAGAAATAAAGGAAAGTTAATTTTTATGTATTTATTTATTTCTACTACATTAGTCTAGTGTGCGGACTTTTCTTTGCCAAGCTGTTTTCGATCAAGTTTCCATGTTGTCTTTGTGGATCAACCAATCACAGCGCTTTCATAACCCTTTTCTTGCGTATCCTTTTTGTCTACTCTACCCAGCCGTACAATATTCTGATTTGCTGAGGCTCATTCTTCCAAGCGGACGTTAAACTTTGACCCTGTCGTCTTGAGGACCCTCCGAAATCAAACTGCACCCCACGCACCACTCTCACGCGTCAACTTACTATGAATTTCTGCCTTGTCAATGCCTTTAACGCCGTCGCCGTAACCCACTTCCTCCACTTCCTCCACCTCCTTGACAACCTCCTGTTTTGTTTGCTGAGCGCGTCGTGTGTTGTGATGTCACGTTTAGGGCTGGGAAAACATCCTCCATCGACGTGTGCTAATGGAGGCGCGACGGGGGAGCTAACAGGAAGTCACCGCCAGTCTGAGAACAGCAGAAGAACAAGAGCGGGGGGTGCGACGGGGGTGAGAACACGGCGCCTATATCGGGAACATGTCAGTGCAAAGTGCAATTTCACTGAGGAAGTCGCATGAAAATCACAGACGTTTCTCACATGCAGAAAACATCTCTCGAATATCAGTCAGAACCCAATCTATAACTTCGCCGTGTTTGTTTCGTGCGATCGGTTCATCCCGGCCATTCGTGGTTCGAGATTATACGTATTTGTAAAAGTACAGTAGTCTTTGGTGTCCCAGATATTGCGTCCGTGTTCATGAATATATTCTGTAATATTTAATCTTTTTTTGTTGTTTAGATTTATACGAGCAAAAAACATTTCATCGTTCAAATGTCTAAGTACGACTGGTCAGATCTTTAAACCTCAACGTCTCAGAAATGCCCAGAACACAGATAGGAACCTTTTAGTCCTAAGGGACGATGGGTTGTTTGGGGTGTGCGGGGTTTACATTTGGCTGGGCGTTTTCCGGGCACTTCAGTTTCTCCCATGAACCTAAAATAAAAGCAATGATGCACTTCATCCTCCATTTTGGCTCAAATATGAAGATTCAAGAGTTCCTCAGCGCTGCTCTTATGGTCGACTCCAACTCCAGACGACACACTTGAGTTAAACGTCCTTTATTTTCAGACGGGACTCCTACGCAATTTGACCTGAAAGATCTTAGTCTAAAGCAGGGCTATTCAACATAAGGCCCGGGGGCCAAATCAAGCCCTCTAGGCGATATAATCCGGCCCACAACCCATCTTCCAAATATAAGAAAAATTATAATAATCTTGTTTACTGGTTTAATTCTGAGTTAACACTAGTTTAGACCTGGTTTGGCCTGGGGTTAGTCCTTAATTTTGCTTTAGAACTGTTTTGATTCTAGTCTAGTCCTGGTTTAATTCTGGTTCAGTTCTGGATGGGTTTTGCAAAGCAATGTTGGTAAAGCATTTATTTCTCACAAAAGTCTATCAGCAGTTGTTTCATTGTATTTACTCATGATTGAAATCGTGTTGGGGATGTTTTGTGCGACCCAAAAGGTTGTTGCAGTAGTGGACCACCGGCCCAGACGTCTTGGCCCTTCGAAAAATGTGGCCCTCAGGAAAATTAAGTTGAATAACCCTGGTCTAAAATATAGAACATTTTGTATT
Organism: Chaenogobius annularis; assembly: GCA_015082035.1. Classification (NCBI taxonomy): domain Eukaryota; kingdom Metazoa; phylum Chordata; class Actinopteri; order Gobiiformes; family Gobiidae; genus Chaenogobius; species Chaenogobius annularis. The sequence continues at coordinate 462,080 of BJKM01000197.1, read as the reverse complement.
CCACGTGCCTAATCTTCACCACAAATATTCCTGCTCATCTAAACCTAATTTGGTCATATTTAAAATTAAATGTGAGGCCATAATTGCATAGTTTTGCCCATATTACTGTGCATACACATATTCTAAACTTGGATTAACCCATTTTGTGTGCCCCCTGACACTCCGCTGTGACAGATCTGGGTCAGGTCTCCTGCTAAGACTTCAGAATTGAGATTGACGTCAACTCTCAGAAATACCACCACAGTGTTGCCAAGCAGCTCGTGTGCTCGGAATAACAATTTGTAACCCAAGCTAAAAATACAATATTTAGACTGTAAGCACAAAAAGCAGTCTTACATTTGAGAGCGTTCGACACATGAACAGCTCTGAACTCTGCTTTTGAGAGGCGGAGTTTATTTTACTCGTTACAAACTTCACAAAAAACGCCCTGTATAGTATGACAACATCAGCAGTAGCGTTTGCAGTAGTTGTAGTAGTAGTGGGGCAGTTGTAGTTTTGGGAGTCGCAGTATGGTCATTTTTGTATTTATTAATTTACTGCTTCTACATGGATAATATTTTTATTTTATTTTCATTTATTTGCATTCATTTTTTCTCTTGGCCAAATTGCTGTGTTAGTATTAAAACACGTCCCATTTAATAAATATAGTACTTTTACTTCACCACCAGATACCTCTGACCTTTTATGACTGCTTTTTTACATTTGCCAATTTCTGTTTTTATATTCCAAGCATGTTCAGCTTCACTCACTGCTCACGAGCCTTGCCCTTGGTGAGTACAGATTATTAGTATTTTTGTATACCTACTTTCGTACATGTTTGGAGTACTTCTTCCACCTATGTACTATAGCAGTAAAGTTATACTACTTAAAAGTCCGCTGTGTAACTTTCCCCTTTATTTTTTTAGTGTGAGATTGCAAATACAAACCAGTAAAAACAGTAACAACCACAACAACCACAACAACAACCACAACCACCACAACCACCACCACCACAACAACAACCACCACCACAACAACAACCACCACCACCACCACCACCACAACAACCACAACAAACCCACAACAACCACAACAAACCACAACAACCACAACACACCACAAACAACCACCACACACAACAACAACCACAAACAACCACACACAACAACCACCACTACAACAACACACAACAACCACAACAACCACAAGCAACCACCACAAACACAACCACACAACACACAACAACCACCACAACCACCACAACAACCACAACCCACACCTACAACAACCCACAACAGCAACACACACAACAACAACCAACAACCACAACAACCACCACAACAACCACAAAACACAACAACCACAACCACACATACAACAACCACAACAACAACAACCACAACCACCACCACCACAACAACAACACCACCACCACAACAACCACCACGACCACAACAACAACCACAACAACAACAACAACCCACAACAACCAGCACAAACCACCACAACAACCACACAACCACCGCAACAACCGCAACAACCCAACAACAACCAACAACAACCACAACAACCACAACAACCAGCACAACCACCACAACAACCAGCACAACCACCACAACAACCACCACAACCACCGCAACCACCACAACAACCACAACAACCGCAACAACCACCACAACAACCCACACAACCACCACAACCACCACAACCACCACAACAACCACCAACGACCACCCACAACAACCACACACAACAACCACCACAACACCACAAACAACAACAACCACAACAACCGCAACAACCACCACAACAACCACAACAACCACCACAACCACCACAACCACCACAACAACCACAACGACCACCACAACAACCACCACAACAACCACCACAACAACAACAACAACAACCACAACAACCAGCACAACCACCACAACCACCACAAAAACCACCACAACCACCGCAACAACCGCAACAACCACCACAACAACCACAACAACCACAACAACCACAACCACTGCAGACAGATGACACTGAAAGAGAACACGTGTGTGCAGATGTATGCATTAGAACAGAGTACACATGTATTATATTATTACTACCATCATCACAGTGTCGTATACACATATTGTCATACCAGTAGTCATATCGTCATATATCAGTACATAATCAGGTCGATATATTGTCATTGTCTTTGATCAGTTGAGTCAATAGTTGGACATCTCTCCCTGGGTAATTTCTGCTCTTACTTTTGTTGTTGCCCAACTATTACCCTCCTATTTCGTCTCTTATATAGATATATATTTGTCTATCTTATAATAGGAAACTCTCAGGCTGCTTCATATGTTGTACTTAAAAATAAAGCTGTGACCCACTTACTTCCAGTCAATCATTCTGGGAAGGATCAGGGTCAGTTTGTACTCCAAACCCACAAATAAAAAATTACCCTAAAATAAAATTTAAAATGAATAGGCCTTTTTTGGGTTAGGCATTTTTTTGCTTCATTACAAGTCCCAAAAACTCATCTTTAGTGAATTTACCTTCAGCTTTTAAGAAAGAAAGCTCAGACCATCCCTCCAGAAACCAACTTTACTCGTTCATGTTTTTAACAAAAAAAAAATCTAGACGGAATTTAAAATCTGATTTCGTCTGTGCAGAGCTTGTTTCTACTTATATTTCGAGTAAAAACAGACATCAAAGTCCAAAACTACAGAGTCTCAGCTTCACAAAGTCTCCAGCCGAGTGTTTGTGCTCCAAAGGTTCAGGAACAGCTTCACTTTTTAATTGGGGCTCATCTTTTTCAGACGTTTTAGGAAAAATAGGCGTATGAGCGTAGTGATAGTAACCATAACAACAATGACGATGACAACAACTGTGTAACTTTGGCTGGAATGTCCCCACAGTATGGCATTACGCTAATCTGTCTCCATGGATACAAGCGAGGCGGCACCGCTCTCAGTAAGCGTGCAAGTTTATTTAATTTTCTTTTAGGTATTTTCAAAGCAATATAAAAAAAATAGCTGTAACTGAGTACGTGCAACGTAGACACGCTTAATGCCGTACTGTGGAGCATTCCTGGCAACGCAACGGCATCTCCTCACCAGAAAAGTTACTTATGACTATGGCAAAAACTTATGACTGAATGTTCTACTGCATTTCCACTGCCCATTTTCCACGAACGCAACAACAACAACAACAACAACAACATATTATTCATCTTATTAATAATTCAGAGTCACACTGTATGTGTCCGTTTCTTGTGGCGGCTGCGGAGCTGTTTCTCGGGGGAAGAACATTTCAAGAGAGAACAATTTCTTTTCAGACAAGTTCAGACAATTGGAAACGCCCACACTTTAATCCTTTGAGTCGGCCGGAAATAAAACTGTTATAATTATACTGAAGCCCAACTTTTCTGGAAATCTGCTGAGGATGAACTAAGGACGTGAAAGAACAACTGGGAGTCATTTTAGTGGTTTAAATGTATATTGAAGAAATACATGCTATTTTTAGGTTTTTAGGATTTTCTAATATTGACTTTATTTGGTGTATTTATACCTGTTGTACATATAAATGATAGTATTACACCAATCGAGTAGGTATTTGTGGAGAAAACGTTGAACAATCTGGAGAGAATGACAGGAAGTGACATCATACTAGGGACACTCATTTCAGACAAAAGTGTAAATGTAGAATTTACACAACTTACAACTTTTTTGACCCTCTAAACATTAATTCAACAAAATAAAGTCGCTCTCATATATTTTTATTTGTCAAATTAAAAACATACATTTCTAGTGTGATGTCATCAATTACAAACAGGAAGTGAAATTATAAGCCTTAAAAATTTGCTATTCTGTGATAACATTTTTTAAAATCATTTTTAGCTAAATTTGAAATATATTTATTTTGACTGCATTTTAGGTCAGTGAGTCGTCCGACCTGTAGGGGGCACTTTAAACTCTTCTACACGTTAATCTTAATATGACAATCAATGCTTTCAGTATGTCACTAGTACCACCAATACTTTTGGATCAGCTTGAATTAGATTTTGACTCGTTGATGACTCCTTTCTTGTTCATGCTCTTTATTCCGTAGAGATGTAACGATATGCAAAACTCATGGTTTGATATGAAGATAAGTTTGTTATCTTAGTTTCGGGAGCAGGACCACACCCCTTTCACACCCCTTTCACACCCCTTTCACACCCCTTCCTGCAGCATCCAGGTCACACACATCAGTGTTCGTGACTTCATGCCCCTCCCTCTCACCCTCTTTTAATTATTCTAAATGATTCTAGTTTATCTCCTGGATGGGGGTATCGAGGCCCCGGAGCCTTCATCCATTTCTGAACATTCGTGTTGTTCATGTTTCTCGTATGTCAATAAACACTTTGCATCGTAGCTGGGGTTGGGGTCCTTGCAAGTGAAATTGTTGCACGAGATACATTTCACGGTACGATATTTACTGGGGGTCTAACAGAATTAAAGGTGTGATGCTTCTTTTTTTTTTTTTTCTTTTAAAATGTCTAGACAAGACTTTGGTGTGAATCATTACCGTCATATCCAAAGGAATGAAGATATAAAACAGATTGTTTCATGATGTCTGCCCTGAGCTGGAGCAAAGGATCATGGTCTATGGCGCAATCTCTGTTTCTTTAGCTGCTGCTGCAACAAAACAATACATTTCATTTATGACTATACAATATCACACTATTTTGGTTATTCCTACATCCTTTTAAGGCAGCAAAGGTTCCAAAGTAATCTGAACTTCTGGACTGTTTTTGAAAGCTTCTCATTTTGCTCATGGCAGTAGAAATTGTAGCTCCTCAGACCAGTATCTTCAGATCAATGTTTGAGTTTTAAGAGCTGCTGCGGGTGAATAATACCGTCCGCTTGTTGGGTCGGTTCTATTTTGCACTTAAAATGAATGAAAGTCCCAAATATCAGTGCCAAATCCTCATATTCAGTGTCCGCACCTTCTGCATGACAGAAATACTAGAAATAAATTCAGAAATACTACGGAAAACATTGTGTTTCGCTGGTTTTGGGCAGTTATTCAGAAGCTGTCAGATGGGTTTGGTCGCTGAAGCCCGTTACATCCTTGCTTTAGATTGAAAGTAACGTCTGGATTAAAAAAATTTTAGCCCAGATGACTCCCTTAGAAACCTCTCCAACCATGGACAACTCCTGGATAAATGAGAGATTTCACCAACTAGCAATTTATGTAGGTCTTTTTTGGACTCTCAAAGACAATACATTCCATTGTTTTTTATTATTTATTCATTATTTACAGTATTTGTCCAAGCGAGTGTCTTGCCCAAGGACTCATCAACAGTGTAGTTGCAGCATGGTTGGTGGCATGGCAAGGCAAGGCAAGTTTATTTGTAGAGCACAATTCATACGCAAGGCAATTCAAAGTGCTTCACACAACAGGAAAAAATGCATTAAAATCACAAAGACATGGCACAAAATAATAGTTCAAGACATAAAAGAGAAGAGTGCAAAGAAAAGCATTTCAGTCATATGCACAGCCAAACAAAACAGTTTTTAGTTTAGATTTGAACATTGCCAGAGTAGAACCTGTCTCACATCCTCAGGAAGACTGTTCCAGATTTTAGCTGCATAAAACTGAAACGCAGATTCCCCATGTTTAGTCCTGACTCTGGGCACCAGCAGGAGGCCGGTCCCTGAGGTCCTCAGAGTCCGAGATGGTTCATATGGCACTAACATGTCCGAGATGTACTTTGGTGCTAGGCCATGGAGAGACTTGTATACAAGCAGAGCTGCTTTGAAGTCTATTCTCTGAGCCACAGGGAGCCAGTGCAGAGACCTGAGCACAGGACTAATGTGATCGTACTTCCTGGTTCTAGTCAGGACCCGGGCAGCAGCGTTCTGGATGTACTGCAGCTGTTTTACAGCTCGTTTGGAGAGGCCAGTGAGCAGGCCGTTACAGTAGTCTAATCTACTAGAGACAAACGCATGGATAAGTCTCTCCAGGTCTGGTTTAGACACTATACTTTTGATTTTGGCAATGTTTTTTAGATGGTAAAAAGCTGCTGATGTTATTGATCTGACGTGGCTGTTAAAATTCAAATCTGAGTCCATTATTAGCCCCAGATTTCTAACTTGATTTGTAGGTTTTAGAGCGAGACTCTGGAGGTGACAGTTAACACTTTCTCTTTGTTTCTGTGGCCAAAGACGATGATTTCAGTTTTGTCTGAGTTCAGCTGGAGAAAGTTGTTTTGCATCCACACACTGATCTGTTGGATGCAGTGACATCCACTGGTCCATATTCACCTGCCGTCAGTGAAACATAGATCTGAGTGTCGTCTGCATAATTGTGATAGGACATCACATAGAACATAGGCAACTGCTGACCTTCAGGTTCAGTGCTGCCCCATTAGTTTTGACCCGGTTTGGTCTGTTTTGTAAGTTTTGTCCTAGTTTTGGACTTGTTTTCATTGGTTTGAGACTGGTTTAGTCGTGTATATTAGTTATTCTTTGCTCCTGTTGTTATTGTGAATTCCTGGTTTGGCACATTTTGACCTCGCCCTGCACAGGATTCAACTGTATAATCAATCAGTAATGAGTAACTTAATTATTTGCATTTGTGATTTTTTTTACCAAGCACCGTAATCAGTTTCCGTGTTGACACAAAGACATTAGTGTGTTTTATATTAGCGCGCTTCATAATAGATGCTAATGTTCCTCGATGTCTGTCGTGAACTGAAAACACCATCAATTATGTTTTAATGGAGAGGAACAACAAAAACATTTACAAACAGGCTTCTCGTGATGTTGGAACCTTTCACAGATACAGCCAAAGACCAGGTTGTTTACACCTGTGCAGAACACGCAAACGACACACTTAAAGTGCCCCCTACAGGTCGGACGACTTATTGAAATAAAATGCAGTTAGATCAAATATATTTAGAATTTTGCTAAAAAATTATACAAATTTATATCCCAGAATAGCACATTTTTTAGGTTTATAATTTCACTTACTGTTTGTAATTGATGACATCACACTAGGAAATTACCCAGCAAACACTGGACAAAATTAAATGTCACTATTATTTGACAAATACAAATAAATGAAAGCTACTTCATGTTTAGAGAGTCACAAAAGTTGTTTTTTTTGTGTGTAAATTAAACATAAACTTTAACTGGAGTTCGTGTAGCAAATGTGATGTCACTTCCTGTCATTTTCTACAGATTTTTCAACATTTTCTCCACAAATACCTACTCGATTGGTGTAAAACTATCATTTATTCCTCCAACAGGTATAAATGCAACAAATAAAGTCAAAATTTGAAAATCCTTAAAACCTGTCATACGCACTTTGAATATTGAGGTTTATATATTTTCTTGTTGTGATTAATCTGTTTTTAATGTGGTTGTGGTTGATGTGGTTGTTATTTACCTTATGGCCGTTGTGTAATTAAAATAATATCTCATTGGTGAATAAAATCCCTTAACCAACCAAAATAATCAGCTGAACGCCACATGATGTAGCCATTAGCGAAAAACACAATATAATTACTTAGACCTCTATCCATCATCTCATTCATTATCTCTGAACCACAGTATGATTGCAAATAACCTTTAAATAACCGCTGCTTTTTGTGGACAACCATCATCTGTTATATGTTTATTTAAAGGCACAGCATGCAACTTTCTGTAGATGGAAAGTCATCTGCAAAAAGTATTGGAAATCTGTATCTGTTACATGCAAAATTACGCATGAAAAATTAAAAGTAGTTACTTCTTTAATGCGATTTTAGTAGCCTTTTATCAGTCTGTTATACTGAGACATACTGAATTAGTAGTACAACGTCACGTTTATAAATGCACAGTTAAGTTAGTGTTTGTAATTGCTTTCCACCTCTGTTTAAATTAGATCCTTAGCTCCACATGCCTCACTCGCAGAGGTGACAAAACCAGCAGTTAATTAAGGTCCCTTGCTTTACGGCGGATTTCCATTTCACACCAACTGCAAAGGTTTTATGTTGCGTTTCAGGGATGATATAGTAACTGAAATGAACATGCAGCCTGTCGGATGGAAGTCGATAGCGTTATCCACATGACTATTGAAACCTTTTCTACAATATCTAGCTTTTGACTAATTTTGATTTGCGTTTAGTTTTGGAGTGTTTTTGTCATGTGACGTGCAATATTTCAGTGGTTTGAAGATATTTCTGAAAAGAAATAAGAAAATAAATGTGTTAAACAAAATTTTTTTGCATTTAAGTGATTTTAACTCATCTGTTCACGCTGTATAACTTGAGTAAAATTAAAGATAGTGTGAAAATATTGACTTTTGTGACACATATACATACATAAACCGTACATACAGGCCTACATACAGTACTGTGGAACATTCCAGGCAATAACATCTCCATGGCGACAAACAGGAAGCAGACCCCCCATCAGAAAAGTTACATTGTGCACTTTTAAATCAGCACCATATTTACTTGCCAGTCTTTGATTTTGCCTTTACATTTCCTACATTTGCATTTAAACTCGTTGAAATATGCCTTTAATAAACGTCTTAACAATTGCCTCAAAACAGCAGTGATTTATCATTATTATTATTACTAGAGCTCAACAACAAACACTGGTACAAAGCCCGACGCCGAAGAGATAAATCACATTTGAGTACAATGCGCCTCAACCACAGCCACGTCCCGGGAACATAATGAATAAATAAAGTCCCTCAAATTGAACGAGCGCAGCCTTTTTTGTGTGGAGGTGAAAAACAAGGATTACATTCGACCAAAGCAAAATACAGAGCGAAAACTTGCCACGACAACAAAGAAGAGGTGATGTGTAGAACGATATGGAGCATAGACCTCTGCCAAGGCACTGGCCCCATCTCGCAACGATGGTCAGGAACAAGGATGACACTCTGGACAGTTTTTTTTGTTTTTTTTTAATAGATTTATGTTGTACTTTTTTGGTTGCAGCCCAATGACAAAATTCGGTGAGTTTTATTCCCAGCACCAACAGTTTGCTGAATGTCTTTGCCTTTCCTTCGCCCCCTTTTCACACTGGTAATTGCTCAGGAAAGTCTCTAAGGACCAAAACCATTTAGAATTGATACATATACTGCGCTTTTCTGGACGTCTGATGTTTTTCCAGGAATCGGGAAAATAGCAAGTGTTCCTGGGGGGTTTGTGCCACTGATGGTTGTCAAGGGCATCTGATCGGGGGGCCCCCTAAAGCAGTTGCAGCCTCTTGCCTAATGTTAACTCCCCCACTGCTCCCAGACCAGTCGTGAGGCACTGAGCGAGGAGTCGTGAGGAGATTTTAAAATATGACACAGCATTTAAATTGAACACAGTGTGCTTTGGCGAGTTGAGATCAAATAACAACAAACAATAAACTACTCAAGTAAAAACAGGAATATCTCAATTTAAATGGGTTTTGCACCTTGACATGAATTGAATTCTTTTGGGGATCACAGACAGATGCAGTCAGAAACCTTGTTGTTTGTGCCACTCTAAGTTTTTGTTTTATGAAAAAAAAATTTTGTGCTGGTTCATCCTGTTCGGTTTGTAAATGACTGTTAGAAATAAAAACAAATCAATAGGTCACTCCCACTAGAGTCGATCATCTGCTATCGAAGCAGCCGACTTGATTTGTAGAGTCGCGGTGCATTTTATATAGAAAAAAGGTGAAATAAATGCATTACATCTGAATCCTCTGAGGGGCCAGGCGTCGGGTCTGCAGATCTCAACAGGCAGCGAGTGACGACTCAAGACCTCGAGGTGAGGAAAAACCAGAGATGAAGACATTGTGGTAATGGAGGGCACAGCAGGGAACAGAGTGAGAGAGGTCTGTGTGAGGCACTGCACACAAGGTCCAATAATCTGATTTATTACACATTTATGTTCCAACTCACGCTTATTTCTGGTTTTGATTTGATTTAGGGTGTGTTTACACTTGTCCTGGTTTGGTCTTGGTTTGGTCCTGGTTTGTTCCTGCTTTGGTCCTGCTTTGGTTTTAGTTTGTTCCTGGTTTGGTCCTGGATTGTTCCTGATTTTGGTTGTGATTATTTGGTCCTGGTTTGGTCCTGGTTTGGTCCTGGTTTGGTCCTGGTTTGGTCCTGGTTTGGTCCTGGTTTGGTCCTGGTTTGGTCCTGGTTTGGTCCTGGTTTGGTCCTGGTTTGGGTCCTGGTTTGGTCTGGTTTGGCGGCCTGATTTGGTTCTGATTTGGTCCCTGGTTTGCTCCTGTTTCTGTTCTAGTTTTGTCCTGGTTTGGTCCTGGTTTTGTCCTGGTTTTGTCCTGGTTTGGTCCTGTTTTGGTTCTAGTTTGGTCCTGGTTTGGTCCTGTTTCTTGTTCTAGTCTGTTGTCTTGATTGTCCTGGTTTGGTCCTGGTTTTGTCCTGGTTTGTCCTGCTGTTTTGGTCCTGGTTTGGTTCTGTTTTGGTTCTAGTTTGGTCCTGGTTTGGTCTTGGTTTGGTTCTAGTTTGGTCCTGGTTTGGTCCTGGTTTGGTTCTAGTTTGGTCCTGGTTTGGTCCTGGTTTGGTCCTGCTTTGGTCCTGCTTTGGTTCTAGTTTGGTCCTGGTTTGGTCCTGGTTTGGTCCTGGTTTTGTTCTGATTTTGTCCTGGTTTGGTCCTGGTTTGTGCTCATTCTAGTCCTTTAGTCCTGGTCTTGTCCAGTCAGTGTTCAGTCCCAATTTTGAGTACACAATCTGGTTTACGTTTGCCTCAGTTGTAATAGTTATATTCATGTTCTCACTGATTTAGAGTTATTTTAGTCCTGGTTTGGACCGGTTAAGTCCTTTTAGTCCTGGTTTATGCCTAATTTCTTTGTGATTAGGGCTAGTTTTGACTTGGTATTAGATGGGTTAGTTCTATTCCTTGTTTAATTGTTTGGATGTGATTAATTTCTGGATTTGTTGCGGTATAATCCCAGTTTACATTTCGGACCTGATTTTAGTTTAGACCTGGTTTATCTGTCGTGCCGATTCGTATTTGGTACAGTATGGTTAGGCTTTTATCTGTCTCGTTTTGACCTTCTTAGTCTAGACCAGTGTACGTTCCCATTTGTCCTGGTTTGGTCCTGTTCTAGGACTCGTTTAGTCCCGGTTTAGTGTGTGAATGTTTGGTCTTGGCTCATTTGGAACGGCTTAGTCTGAGTTTAGACCAGTTCTATCCTGGTTTAGTTTGGATATCCTCTGCTTTGATCCGTTAAGATGTCTTCAGATATATTCATGGCTTCGACCTGCTTCACTTTGACTTGAAACCTTTGCTCAGTCCTGGTGTAGTCTTGGTTTGGTCTCGGTTTGTCTCATGTCGACTATAAGCAGACTGACGCTTCGTGGACATTGACATCAAACTGAATTAGCTTTCGCTTCGGGGCACGTTATTCTCCTCTTTTCCTGCCAACGCTGGTGCAGCTGTCATTTCTGAGCTTCATGGAGGTGAAAAGGGCAGCGCTTTGGTCCAGCTCACACCTCGAAGCTGCGAAACCGTCGACCTCTTCATCAGCTGCAAAGGATGTGCTCAGAATTCCCTGGTGGCGACGTATGGCACTGCATTCTGTCGGAATGTATGTACTTTCTCCTTATATGTCTCATGCATATGTTCTATTGCAGTTTACTTTCTTTGAAGCTTCCTTTGCGCGAGACTTTCCAGGCCTTTCCAAATACACCACATGATGAATATGATTACATAATTTCAGACAAATAAGCAGCAATATTGTTTTTTTCCCATCTGCACAAATTACTACTCCCTACTACAGTGGATACATTATACTTTTACTTATGAGCAGGAATTTGTTCTTTCTGCTCCACTACATTTTTGAACTGGACTAAAAAGTAAACATATTCGTTCTCATCGTATTAAAACTGCTGAAATGCCTGAGGGGCTTCTTTTATTGCACGTTTATGGTGACAACTTGCCTACATTTTTAGATTTCTGGCGTCTGGGTTTCTCTGTTATCAGTAATACTTTGCGTGTAATGATGTTCCACAGTGTGATGTATTAAACACTAAACAGTAGTGTCTTGTACATATTCAATTACAGGTGTTTTTATTGCCAGAGAGATACATCCATCAAAGCAGCAGCAGAACATCCATATCGTCTTGGCCCCAAGGAAGCAGATATTTTCACTTACAAATCTATAAAACTCTGCCTGCATTTCCTTTCAGCGCCGAAATATTCAATAAACTATTTTCTGGCTGTATTTTTTTGTAAGATTCATCGTCCCCATCGAGACTCTGAGGGGAGAACAGGAGACGTGGGCTGCATAAAACAAGCAAAAGTTATGTCCCGAAAAGAAATCAATGTCTGCTGCCCCAGGAAGGGAAAAAGTAGACACGCAGCCTATTAAGACAAATGGTCAAACATTCGTAACATTTGTAATTCTGGTGACAGTTGAAAGATAGTGGGCGATATTGCCAAAATTGAATCTGTAATTTTTTGGGAGCATTTGGATAAAAATATTTTGACAATGTTTACAAATGAGTCTGTAAATGTCTAGCACAAACCCTAAATGAACCATATAATCAACCACAAAAGTGCATAAACATCACTTTAATTGCATTTCTGTCTATTTTTGTTGTCATTTTTGTAGTTTTAATAATAAATGATTAAAATGTTGCCGTTATATTACAATTGATTTATTTTTCATACCTCCCAACTCAACTTCAACACAATATTAATTATGTAAATATAGTAAAAATAAGGAATGAGCTTTAAGAGAAGAAAGTCGAGGAATTCAAAACAATAAATAAAAGTAATACAAACACTTTTCCTTCTAAATTTGCTGATTATTTATTAATAACTTTACAAAGACGGTGGATTTTCAAATGAATGAGATTTGGCATGCTTTTTATGTGCCGTGATACAACTGCACCACCTAGAGGCAAGAAAGAGAACAAATTCTGTGACAAAAGGACAAAATACTTAAGAAAGAAACAGTTTATTAAAGTTTTCTGATCACGTTCAACCAGTTCAACAACAAATGTATGCAGCGCACCCTTTTCCCAGGAGAAGCAATCGGCCAGTGTCCCAATAAATTAGTAAAAAAAAAAAAAAAAAAGTAAAAAAAAAAAAAAAAAAAAAAAAAAAAAAAAGAGCTAAAACTCTTTCCGTTATTTGCATTTGTACGTGAGCTGTTTGCGGTGATGGTGGATCCAGGTCGGAGCAGCGAGAAGTCCGGTCAGAAAAACAAACGATGGCGCCAAAATACAGGACACAGGCCAGACCTAGACAGAGAGAAACACATCTTTATTGTTCAAACATTTTTATTCTTATTGAAAAATCATGTTGCAATTTCACACCAAATAGGTTTATATACAAGTAAGTATAAGCATCTTCATTAGGCAGAGTGATGTGGGCAAAAATGCATATCTCCAAATTTATGGAAGATAAATAGTGGAGAATATTATGTAAATCCAAAAGAAATGTGTTAAAACATGTCTTTAAACGTGTTATTGAGGTTTTATTATCAGACAAATGTAAAATGTCTGTCAAATGAATCCCAACAGTGCAGCAATATCGCCTTATTCCCTTATTTCAAAGACAACAACACATTTCCCCCCCATATATAATTATTATAACTATTATAATATATATATATATATATATATATATATATATATATATATATATATATATATATATATATATATATTATAGATTATAGATTATAGATTATAGATAGAATTGATTGAAGTATAGCTAAGAACAAAAATATGACAAAAGCCTGACCAAAAGAACAAAACCCAGGACTAAAACAGCACAATTTGGACTCATCTTTAATCGAACCAGGTCAAAACTCAAGACTATATGGATTAACAAGTAATAATGATGGTTATAAATACACAAAATTAAACTATCGTAATATAAATAGATGCAAAACTGCAACCGCAAAAGGCTCCACTCTTCTGTTGAAACCTGCACTTCAGTTTGAAAACCCCTGATTTTGTTTAATGAGTTTATTACAATTGTTTACCCATCGTTTCCATCTTTAACATTAGAATTACAGTTTTGCCCAATACCAATTAAATAGAATCATTAAAAGCATATTTAGTTGCAAAAGCCCAGCCACATTTATAATCTCCAATGTAGTTTAAATGTTTGTTAATTATTGTTTAATCACTGTTGAGCAAAGCATTTACTACAGATATTTGCAACGTGAATCTTATTTTTTTTACTAATATTACAGCATGAAATTAACCAGACCCTCGTCGTTTTAACTTGATGAAGAACTATGTATAAATCAAACCTGCATATATAAATGATATTTGATTTTTATCCATGCACAAGTCCAGTTATTGTGACTTTTGTTTATTCTTTAGGTGTAGGATTCAATATAAGCTCTTATGTTTTTTTGCCTTTTCCTCCACCTACTATATTTACTGTTGTTGATGTTTCATACATGCAAAAAAGTACCCATTTTGTTCTTTCATACATTGTTGATATTATTAGTCATATTTAATTTGATTTACTATGAGATAATTAAGATGTTTACGCAATAGAAAAATATATATACATTAGTACTAGAAGCAACAACAAACATTTTATGGAAAGATCTGCTGTCATCTAATAAAATATACATAATATTGAAGTATTGAAAGTATCTATGAATAAAAAAGCAATAAGAAGGAGAATGATGACAGGGACAGAGCCAAATGTCAAGGACTGAAATAACTTTGGACACTGATAAAATGGAAAGATGACATTCTGTAGTGAATTTGCCAGACATGGGAATAAATGGGACGGAAACAAAAGCGGACAAATGCCAGACTGACTTCCTCTGGACTAATCTTTTTGTCTTATTTTGCTTGTTTTGATTTCATTTTGATTTTACATGACTTAAAGTAAAATAAATATGTTGAATCTCTTCATCTCTAACATGAATTCAAAGGCTCTGGTTAGAATCGTGTGCCCACTGCATGGTTTTTGTGTCGTGAACTCACCTGCCAAGGCCTGTCCCAGTCCAGGGGAATCGGGAACGCTCCCAACCAGGCGCCCACCAGCGTACAGGCCACAGTTATCTGCAGACACGTGTCCCAGACTGACATGGCTCTGGAGGGAGAGAAAGAGGAGAAGGTAAAGCTGGGAAATGTGCTCGTTCATACGGCGACACATAAAACAAACCACTCTCTTAACACTGTCACTTGTAAACGGAATATTTTTGTTTGTTTGACTGTTTCTCTCTGTGTCATAGACTTGTTGGTTGTCGATCGGGATGTCACAATGGCAAATTTTAGAGAAAAAACATCCCGATTTAACGATTATTCAAGACTATTCCTGAGACTGTGTGAAATCTCGTCCAACACGTTACTATTCCTCAAGTTTGCGACCGGCTTTATGAAACTGGATGACAAAATAAAGTAAACGTGACAAAAACAGCCGGATAAAAAGCGTCTAAAATAGTCACAATTATATACATTTTTGGTTCTTACGGTTATATTGTGACCTAAATAATCACAATTATCGATTAGCGACCATAGTTATACTCCTTCTTCGTCCTTCTCCAGATCTCGTCTTTTGAGTACCTCGCTGGAGGATTAACCTACTTTCCACTCGTTTGTGGGTTGAAGGGGGAAACAACATATTTTTTTGCTCCTGAGCGACACTTTTACGTCATAAAAGAGGAGATTATTAGCCTTTTTTCAGTTTTATTTCATGTTAATAGACCCAGTAATGATTAAAATACAGGCTTTTACTCGTTTTAAAGCCGTTTTTGTGGTAAATATGCAATGCCACACTCAACGTTTATCTAGTTGTGGTTGAAAATGAGTCATAAACTTTAAAACATATTCACCCGTGTCGACTGAAGACTCTTATCCAGGCCTGGACATTTGGACCGAGAACACAGAGGCATCTCAGAGTGGTCAGAGACGTCAGCAACACAGCGAGGGAAAATGTTTCTAATGCACAGCTGGGGGAACGGAAAAGGTTTTGGTTAGAATCATCATGATTTGTGTATTTTTGCTGCGGCTACTCACTCGATCAGGGGGGCTCCGTAGAGAACCAGCACAGTGTGGAAGAAGAGGCACGACAGGAAGAAGTACAGACAGGAGCGAAACAACCGGGACAACTGAGGCAGACGGGACACATAAAAGTAACCGTTAACAAAAAATACTAAATACATTTTTGTATTTCTAGAAAAACTGAAATCATTTGCTTTTTTGATCTGATGTCAGTTTGTAATTGAAAATGTGATCTAATTAATTTTGCTTCCCGCCACCTGCAAAACAGAATATTCACACTTTATTTCGTAAATATCAACCAAAATTCTAAATAATATCAAAATGTAGAAATAATCATTTGACTAGTCGACTAATTAAACAAATAATCATTGTCTAATCGACTACTAAAATAATCGTTAGTGGCAGTCATTGAATTAAAAACATTTTACTACTACTACTACTACTACTACTTTGAAAGTTTAAATAAAACTTTCAAACTGCTACTACTACTACTGCAAAATACGACTAAACAAACAACAAAATACTACTACTACAAAATACTATTACTAAAACTACTACAACTACTACTACTACAAAATAAATGAATGCAAACTGAAATAATTAAATAAAAAACAACAATATTGAAGTGAAGTCCGGTTTGGTCACCTTGTAGCCCACCGTGTGCTTCTTGGCTGGAGGCGTGACCCCGAGAAGCCAGAAAACGGCTGCGCTGACCCCGGTGACCGCAGAGGACACGGAGTAGATCCACAGCAGGTGAGTCCCGTACACCGAGAAGCCCGAGACCAGCGCCGCGGGCAGCACCGTGGCCATGAAGACCGAGGCGGCGAGGATCGCGTGGCACGACCCCATGGCCCGGATCTCCTGGTCCCACATGATAGACTATGTTTACAGCAACAGATCTGTTCAGAGATAGTGGCTTAAAATATGTCCCAAAACTACAATTTTACTCGTGCGCGGCGAAGAGGAGGAGGACATTCGTCCATTGATAAATCCTTCAAGTTCCGTAAACATGACGTATATTCACTTCCGGTAACATTTTCACAATAAAATGTTCTTGTTTTGGTCAGATACCGATTTAACCCAAATGTCTCAGAATAATATGAATTATTATTTGTGTATTTATTTGATCTATTTCAGCATTAATTTCCTTATGTTTGCTTTATTGTTGTTTATTGTGTAAAAAAAATGATGAAAAAACCCGGCTTGCATGTCTGGTTCTGGAAAAAAAAAGTTTGAAAATGAGATCATAAACGGAATATCTTTTGTTAACGATCAAAAACTTCACAAAATAATGTTACCCAATCACAAGATGGTGATGTTGATTGACAGTTGTTTTGTCCAATAGCAGCTGAGAATGTATGAGACGTTTTGAAAAGGTGGGGGGGAAACACACCGGAAGTTTACATGTTTCTTAAATCTACAAGCTAACGTGTTCATTTAAGTGTACACCTTTTCTAATTTGAAGAAACGTAAAAATGGTTTGCGAGAAATGTACGTACCACAACCAACAATACATTTATGTCGTTAATGTGTATTGTATTGCTTTTCGGACAAACATAAGGGGTTGAAGAAGCTACGCAGTTAGGCTAATGCTAACGAGCTAGCTTTGTTTTCTTTTGCCTTCTATCACAAACATTGCCATCATACTCACACTGACTTTATGCTTTTTCTGGTTTTAGGTGAAAAGAAATTGGGAAAAGTGATTACTCCTGATACGTGGAAGGATGGAGCTCGGAATACAACAGGTGAGACCATTAAACGTTTTAACATAGTGTTGTGAAGTAGTTGTCAGATTATAAACTGTTTATTGTTATATTCTTTTTTTAAACACACCAACTGGCTGTTATATTACAATTTGGCAGCAGAAACGGTGGCAGAATTGTGTTACTTTCTTAAAATCAAAGGAATAGTGATATTTTATCTCACAATTTTAGTGAGAAAACAGAAAAGACGGCTCAGATTTTCCTTCTCTAATTATTGACGTAAACAGTGTTGCAAACATGTTTTTTTTAATAAAATATGCTTTTTATACTATTATATATTGCATCTTATTGTTTCCCTTAACCAAGGAGACCATAGCGACCCCCCTTTGGCTTGAAAAAAAAACCTGTTTACAATAAAATGGTATTATAATCATACCTTTTGCCTATAAATATAGAGAAGTAACTTTAAACATTTAGTCTTTAGAGGCAATAAGTGACATCCACTGCAATAGGAAAGTATTCTAAGTGTTCAGTGTTCACTCGGATATGACCATATAACAGAATGTGATACAAAATACATTTTCCCAATACTTTGTATCATGTTTTATATTTGTGTTCTGAGTGTCTTTTCTTTTTTTCAGAAAGTGGTGGTCGAAAACTTAATGAAAACAAACTCCTGACTTCAAAGAAAGCCAGGTGAGTTACAGATTGTACACTGCCTGGCCTAGATAAAAGTCACATGCTCCACTATAAGATTTAGTTCCATCCAGTGTTGCATTATTTTTCACCAGTTGATCTTGCGTTGATGATGTGAGAGAGTGACCACTGCACAAGGCCTTCTCCAGCTCGGCTCAAACACTCTTACTGGGGTTCAGATCTGTAGTAGATTCGTTTCTGCTTCCCCTTAGATGTTTTCTCTGCTCGATACCAATGATTTGACCCTTCTCAAACACACTGACATTTCGTCCATGACCACGGGATTCGTCTTTCCACACGGTCGTTTCAGAAAAGAGAAGCTGCTCACTGCATCAGTCGGATTTAAATACCGTGTTGCAGCTCATCACCTGCTGCAGTTATGCAGTAAAAAGGAGACGACCTGTTTGCTTAGTTCACTCCAGGTGGTGACTTTTTGTTGGGGACAGACATAATGAAGTCCATTAGTCCTATTCCTCCCCTGACTTGCTGTTTTTCTGTGTGTCGTCTTCTTGTGTCCTAGATTTGACCCGTACAGTAAGTCAGGCTTCGCCATCTGCCGGATCTGTAAGAGCTCAGTTCATCAGTCTGGATCGCACTACTGCCAGGGCTGCGCCTACAAGAAAGGTAACGATGTGACTAATACCCACGAGAAATTCTGTACTGATGAAGTGTTGCTGCTGCCATTTACAAGGCATAAACATAGCACTCATTCCCTAATCATTTTCTCCCACGTTCTCTAAAAACAAGTTGAAGTAAACAAGTTCTTCCATCCTTTTATACATTTTTAAAAATATTTTTAAGTGTAATTGTACCACAGGGTCCCACCACAAATGTGTATTAGCTCATATGCTCGATGGTATGCATTTGTTTATCAGACATTCTAATCCTCTTTGCTATTTTTCAGGAATTTGTGCAATGTGCGGCAAGAAAGTTTTGGACACCAAGAACTACAAACAGACGTCTGTGTGAAGGAACAGAAAACAGTCCAGTTTAATGAGTGCTTAGTCTGAATTTACTAACTTAGTCTCTCCCAGTGTTGCTTCTGTTGTTTTTGGTTTTTTTTTCCTTTTATGTGAAAGATATTGTTAAATTAAACCGTTGTATGTTGCTGCAGCTCCATAGGCAATGCACAGCCAAAAGGAAGATCTAGTATGGTTTAAAATGACTTCTGAACATTCATCTAGATTTGAGTATTTCATATCATCTAATCCTTTTAAATATGACCTACATTATTCGTCTTGTTTCATTAATTTCCTATGTGCTATAAGATGATTTTAATTTTAAATAACAGAATAAATGTGGTAATGATGAAAGTAAAATGTTTCATTGACATTGTATCAAAATGAGTCCAAAAACCCTCAAATTTGGATACATATTTACACAGAATTTATTTTTTACAGAATTTAAGTTACATTTTATCCAAACTAGATACTGATTTCATTTTTTGCAGTGTGCTGTTGTTTCCATATGAATTACCCTGTACATTTTACATTTCCAAACCTTGTAAAGACATTTATATTTGCTTTTAAATTGTTGTCCCTGTGTAAAATAGTTTTAATTTTGAATGAATAAATCATGACAACAATCTTGACTATTTTATGCCTAATTTTAGCTGCTTACGTCAAACAGTCCTCATTCACCAAACACCATGTGCACTTGTAATAGATTTAGCGCTGATATAATCGTGTTTGGATATTGCGTACAGTTGCAGCCGCTTTACTGTCAGTGATACAGGCCAAAGTTCATGGTATTTGAAATGTAAAAGGCCGAGTTTGGCCCCAGGGCTCAGGCGGCACACTGGATTTTGTCATTGATTTAAAACGTCAGGGGCCGGTGCAGGTGGTGATGTAAGCTACTTATTTAACAGCGTGGAAAGCACAGGGTGGTCTCGGGTAACACTTTCCTACTTAGGATCCCACACACGGGTCATTGTGAAAGATTTGAAGCTGAGAATATGGCAATCGGGTTGTATTTTGCCTGAAAAATACTGCTCGCTACACCACGTTTTCTGGAGCCTAGTTTTATGAATGAGCAAAAATCCCAAATCAGTTGTGTAGGTTTTGTTTTGACAAATTGTGTTCTCTACAAAGCTTTGGAAGAAGAAAAAGAAAAGCATAAAAATTAACATTAAACATTTAGGTATTAGAATAGGTAAATCATTGACTATTAACTCATATTTAGTTGTATTTGTATAGTTTGCAGCTATCACAGTAAAACTAGAAGTATTTTCGGCTAATAAGGATTCAATATAAGTTCTTCTTTGGTGGTTGGGCTCTGTAATGATCTGTAACGCCATTCTTTAGACTTTATTCATTGGCTATTAAAAATCTTCACATTTCAATAGGCCTGTGTGAGCATTTCTGAGTATTTAGTGGTAGTTGAGGTAAAATGTGTAGTTTAAGAATCAAAATGCATTTGTGTAAGGCACAATTGAAAATGATTTAACAATTAAAGAGGTACAATGGATCAAAATCACAATTTGAATCGAAGCATGATCATTTTAAACATTGGAAACAAGTAAAACGTTTTATTTATGAGTTGTGTTATGGAAACTCTAGGACCACGTGTTGACCTCTGTTAGGGTCACTGCATTATGCAAGAGCAGAGCACAGACTCAAAGTGATGCATGTGGTGAACATTACTACTATAACTACATTACATGCTTTTACGGCACATAAAACCGTCTACTCGGGTAATGCATTACTTGGTCGGCAGGAAAGTTACATTTCCTTCATCGGATTGATAAGACCTAGATTTTGAATGAATCTGACTGCAGAAAGTTACATTTATCGCACCACATTTCTTTTAGTCTTACCAGAGTAAATTTGTTGGTTACTCTTTACAAGCAGTTTTCTGTTGACGATGTGAGATGAAAAGTTTATATTTCCTGGTACATCAGCTGTTCTCGAGTCTTAATTCTGTTGATCACTACTTTATAACTATTGTACTTGTAATATCATGAAGAAACCGTACTCCAATGGTACACATGTTTATTATGGTTATGAAGTCTCAGTTAAAAAAAAAAAGTTAAAAAAACTATCAGCTCAATCTTGACCATTGACATCTGGTTTTTTTTTTGTTTAGTTTTTAAATACTTGTCTTCTTGGTTGTGGTGTAATGTCTATTTTTATTACATTTTACATAATTAAACTGAAGTATCCGTCGTTCCTAGAATTGGCTTGAGAAACCAGAATAACCCACATTTATTTAGCCAAAAAAAACCCCCACAAAAACAGAGAAAGTAGATTTTTAGCCCAATTTATTCAATCAAATCCTTAAATTACATGCCGCTTATGTCTTTTTGTAATCATTACAGTTTACATCTTAAAAATGTCCTACAGTATATTACAAGGACCATATAAACATATTTGTATGCTCAAATACAGTTTTGTGACAAGAAAACATTAAAAACCTTTGTAAAAGCACCAGCATTCTCCATCACAACAAGGCAATACTGAAGATGTGAACCAAAACATTGCACTCAAAAATAAGTCACAGTTTTAAGGCTGTACAATATGGATTCAAGGCACGAGTTAAAACACATGTCCTCCTGAATGGCTCAATCCTAAAATGGCAGTAAGGCGTCGGATCCTGCTTTCGTGGCTCCAATTCTCTAAAGCGATTCGACATGTTACCGTGTCCAGGAAGGATGTATAAAAGAACTACAGTGAGCGTTGTGTAATTGGGCCGTGTCAAAGTGAAATGGGCACGTAAAGTAGAGAAAATGTGTCTATAAACTTAAAATGAATGTCGTTCTTAAAAACAATACTATCAATGGTGTTAAAATACTTGCTCGACGTAAAGCCGCTTCAGCCGCAGTAAATAATGTGTCACAAACCTATGGACTGGCAGCCACGTTTCCATCCGTTGTGGCTCTAGTAGCAAATCGCCAATGCGTCGGTAAAAAAAATTAAAATAATGTAGTGCAATGTAAAGTGCTTTTGAGTATCTTGAAAAGGAAAGTCACAAATTACCTCTAAACAAGTGCTTTCCTATTGAAAAACCTAGTCATTTTAAGATGCAATTGTGTTTGTTTGGTTTGCAGGATCCTCACAGAGCTGTGGTGGTCTTCACGGAGGCAGCGGGAGGTCAGCAGGACAGGTTTAGGCTCGCTGCGTCAGGGTCAGAAACTCCTCCCTCGTCTTTGGGTCCTCCAGGTACACGCCCAACATTGTGCTGGTCACGGTGCGGCTGTTGATCTTCTGCACGCCGCGCATCACCATACACATGTGCCTATACAAGGTTACGGTACACGTCATTGTCCCTGTAGGGCAGTTTGTCCTCTGCATTTGACTCATTCATTAATAGGCATTTTTACACATAACTGTACCAAGAACTAAGTCCCTATGACCCCAGCAACAGTGGCTGAAAGTACATCCAACTGCATTTGAAATTAGAACATTTAAACACGTTAGGAAAACCATAGTACTCCGTAAACCTGCACATGCAACAGTGCACCTGCAACACGTTCTGCTGGAAAATCTGTTTGTGAGTTCTTCCTGGAGTTGTAGAAAAAGATTTGTTGTTGTCATGTCAGTCCAGATGACGACAACTGAATCTTTTTCTACAATGGAAAACTCCTGGACGAATGAGGGATTACACCAGGGCTATTCAATTTAAGGCCCGGGGGGCAGATCAGGCCCGCCAAACGATCTGATCCGGCCCACCCCCCATCTTCCAAATATTTGTATAGATTTTTTTTCCCTCGTTTAATTCTGGGCTCGTACAAGCTTAAACCTGGTTTTCTGTTCTTTCTGGCTAAGTCCTGATTTAATTCTGCTTTAGATCTGGTTTGGACCTGATTTGATTTTGAGTTAGTCTTGGTTCAGACCTGGTTAATAGCCCATCCGGCGCAGAGGCCACGACCCCCCTAAGAAATCTGGCCCTCAGGAAAATTAAATAGCTCTGGATTACACATACATCTTCCTGGAGGAGGGGCTGAAACAGGGAAGCGTGCCGCAGCACTCACCAGAATGACTCATCCTGGTGAGTAGGCCCTGTTCATCTGCTCATCCGAGGGAAAAGATAGACTGTTCTCTAGCTAAAGACTGCAGGAAAAAATCAAAAAACCACTTTGGGCACGTATAGGAGGCGCCAATAAGAAGGTTAGAAACTCTGATAAGTCGATTTTGCATAATACAGGCCCTAAACAATCTCTAAACCTAATCCAAGTTTAATAATTACAGAAGCAGTTATGAATAAACTGGACTAATTCACAAACCCAACAGTTACCAAGACGATTAAATTCTGACGTGAGTAATCTGATTTCTTTCCGATTGTTCACTCCTGTGTAGGTTTTGATGCAAAAAAAGTGCAAAAAAAAAAAAAAAAAAAAAAAAAAAAAAAAAAAAAAAAAAGGCGACAACGACAACAGTTACTCTAAAAGTCCACCGAGATCTCTTGTGCATGTAAACACACACTTCAAAAAATCTAATCGAATTATCGTGTTGAGTTTGTACTCACGCGGCTTCTATGACGACAGCCACGCCCAACGGCTGCAGTGCCTCAGAAATGCCCATCGCGATCTGCTTGGTCAGACGCTCTTGAACTAAAAGAACACAAAACATTTATCCATCTCACCGTGATGAATATGACCACACATTTAAATTCAGCAGTCAGATTATTGTAGGCCACAGAAGTACAGCCACATTTCAGCAGATTTGGGAGATCATTTTGTTGATTTACAGGTTTTTTAAGTTCTAATGCTTCTGTTCTTTAAATGAAATGTGCCAGGACTAAAAGAAAGTCCAAAAAGTAAGACTGAAGTGAGGACGAAGGAAACATTAACAAAGTCTAAATCTGAAACTGAACCAGGACTAATAAAACAAATCAAAATATTCTAAACCCAGGTCCAAACCAGGCCCCAAATATGATCATCAAATGAGGTCTTTCTTTAGACCTGGTTGAGCACGATTGTCTTAAGAAAATAAAGTTAACTAGAAAGACTGCAAACAAATTTAACCTAAATATACAGCCTAAAATACATCAAATCTGTCATTTGAAGCTTGACCTAAAATATTTGAAAGTCATAATATTTTATGTATTTATATGCATTTTATTAAACTTTTATACTTTGCTTCTTATGACACATGTTTTGCCATTTTTGTTGGTTAATTTCTCTTTTTTTTCAAGCCAAGCTAAAAATTGTAAAAATGAAAGACAATTACACCACATTATCACAGTTTAGAAAGTAATACATCTGTTTTCAATGAATTAAAGTGCAAATGTTAAGTACAAGCTGAAAACTGGGACAAATAACTACAATATTGCTCTTCTGCTCCTTTTGTACGACCCTGTTGACGTCGTTAATATTTTATGAAATAAATAGGCCTAAATAACATTTGGTTTGGTTTTTAAACTAAATCCTTCCTGAACTATAGTAGTTCCATCTAAAGCATATTGCAGTCACATTGGGCCATTTGCTCACCTTGAAGTCTGCGGCTGTAGATTTCCACAATCCTAGAAACGGCAAACAAAGATCAAGGTTAATTCAACTGTAATTGGAATAATGATTAATCGATCACAAACATGACCCAACCCGACTCTTTACAACGTGCACAGAGGCCAATTATTAACGTCGCTTACTTCGGCAAAATTCAGCGTTTGTCTGAAAAAAGCCCCTCGACTCCCGTGTTGTTTCAACTTTGTGAGTTCAGGCTGATATTTTAGTAAAGAAAGGAGGAAACGCTGTGACGCCGGCGGCAGGTTATTCCCACAGTCGCCAAGGGATTTTCTCATGTTGAAGTTTGGACTCTTGTCGACTGTGATCAGACTCTAAGCCTCCAGGTCAATGCGCCGAAATAACAGAAGAACGCATTGGACCGGCAGAAACCGCGCAGGCATTTTCTGCACTGGGAGAGAGCGCGGGCGCTTGTCGCTCTGTAGCGGCCCATGCCAGGCCTGTAGGCGCTGTAGCGGCCCATGCCAGGCGCTGTAGCGGCGCCGAGATGGACGAAATGAAGGAAAAATGTCATCGTTATTCGCCATGTGTGCGTTATATGGACAATGCGCTTTTACAGAGATAAATATATTTGGAATTTTGCTATAAAAATTCTACAAATGTCATCACAGAATAGCTCATTTTTAAGTTGATGATTTCACTTCCTGTTTGTAATTGATGACATCGCACAAGGAAATGACGCATTAACACTGGGCAAAAACTTATCTAATGTCACAATTTTAATATATGACAAATAAAAATATATGAGAGCGACTTTATTTTGTTGACTTAATGTTTAGAGAGTCAAAAAAGTTGTTTGTTCAAATGATGCGTAAACTTTGACTGGAGTCCCTGCTGTGATGTCACTTCCTGTCATTTTCTATAGATTTTAACGTTTTCGGCACAAATACCTACTCGAATGGTGTAAAACTATCAGTTATATGTACGACAGGTATAAAACACACCAAATAAAGTCAGAATTGGAGCAGAGTGAAAACCTGTCATGGGCCCTTTAAAGTTGCCCTGCTGTAACTACATTTCCTGTTCGCGGCCGTTTCCCCCCATGCTTACTTTACATTATTACTTTGACGCAATCGTTACAGTTTCACCGTTTCCATAGACTCGGGTCAGGGCACAGGTCAGCTCTGTGGAGAGGCGACGCCGCTCACAGTAAGAACGCATTTTCGAGGTATTTTTTAGCTATAAAAACGCATGCAATTAAATAAAAGCAAGAGAGCGATGCTGTACGTTTGATGCCGTGGTCAAAGCGTCAACATCTCCACGGAGACGAGGAGGAAGCGTACCTACCACCAGAAAAGTTACACTGCGCACCTTTACGAGGTTACAAAAACGGTAGACATATTTTAAAAAACAATGGACAAAATGGCAGTTATTCAGAATTCAATAGGCTCTAACTCAGGCATGTCCAAACTACGGCCCGGGGGCCAAATGCGGCCCCTAGACCAATTATGGTTGGCCCTCTGGCTTCCTGCTAAGTTGGTCCAAACAACAAAAAGTACTAATTTTTACTATAAAAAATTGGAAACATTCAAACATTTTGATGTTAAAGCAACATAATATTAATGTTCCAAGTCTTATTAAAAAGGTGTGGAAACTCATCAAAACTATGTCAAATGCAACATTTTGAATGATTCACTTCATTGGCGTGTTGTCTGTGGCCCTCTGCGCCGTACAAGTTTCAAAATGCGGCCCTTTGTGAAAAAAAGCTGGGACACCCCTGCTCTAACGCTTTTGTTGTCGTTTTGTTTTTGTTGATTTTTGTTTTAATAATTGAAAAATCGCAAAAAAAGAAAAGTGTAAAGTAGGCGTACTGGATCATTGTTTAGGTTATTAAGTTGTCCAAATAAAATAAATACTTTGTCTTTTACGTGGGAAAAGAATTATACTTAGAGTTGCATTTTCAGAGGCTCGAGTCCTGCTTTCATCTCTCCTTTTCCTCTGAGTAAGAAATGAATGAGCAAACGCGAAAGTAACAAGCTAATTAAAGTGGATTTTTTACAATATATTTAACCCTTTAACCGTTACTGTAAATAACACTAAGAAACCTTTGTAGAAATGTTTACGAGCGGAAACTATAAATTGACTTTCATTTCGTCGAGCCGGGTTGTAGACGTAGACTTGTAAATGTGCATTACCTGGCCAGTTTGCTGAGTCCAACCACTTTTTTGTTTGGGATGTATCCAATGTGAACCTGGAAAAGGGCGAACAGAAGCGTGTGAGGGCGTGTTCGAGCGCTTGTTCAAATACAACCTCTCCAGTTCAATAACACAGGCCACTGACTCCAGCGGGACTTGCATAAGGATCAGGTCAATACTGCAGGTTAAAGCTTATTTTTATTGTTATGGAAGTCGCATTGAAGAAGAAATCAGTCCTGCTAATCATTCAAAAAACATAACTATTGAGCATTTTATTTTATGAAGCTATTACACAAAAAACAAAAAAGGATAAAACAATGTGGCCCTGATTAAATATACGGAGTCACTTTTAGCATTTCAGTATTCCATGTCGATACAAAGCAACTAGTTTAGATTTGAAGATGATCGATTTGTGGCAAAAGTGACAATCTTTTAATTTGAGTTAAAATTCCAGTCGTTTGAGAGTAAAATTAAATAGTCTTACCCCTTACAAAGAATAAAACGCTCATAAATTGTAAAAGCAGCACAGCAACAGGTATGACTAGACAGGAATCTAAATAAAAATAAAATAGTGATTTCTTCAATGATTATTAAATACATTTTAGGGGCAAATTGTTTTTTGATCGACCAATACAATAAGAAGTTGATCAGTTACACAGTTCACTCAAACCATTTTATTTTGTGTAGCTCTTAATTA
Source organism: Chaenogobius annularis (assembly GCA_015082035.1). Lineage (NCBI taxonomy): Eukaryota > Metazoa > Chordata > Actinopteri > Gobiiformes > Gobiidae > Chaenogobius > Chaenogobius annularis. The sequence continues at coordinate 434,459 of BJKM01000197.1, read as the reverse complement.
AAAAAAACAAAAAACAACAACATTTCTTTCATTTAAATATATGATGTCACTTTTTCTATTGAACCATTTTATGTTCAAAGCAAGTCAAGATTTTAAAGACTATTTGGTTAAAATTAACATCAAATATCCAACATAAAATGGAGAAAAGTGACCCATTTCTTTAATAAGAGTAAACATAAAATAAATAGTCTTACTCTGCCAAAGAAAGGCACCAGGTGATGCTCGCAGAGGGAAAACATGTCGATATCCTTCACGATCACCATTTCGTTGTGGTCCTCGTCGAAAATGGCGTCATTTAAGATGTCTGGAAAACACAAAAACAAATCCATAAATCGAGCTGAGGAATGAGCAGCGGCGAGAGAAAGCCACGAACGCCGAAAGTATAATTCAGAGGGATCAATGTAGAGCGATTCATTCATTCATTCGTTCTTCGTTCGTCGCTCGCTCGCTCGCTCGCTCGCTCGCTCGCTCTTCTGCCGGACTAATACAGCTTCGATTTGACGAGATTCAGTTCAAAGTTTACATTTTGAACATGTCCAGGAGCTTTAGATTTTAAGACCAAAATATGAACTGTTAAACACATGATAAACTGCCTGTCCAGAGATGAAAAGAATGTCACACGCTTAAATATTTCGCCGCCTTTAGCTTTGAGAACAGCACACATTTGCCGACACACTTTCCATGACCACGGGATTTGTCTTTCCACATGGTTGATTCAGAACTGGGAAGCCACTCACTGCACTCAGGATGCTTTTTTTGTTTTGTTTTTTGGACAGGCTGTGTAGTGGAGAAAAAAGAAAAAAAAACAAAAAAAAAAACATCATCTACGTGTAATTGCAAACCGTTCAAATTGTTCATCTACAATGAAGATTTCTATCATTCATAAAAGTACCTATAGAACCTTCTCAGTATGTAGAGATGTAGACGACACTAGATTAGGAATGTTCCTCTTCCATGCAAGAATCTCAGACAAGATACCACAAGATGTGATATATCCGGAACAGTCGAAACATGTTAGGGAAAAAGTCTTGTAATACACAAACAAGCTCCTCTTCCATCTGGATAGAGTTTCTGACGCCATATTTTGAGCAAACAGACACTATCAGACAACTCAACATTACCTGACAATTAAAAAAAATAAAAAAATAAAAAAATAAAAAACCTATTCAAAAGCTTCATGTAGTTCCATCTAAATCACAGAGAAACAAAGTGTAGAGAGTCGATCAAAAAAGGCCATACATTCATCAATTTAAACTCAGAAGACTGAATTATTAACATCTACCACACTGAACTTTTACAGGAAAATAAGTGTTTATTTTACTTAAATAATTGCTCTCTTTGCAATAAATCCAATTGTCATTTCATTAAATTGCTATATCCTATAGCTTGGAGCCTTCCAGTGGACAAAGCCTTGCCCAAGGACACAACGGCAGTAGGCCTGTACTTCACCAGCAGCAGCAGGAATCGAACTGCCCACCTTTAGTGTAGAATTGTGGATTGATTGACTCATAGCACGAAAACCGGGGTCTTAACGCCTTATCTGACCCTAGATAACGCGCCCAGCAGCCCACCCCTCCCAGGCGCACGGTCCGCCGCTCGTGACTCACCGTAGATGGTCTCGTGGTAGCCCTTGGTGAGGAACTGCATGGCCTTGGCGGCTCGCAGCGGGGTCCGGAGCAGCCCCTCGCGGTCCGCGTCCTCGCCGAGCTCGCGGAGGATGCACGTGTACGCCGCCTCGATGGCCGGAAGACGCGACTTGTCCTCGTTCTCCTTGCGGGACGTCTCGTGACTGCGGTGCACGGCGGACTTCTTGGTGTCGATGATGAGCTCGCTGAAGCCGTTGTTGAGGTGGACGTCCCCGGTGTCGTTGCCTTTGCAGTGGCCGTTCATGTTGAGCCTTTTTTTTTTGTGTGTGTTTATCTTTGGCGCAGGAGAGACGTGACGTTGTGCGTGAGGAGCAGGTCGGGATGCTGAGTGGTCGTCCGCAGTCGCGCACACCGCCTTTATAGCGCTCGCGGCCGCCTCGTGCGCACCGGAGGCACGCACGCTACGTCAGAGCCTGCGTGTCGTCACCGTGGTTAAATATCAGCGGGGTCACGGCCATTTCTCGCCACTTAAAAGATCTGCGCTCGTTCATTTGTCTCTAATGAAGCTGTCAAGCTCTTCGAGCGCGTGACCCCACGTGGAGCTCCTGTCCACATTTCCCACTTGGGGTCCACACAAGCAGCATCACACACTTCAGGTGTGCTGCCCCTCGTTTTCATTGATGGCACATGCATTATATGCTCTGTTCTCATGTGGGCAATTGTTCTGTGGTTGAAAGTACTTTAGCTATACTTACATTAACTTGAGTCACTTTTTGAAGAAATGTTACTTTTCCAAGTAGTTTTTGGATAACATACTACTTGTGTAACACTTAGTTTGAAGTCCCCCTTCCAACTGTGAGTAAAGCTTTTTGTTTGGTAAAGTGAAAAGATTTGAACATTTGCCTTTTTTGCACCACTTCATCAGATATGATTACATTTTAAAATGTTTGTGTTTATCCTTTGAACATTCCAGATTTTGTGCATTATTTAATGTTTTGAAATGACATATATATCATACATATACATATATCATTTTTAAGTAGTACTTTTCCTTATGAGGGGGTTAGTTTTAAGCGCTTTCATTGTGATGTCCTGCCGAAAGGTTTTGAGTTGAATGCAAAAAGATGCAAAAGTATGTATAAAATGACTGGAAAATTGTTAAATAAATCCAGTCGCTTCTGCACAATTCTTCAAGATTACATGATCTGTGGTGGATCCCAGGGGGGCAGGCGCCATAACTCCACTGAAGCACAGCGGAGCGGGCAGATGGAGGCACAAACAGAAGACACGGTGGGCAGTCAGCACGGGTCTGAAGGTCCTCCTGAAGGTTCTGAGCCTCCTGTATCCACCTCCCAGATGGCAGCTCCGACCATGCACGAAGAGGGCAGGGTGGTGTCCTCAGTAGGCTCAGCAGAAGGAACAGCAGCAAACTGGGGGGGACAAGGAGTCTGACCAAGGATCATTTAATGTAACAAGTCTCAGTGGCCGGGAGCAACGTTCCTGAAGGCCCTTTTTCCTGACTGTGTTGACACGATGCAACTGGAATACAACAAGAAGTCCTGAGATCTCAGTTGACGAATACTTGATCCGGTGTTCAGCATAAATAATCAGGCAAAAAGCAAATGAGAGCCTTAACATCAAACAAAAGCGATGTCTTCTCACATCCAATGATTTCCATCCTACTTCAGAGTGTAATTCACAGTGGTGGGTTCTGTATCCAGCTCCTGAACCTTTGTGCTGAATGAAAAACTTATATACAGCATATATATATATAATATCACCAAATCCAGCACTTTTTTAGAAGATCTATTTTTAGAAGAATGACATTTCAGCTGTTCTAAACATAACCTTAACTGGCTCCCTGTTGTATCGGGTCCACTTCAACATCTTGGTTTTGACCTCTCGGGCACTACCTGGGCAGGCACCCGTGTACGACTGACCTGATCAAACCCGATGATGCAATAGGGTTAGGTAAAACTCGAGGGGACCAATCTTTTAAAGCTGTGGCACCCCGACTTTGGAATGATCTCGCTCTCTTCCGGCGTTCTCTGGACTCTGTGGATGTCTTTAAAAAAATCGAAATACTCTAAATACAAGCATTTTAGCCTCACTACTAGCCAATTTGACTGGACATTTTTGTTGTATATCTTATTGTTTTTTGAATGATATCTTCAAAAAACTACTACTGTGAGAAGAACTTTGTGACTATGTGTCTGTGAAAAGCGCTATACAAATAAAGTTTACTTGATAAAGTTCATTAACAATCTGGATTTGAGATTATTTGTAAGCTCTTGTTTATCATGGATCCAGATGCTGAAGTATATGTCATTGTTTACCTGTTCAGTCTCTCGAGCGTAAGAATAGACACATCAGCACAACACGACAGCGTGCATTTAGTTTTACTTGAATTCATTAACTATTTTAATATATTATGAACAAGTAGATGCTACTATGTTTTAGATAATAGTGTAGTTTAGTTTAGTCTTTATTTGAAGGGACTAAAGGAAGGGAGCTAAAGGAGTCCCTAAAGTGTTATCAAATGCACATGAAATGGGGGACGGAAATAAAAATAAAAAAAACTATTAGGAACTGAAAAAGGTTCCAACAATGCAAAAATCCTCAGGGGGGCAGTGCTGTCAGGGGCAGTGGGCACTACCCCGGGACCAGCTCCAGATCCTGAGCTAGTCTTGGTCATGACAACTTTAGCTGGAAGTATTTACCCATTTGTGTATGTTTTGGGGTCGCTGTGGGAAACCGGAGGAAACTCACCCAGACACAGAAAGCCCCCACGCTACCTATGAGTCGAACCCGGGACCTTCTTGATGCCAGAGAGAGTCACTCAGCCACCACATTGACATTTTACTTTTATTATGGGTTAAACAATCTCTAAACCTAATCTAAGTTTAATTCTTACAGAAGCAGTTATGTATAAACTAGGACTAATTCACAAACCCAACCCAACGTTCTGGTTGTTCACCCCTATGTAGGTTTTGACTAGGCCAAACTTAATGGGACTCTGGGGGGCGGGGCATGCGTGATTGGACACCTGTGCGCCGTGGCCCCACCCCTCTGTGATTGTAGACAGGTTTGGTCAAATTAACCTGTCGGATGTGGCTGTCAGAAGGTGAGCGCTGCTGCAGAAGGTGAGGCGGTCAGAAGGTGAGGCGGTCAGAAGGTGAGAGCGGTCAGAAGGTGAGGCGGTCAGAAGGTGAGGCGGTCAGAAGGTGAGCGCTGCTGCAGAAGGTGAGGCGGTCAGAAGGTGAGGCGGTCAGAAGGTGAGGCGGTCAGAAGGTGAGGCGGTCAGAAGGTGCGAGGTCAGAAGGTGAGGCGGTCAGAAGTGAGCGCTGCAGAAGGTCAGAAGGAGGCGGTCAGAAGGTGGCGGTCAGAAAGGTGAGGCGGTCAGAAGGTGAGGCGGTCAGCAAAGGTGAGGCTGTCAGAAGGTGAGGCTGTCAGAAGGTGAGGCTGTCAGAAAGGTGAGGCTGTCAGAAGGTGAGGCTGTCAGAAGTGAGGCTGTCAGAAGGTGAGGCTGTCAGAAGGTGAGGCTGTCAGAAGGTGAGGCTGTCAGAAGGTGAGGCTGTCAGAAGGTGAGGCTGTCAGAAGGTGAGGCTGTCAGAAGTGAGCTGCTGCTGCAGAAGGTGAGCGCTGCTGCAGAAGGTGAGCGCTGCTGCAGAAGGTGAGCGCTGTGCAGAAGGTGAGCGCTGCTGCAGAAGGTGAGGCTGTCAGAAGGTGAGGCTGTCAGAAGGTGAGGCTGTCAGAAGGTGAGCGCTGCAGATGTTCTCATTCAAAAGCTTTATTTTGAATTTTGAAACTGTTTTTGTGAAAGTGTGATTATGGCCGAGACGACGAGCGCAGACGAGGTGGGGACCGGGACCGGGACCGGGAGCACGAGCACCGGAGCGCAGACCGTTCCGACCGTTCCGACCGTTCAGACCGTCACCCCGCGTCTGCGCTTCCCACCCGCGTACCGGCGTGAACTCGTGGATCTGTTATATCTGGCGGGACCCGTGGTAAGGCCGTGAGGCTTGGGTCACTTACTTACTTACTTTAATGGCTAAGATTGAGTTCTCTCTTGTTGCTCTTCGGAACACGTTCTAATTCAGTGTTCGCATTTTTCTTAACGTGTCTGCAGAAGAAGCAGCTTTTTTCTTTCTTTTTTTGACCAGGAGATGGCGCAATAGAGTGCACCAACACTGTCAATATTGTGTCAACACAGAAATCTGTAACACGCACCTTAACGCAGTGCTATTCAACATGAGGCGCGGGGGCCAAATCAGGCCCTCCAAGTGACTTCATCTGGCCCACGACCCATCTTTCAAATATTGAAAAAATAAAAATTCTTGATTACTGGTTTAATTCTGTGTTGTCATCTGGTTTGGCCTTGGTTTAGTCCCTGTTTTTAATTCTGCTTTAGACCTGGTTTAATTCTGCTTTTCACCTGGTTTTAATTCTGCTTTTTAAGACCCGGTTTAATTCTGCTTTAAACCCGTTTTAATTCTGCTTTAGACCCGGTTTAATTCTGCTTTAGACCCGGTTTTAATTCTGCTTTAGACCCGTTTTAATTCTGCTTTAGACCCGTTTTAATTCTGCTTTAGACCCCGTTTTAATTCTGCTTTAGACCTGTTTTAATTCTGCTTTAGACCTGTTTTAATTCTGGGTTGGCACTGGTTTAATTCTGGGTTGGCACTGGTTTATAGCTGGGTTGGCACTGGTTTAATTCTGGGTTGGCACTGGTTTATAGCTGGGTGATAAGTTGTTTTATTGTATTAACTCCATGTATTGAAACGGTGTTGGCTCTTTTGTGAGGGTAAGGGGCTTTACAGTTGAGCCTCCATTTTGCTGCTCTTGTCTGATGGCTTTCCTCTGGACCCCCGCATCAACCCAAAACTTGCACGAAAGGTCAAATCCACCAGAGAAGGTCCTGACCAAGACTAGCTCAAGATCTGGAGATGGTCCTGAGTCTGTCGTGTGAACGGGGTTCTATTATACCATCGTTTCGGGGTTAAAGTTCTGGTTTGTAGCTGTGGATGGTCAGACCAGTGACTCTTTATTTTAGTTCACACACAAATGTCATTGAAAAGTGTGAATTTTGTTGACTAAAGGCACCGTTTCGTCTGAGAATATCCTCGACCATGACTAAGTTGAATGACATGTGTTTCTCCTGTTCTCAGACAATCTCCCAGTCGATGGTCTTTTTGATCGGTTTCGTCAGTACAGCATTTTGTGGTCACCTGGGGAAAACGGAACTTGCAAGTGTGGCTTTGGCAAATGCGGTAATTGTCATTTTGTATCAAGTTGTAAAGTTTTTTTAAAAATGTATAGGTCTGTCTGAGCACAGAAGACACTCGAGTTCAGGACCACAGAGCGCAGTGCATTTTCATAAAGCTGCAAACCACTCTATTGAAGACGGGAAGGTGAAGATTCTGAGCAGAAGAGATTGAAAGAGGAGTTAAGGAGGCCATTTTTGTTTTAACAAATGACTATAATAAAATAATCCCTTTTTTTAAACAGAAATGGAGGTTTAATGTTAATTGTATCAGTAATATACAGCGGCTCAGGCCAATCGAATGAAAATCAGGCCCTCATCAATGGTGATGGAGCTGCAGCCAACTAACAATAGGATTTATATGGCCCATTACAGGACTTTTTATTTTTATTTTTTTAAAGAGTTTAGTTGTAAATGTACATTTTGAATGTTCTCCCAGATCTGGATTGAATCGGGATCTCTTCATACATTTGTTTCTTCTTCTATAACTTTGCAGGTGGTGAATGTCACGGGCATTGTGATTGGCACAGGTTTGTCTCTGACCTGTGATACGCTCATATCCCAGGTAAAAACACTTCCTTCACTCACGCGTTACATTAGATTTACATTTTGACGAGGAACATTCAAGCCCTCTCCAGCCAATTGAATCAAAATGATTTTATAGATTTTGTCAAGGCTGTGCAATTAATGTCAGTTTAACATTTTAATCTGTTCATAATTCCAGTGCGCACTCGTTTTGCTACTCAATCTGGACACTTCTTTGTAATCAAGGTGGTTTACAGGGTTGTTGTTTTGTTGTTATTATTATTATTATTATTATTTTATTATTATTATTATTATTATTATTATTATTATTATTATTATTATTATTATTATTATTATTATTATTATTATTATTTGGACTGTACTGAAGTTCACTTTAAAGTATGAAACGGATGATAAAGATGATGGTTGCGCAGCTCTACTTTGAATCATGCCGTAACGCTTCAGTGTTTTTCAAATGTTTTGTAGCAAATTCTTACAAAACCAACATCTCCACAAAAGCACAGTTTGCCCTGGTCCTGCTCTTGTCAAGATAAATATTTGTAATTATTCAGGTTGCGTTTGAGGATTGAAAAATGACAATTTTAGAAACCGACGTTGAAGAATAATGTATTAGACAATGGGAACAGGAAGCAGACATGTCACTGTTAGTCATTGTGTCAATAATTGTGAATCTTAAGTCTCATGATAAGGTTTCCCTCGTAGACCGTGACTTCTTCAACTTGACCTTTTTTTAACAAAGATGATTACTTGCATTAGGGCAAATGCACACGCTGACCGAGCCTTTGTCCCACTCAGACGTACGGCAGCGGTAACGTGAAGCGCGTGGGCGTCATCCTGCAGAGGGGGGTGCTCATTCTGCTGTTGGCCTGTTTCCCCTGTTGGGCTCTTCTCATCAACACTGAGCCCATGCTGCTCCTCGTCAAGCAGAGTCGCGACGTGGCCAGGTCTGAACCCGCACAGTACGGGGTTGTCGAGGTTACTCGCTCAGTCGATCATTGGTTATTCACTTAGTTGATCGGGTCACAATATAATCGAAGGAGAAGGAAAGATCAAGCGGTTTCAATCGGTTCAGAGAGTTTGATTTCATGAAGCTGGTCACGTAGAAGACTGGTTTTGAGATCAATAAATGCAGTTGGTTTAAAAATAAATCAATAATTCAAGGCTGATGTGTTTCGATTCTAAATTGAAGCTGTTAAACTCCTGGCCGATTTGGATTATTTTCTTTGAATGAACTGTATAAAAGCAGTGTAGTTTGTCATTTCCCTCTTCGCACTAATCTCTAGACTAGTTAGTTATTAGACAATGGGGAATGAAGGATTTCTTATATTTTTATTTTATTTTTTTAATTGTGTATATAATGTTAAAATCGTAATGGTTTCTTCTCGCAATATTCTTAATATGACATTGTGACGTCCCTGTTGCATCATACAGTTGAAGTTCATTATCATGGCTTTTGGACTGACACTTCCCATTTTACATTCTACAGCTTAATATTTGTATTAAAAACTGCCAAACGATAACCTTTTTTTTTTTTTTTTTTTTAAACTTTGTAGTCTTGCACAGCTTTATGTCAATATCTTCATGCCAGCATTACCGGTAAGTGAATGACTTTATACATTTTTTTTTTTCTCTTCAGCTTTGACTCTAACTTGATTAATACATTTTCAGTGCAAACGGTTCATAAAAAGTGCAAACGTTTGTCTTGCGCCACTCTTTCAGATATAGATCCCAAAAATTAGACATTTATAATAAAGTTAATAAAGTGTGAGCTGCATTTTTAAGAAGGTTTGAAAAAAATACTGCACCAACACTACTACTAGAGTAATACTATTTAGAAGTTCTAGTACTTTTGCATGCACATTTTTGGCTACTTTACCTACATCTGTGCATAGTCTACATAAAGGCCTTCTTGATTGTTGAAAAAGAACTCTACATTTATAAGAGTTTGAGGTTGGAACAGTTTTAAAATTAGATTAGACAAGTTTTGAAACAAAGTGTAAAATTAATCTCAATGCCCTTTTCTACCTAAACACCCTTTTTATATTTCCAGGCTGCTTTTATGTTTCAACTGCAAGGACGGTATCTACAAAACCAGGTGATGGCCCAACTCTTGGAACTCAAAATTGTCTAGAGTATTTTTTCATTCTAGTTTTGTTCTCAGGGAATCATTTGGCCTCAAGTTGTAACAGGAGCAGTATGCAACGTCTTCAATGCCGCCGTCAACTACGTCCTGCTGTTCTCCATGAACCTGGGCGTCTCGTGAGTGTCCGTGGGGGTCGGGTCCGTGGGGGTCGGGTAGTCTTAGATCTGCTATGGTTCAAGTCTGCTGTATTGATATTGACTGGGGTTGTCTTTGCTTTTCATCACAATATTTAGAGTTCAGTGGAACTGTAGATTTCTGTACAATAGAGCCATTGTGAGTTGTTTGGGGGGGCTGGACTGCAAAACTTCACAATTTTTATGTTTTTATATCGATATCCAGACAACAGCCCTCTGGCCTTTTGAAAATCCACTTGAATAGGCCCTAGCGATGAAGTCGGAACCGTTGCCATCGCCATTTGCAATTCAAAAGACTAAAGTGCCTTTTTGAAGAACGTCACTTTTTGTTTGAATTCATTAACAATTTTAAATGAACAGTTGTTGACTGGAGAGAAAATCCACGTGAATATTTTGATCTGCTTGTGCAGCAAAAGGCGCCCTAATGCGTAGACTCGCTTTGGCTGCATCTGGTCTGAACCTGGACTGATCCGGCTGTCTAAAAGTGAATATTTGGTTAAGCACGTTAAGTTTTGAGACTGGACAGAATATTTGCAGAATTGCCCTGTGATTCAGTGACAGACCAAACTGTTGCCAATCTGCTGATTTGGTTGCCTTGACTCCTGCCCAGGCTTCGTCACGCTCTTGGAATAATATAGCAATGTCTGAATAAAACTTGACTCTTTTTAAATAATGAAAAAAGACTACCAGATGGTATCATTATGCCTCAAAGGCAAAAATAAATTCCTCCCCTCAAACATTCCTTGACAAATGGGAAGGATTACTTCTACGCACATGTGCAGCCTTTTCTCACTGGAAACATTTTCTACCCTCAAAGTTTTATTAATTAAAAATGAATTTGAAATCCCTCATTTGCTCAGGAGGGTTCATCGTAGAGTCTTGTCTTTTCAAATCAAATTTACTGACGTCTCTACACTTGATTCACAATGGTTAATTTAAGACGCACAAGTTGGTGCGTCGGAGTGTATTCTCGGTTAATCTAAAACTGGTACTGCTCAATAGCGAGTGGAGGGTGAGAGTGACTCTGCTTGTAATCCAAACACGAGTTGTTATAAAAGTGAAATTGTACATGTTGTTTTCACCGTTCTGTTTAATTTGGGTCACAAAAGTGCCTTAAATCATGAGCAGTATTATGGTTTACTTCACTTCGCCTCAATCGCTTCAAATCTGGAATTTCAAACGAAAAACGGTCAAAGCATTTTAAAGGGGTGTTATTTTTGTGTTTTTTAAATTTTTTTTTTTTTTCTTACAGTGGTTCTGCAACAGCCAATGCTATTGCTCAGTATTTGCTCGCTGTGATTTTGTTTGTTTACATCGTCGCGAGAGGGCTCCACAAAGAAACGTGGTCAGGTGGGTCAAAAATCGCAGGCCTGAGTTGCATTTGCTCGCATTTTAAAGACTGAATCTCAGTTCTGCTTGTGTCCATGGAAATATTGTTCTTTCTCTACCCCTTCTGCTCCAGGCCCTACCTGGAGCTGTAGCAGGTATGATATTGTCAACTGTACAAAAGGGTGAACGTGCTTTGCCAAAGTAGCTCCAGTTTCCTCAAATGTGGCACAGCATGGAATTAAACTTAAAACGGGCTTCATGTTGACGGTCTGTGTAATCCCTCAGTCGTCCAGCAGGTAGCAAAGGCGTCCTGGTCAAGTTCAGAGTGAATGGTATGTTTCGACACTCATCCAGGTAGCTTCTTCAGTTCACTGTCTGAAGAGACTATTACGCCCTAGATAAGAGCATCTGGTTGATGCTCGTGTACCTAACTGAGCTCTTGGAACTTTTTTGGCCACTATCAGACTTTTTTATTTTTTTTTACGTAAAAGTGAAGCGGTCCGGACCACCGAAGGGACGGCCAGCTCTCGTCCCAAACGCGTCATAGTGACTTTCTTGCGCGTTTGGAATCGACACGATGTTTTACACTTCGATAAGGTCTTGAGCGGTCCAAGTCTGTTTCTATTTCCTTGAAGGAAAAAGTGCATTTACTTTAACCAATCACAAATGTCAGAGCAGAAGAAGCTACTTGGATGTGGTGATGTGAAAATGTTTACTGCCTTGTTGTTAAATGATTGGAAGCTTTTTGTTTTCTGCTCCTCACCTTAAGATATTGTGAGTGTGTTCAGTTGTCATTAGTTGGTCCTAAACTGGGCCAATTTTGGTCTTGACTCTGTTAGTCCTCCATTTTGTCCTGAAGTTTATTTTTGTGGCTGTAGTTGCAGTAATGTCCCAGTTTTGTGACTGTGCAAATGTGTGTACACTTGTCTGGGTTTCATATCTCCTCCTCCTCCTATAGGGTGGTCTTTGGACTGTCTGCAGGAGTGGGGGCCCTTCCTGGCGTTGGCGATCCCCAGTTTGCTGATGATGTGTCTGGAGTTCTGGGTGTTTGAAATCGGGGTGTTTTTGGCCGGGCTCATCAGCGAGATCGAGCTGGGGGCGCAGTGTGTCGTTTATCAGCTCATCGCCATCATTTTTGTGGTAAATATCGGGTATTTTCAAATGAGTTTAAGTATAAAAATGTAATTGTGCTATAACGTGCACTGCAGCTGACTTTCCTCTCAGAAATGTGCTGCGATCGCTCTGCCTCGCATCTGCCATTTGAACCCAGAGCAGCAGCACCAAAAATCTGATCGTAATCTGAATTCTGGAGTTTGTAGATTACTGAAAGGTCATGTAAATGGTTGATTAAAGCGGATGAACAGTTATGCAAAAAAGGGTCAAACTAATGTGGCAAAGGCAAAAATGAAAGAACATTTTGAATATAATGTAAAATGTATTTGAAATTATAGTTTTATTTTCCAAATTAAGTGAAACGAGTCACCTGATTTATCGGCTTTCTTTTTGTAAACACACGCCACAAACTATCTATCTATTTCTGCATTATCTGAATTTTGAAGCTAAAAACGCATGACTGATCGGAACTATATAAGTTAAAGAGCATAAAACAATATTTTACATGGCACAATTTAGCTGTTTCTTTAGCAGTCAGTTGTGTGGTCATGGTTCAAATGTCGTTTTATTCAGATTTGTGATGCCATTAATTTAGGACGAGTTTTTTTTTTTATTGTGAATGAAAAGGAAGTATAAACTTGACATATCTGCCCCTTGACACAAACAAAACATTTACAGCTCCACCCTTTCAGTTGTAAACGCAGCTATTACATGCAACCTATTTAATAAAGTCATATTCAACATCATATTCAAATAACAGCATTTATTCTGCCTTTATGTTTCGCATAGAATATTTTACATTTCATTTAAACACTAGAACACCGTTTGAGGTTTTGATTTTTACCATCAAGACCGTTCCATAGACACCTTTTTTTTTTGACTGAAATATATTTCTGTTTCTAAAAGGACCTGAAGTTTAGGTTTTAATGAAGACCATGATCCGATTTGCGTTCAAATACTTGACTCTTTCTTTCCACGCAGGTTCCTCTGGCGCTCTCTGTTGCCGCCAGTGTCCGGGTTGGGAACGCTCTTGGTGCGAGTAAAATTGATCAGGCAAAACTGTCCTCCAAAGTCCCCATCGTTTGTGCAGGTCATGTATATTTTGAGGTCAGATTGTCAGGAGTTTTTCCTTTTTTACAGACGAGTGACTTTCCTCTTTTTGCTTGTTAGCTCTCCTAGGGAGCGTTGTTGGCGTGCTCATGATTATTTTAAGGCATCACATTGGATTCCTCTTCACTAGTGAGCGGTGAGTCTAAGCATGAGCTCGGCGGCTTTGTATTTAAAGTCTGACGGGTCAGACCACACATTTCTCTTTTTTACGGTGTAACGTAAAACGCATACTTTGAAGACGTACTACAACAGTAGGTTGTGGTAAAAGCACATTTTCAGTTTGCTGCCCACTACCATTAAAATGAACACGTTTCAATAAAACGTACTGAACACTTGTTTCAGGTTTTACACAACATTTTGCCCATTTGGTCCGAGTTCGACCTTTTTTGTAAAGTTTATAATTGTATTTCCTGTTTGGACATTAGCAGCAGATGCGACATAGTCAGAGGTAATTCCACAGCTATTGCCTAGCAACCATTTTGTAAACGAGCCAAAATCCATAAAGTTGAGAAAATCATTTAAACTGTCAGTTTTTAGTCTTTCAATGGCATGTCTCCTTTTGAAAATGTAGACTGTGTCAGCTGGTCCAAACCAGAGAACTCGAGATGAGTAAATGATGATAAAATAAGTGAAGTCCCATTATTTAAATGTGTCCATTTTCAATTGTACGTATGTCTGTCATGTCCGGTCCAGTCCTTAGTCAGCGGCTCAGTTTGTTGTCCATTTTCTTTGTGATGGCCTTCTTCCCAGCCGCCAGGAGCGTCTCTGTCCATTATGTCCATGGCGGAGGTTCTGAGGCCCAAATACGCTGTTCCAAAATTCATATAAAAAAAATCCTATCCCACCAAACAGTCCTTAAGAACAGTCCGTAAAGCTTCGTTCATACAGAGCGTATGTTTTCAAACAAAGATTGGATGCATTTTTGTTGCTAAACTTACTGCAACCTTAATTGCATGATTTGAATGAAAAAGGACTCCCAACACATCTTGGTAAAGAAGGCCGTCTGCCCTTGTACTATGTATGCATTCGCCCCCTACAGGTTGGCTTTAAAGTGCATTCTGTGACAAGTTGGCATGTTTTTGTAATTTACTTCATTTGGTGAGATCATTTATCATAGTTGGGCGCCAGTCAAAAGGCAAGTTGTAAAGTTTACGCACATGGAACCCTTTTTTTAAAAAAAACATATTTTTCTTAATCTTTGCTAACAGTTAGAGCAGGGTTAACATGTTTGGCCCTGCCCTAGTTTGAAAGCTAAAATGGAAGTCATTTGTACAGTACCTTTTTTAGTCACCGAGTAATGGCTGTGTGAATAACTTGTCGTTATATTTGTAGCTATCTGTAAACTAATGACTTCTTCACTTTAAAGGGAAATCATTGAACGAGTCTCTGACGCTGCTCTGGTTTACGGTTTCATGCATGCCGTCGATGCTGTGGCGGTAAGAATGGAACTCATTTTGTGGACATTTGCTATAAAAGGTGAGTTAAAAATGTCCTAAGTGTGTTGACAGTGTGTGTCAGGGGGAGTCCTCAGAGGAATCGGGAAGCAGAAGATGGGCGCTGTGGGGAACTTGGTGGGATACTACCTCGTTGGGGTTCCTATTGGTGTCTCCTTAATGTTTTGCAAATGCTGCAAAGTTGGGCATCGTAGGTAAGTCGCGCTTGCCCCGCCGTAAGTCGCGCTTGCCCGCCGTAGTCCGCTGCCCGCCGTAAGTCGCGCTTGCCCCGCCGTAAGTCGCGCTTGCCCGCCGTAAGTCGCTCTCTTCTTGTGTTCAGGACTTGGAATCGGCATTACTGTCGCTGTGGTTTTGCAGTCTGTTATCTTCATTGCCATAATTTACAAACTTGATTGGCAACAGGCAGTTGAAGAGGCAAGTTCATACCACTGGAGCCTGTATCTTATGCTTATACACATTTTACTCTCCAGTGCGTTTTTAACACTTTCTTGTTTAGGCCCAGGAAAGGGCTGGCGTCCAGATCAGAGATGAAGTGGAAATGACCGATTTATGCAAAGGTAAAAATGAGGGCGGTGGTCGACTAAAGACTTTGTCCCGCCAATCGATTACTCGACCAAAGTGGCTGTGGTTTGGTTCATATACATCGAAAAACTACAACTGCATGGGTATTTTTACACAAGTTGTTTTCTAGTGCCGTGTTTTCCGGACTATAAGTCGCACCTTTTTTGGCTGGTGCGATTTATACTCCGGAAAATACGGTACGAGTTTTTGGATAGAGACAAAGTTTGACTCATGAGTTTCATCTTTTGTATAAATTCCCCCCAAAATTAAACTCTTTCAGTTAAATTACATGCATACATTTTTTTGTCGACTATAAATCTAGTCGACTAATGCAAATTTTGGTCAATGGCGTCTTAATCAACTAAAGTAATTACATTTTTGGGCTTTTTAAATGCGTGTTTTTCAATGATGCGTCGATAGGTCACTTCTGATAACTTTAGTTTTAATTCTTTGTAGATTTGTCTGATCTCAATGTTTATGTCCAATTTAAAGTTAATCTTGTGGTCTAATTACCACTTGAGTAAATAATGGCTTTTTTATTTTGTCAGATTCTAAAGAAGCCAATGTTCCTGAGAATGGCGACGCCGCGTGGGCACGCCGCTGTGGCGACGCCGCTGTGGGCGACGCCGTGTGGGCGACGCCGCTGTGGGCGACGCCGCTGTGGGCGACGCCGCGTGGGCGACGCGCTGTGGCGACCGCTGTGGCGACGCCGCTGTGGGCGACGCGCTGTGGGCCGACGCCCAAAGTTTCGCCAAGGCCCCAAGTGGTCGTCCTCATAGTGGGACCCCCCCTGCCCGAAGAAAGCTGCTCATCCGCCGTGGACTGGCTCTGATCGTCATGGTGCTGATTCTGTGTGCTGCCATCGTCGCCAAGACTTACCTGCTTAAACTGCTGAAATGACGGGTTGTAGGATTAGGGGTGTGACAAGGAAATGTGTGAAGGGAAAACCCACAAATGTTCAACCTGACCGATATTAGATTGGTTCTGTCTTTTTATTTTCACTGTCGCTTTTTTTAAAAGTAGTGGGATGATTCAAACACCTGGGTAATTGTTAGTTTTAAAGATTTTATGACAAATGATGCATATGGCCAATTTTTGCATCAACCGCTTGCATCAAACCAAAATGTGCCTTTTTTTTTTTTCTTTTGTATTGCAGGGTCTGGGAATGTCTTAACACTGAAGTATTTGGCTATTCAGTCTATTTTTTTAATCCTGCCCCTTTTTAAAAAAATTAAAATGTATTGGTTAAAGATTTACTGTGATTTGGGCAAAAGGGTTTTATGTTGCAAGATGTAACGAAATGATTTGTGATCTCAGGGATTTATTTGTGTGTTTCAGGGATTTTATTGATTTGTGTATGATCGGTGTATGATGTGTAATGGACATTGTAACTTGTGCATTAAATTTCTTGTACTAAAATAGTAATGGATTTTCAAGCCTTCAATATTGAAACGCACTGGTGATTGGGCTACTTTGAGCTGGTTAATCTTGTTAATGCTGCATTCCAGTCGTATCCCCCCCAGGAAGTTTTTCACCCGACAGTTAAAATATTGGTGTAACTGGTTTGGTGACCTCTTTAGTCCAAAACTAAATCGAAACATTAGTCAACTGTCTAGTCAGTTTGATTTACTTAAGTGCAAACGTAAGACAGTACGTTACGGTAACTCTTAATTGCTCTCTCCTGCCCCCTGCTGTCTGTGGACCGGCCCCTGTGCTGCTGTTGAGCCTCTGCAGTTAGAAATGCATTGTGCTAATGTTGCTAATAACGTCAAAAAAAAAAAATAATCATTTAGATGTAATAACTGTCCGGGTCAATGAATTAACTTCATTGGATTCATATTTTGGAGCAGAAAGTGGAGCGTCGCAGTTTTAAGGCAATGGGCAATTCGTGAAAATGACCCGTTCAATTATTTTAGTTTGTCCAAGACCGTCAGGCAAGGCAATTCAAAGTGCTTCACACAACGGGGAAAAATGCATTAAAATTACAAAGACGTGACAAATCGGTTCAGACATAAGAGGACGGATCCAGGGTCTTGGGTTTAGCCCTGAAAATGCAGCGTCTTCCGGACATAATATATATTTTTTCATGATATGACAATTTATATAGAAACAATGGTTGCAAATTAAAACAATGTATGTCATCTGTTCGTCTTTCTCGTCGTCATGGAAACCGACGGAAGCTGAAGGCCACGGCACTTCCGGGTTGACTCCGCAGACGCGGGAGTTTGCAGCA
The DNA here is from genome assembly GCA_015082035.1 of Chaenogobius annularis. NCBI lineage: Eukaryota > Metazoa > Chordata > Actinopteri > Gobiiformes > Gobiidae > Chaenogobius > Chaenogobius annularis. Next base: position 416,987 of record BJKM01000197.1, on the reverse strand, counting down.
TGGCGGTGCAGCCCAAACAGAGTCTGTCCATGGACAGCGCCGCCGAGAGCGGCTTCCTCAGCTTTTACTTCTCCATGACCGAGAAACCGGACACGACGTTCAGAGTGTTTGACCGTAACGACTACTACACCGTGCACGGAAGAGACGCGGCGTTTGCGGCAAAAGAGGTTTTCAAAACCAACGGAGTTCTGAAGTATCTGGGCTCAGGTAACAGCGACTGTCCATCTAATGTCATCTGAATGATAATAAATCCCCTGCCAATGACGTTAAATCTACGTAATAGTGCCCCCCTCGCCCCCTTTAGCGTGCCACTTGAAACGAGCTCCAACAAAGTGGCGTTATTAATTACTAAACGCAATCCAAAGGAAATGATGCACATTCTGCCATTGAAGGCCCCTAACGCGCCCCTAATGCGCCCCTAATGCGCCCTAATGCGCCCCTAATGCGCCCCTATGCACGCTGGTTCTACAACCGTCTGGGAAGAGTCTGTCCTGTAATCTTTGACCCGTTTGGATGCACGTTCTTGTTTGTAGGGAACCGCAGACTGGAGAGCGTGGTGCTGAGCAAACTCAACTTTGAGACGTTTGTGAGAGACCTGCTGCTGGTGAGGCAGTACCGAGTGGAAGTGTTCAAGAACCAGAGCAAAACCAGCAAGGAGCAGGACTGGAAGCTCGAGTACAAGGTCATTTTGAACACGTCACCATAAATGTGAGCTGCCGTACAGATGAAGCTCAGATGAAGCTGCACACCAGTTGCATCCTGTGGGAGAAAACCATCCATTGTTTATATGACGTCCTTTGTGCAGCGAGTTTGCATGAGCGCGTCTTGTGTTGAGAGCTAAACGGACTGATTTGTTGGTGTAAAGCAGATAAACGGGCCCAATATTATCAAGGTCAGCTTTCAAAGGTCAAACCGGTCATTCTGTTGTCAGTGTCATATTTAAAAGATTAACATTTGGGGGCGGTAAGTGTTTTGCCCAATTGTACAACAAAAATATGAACGAGATGGATCCGTAGCAATTAACAATTCAAAGCAAAATAGTAGTTTATCTTTTGAAAGGTGAAACATCTTCCAGCAGTGACGGGTTCAGAATATGTGTAGTAATGAAAGGGCAAAGTTAAAACAGCTGTAACCTACTTATTTCCAATCAAATCAGTCATTTTGGGATGAATCGGGGTCAGTTTTGTACTCGACTCCCAAATGAAAGAAATGAGCCTGAAATTCCCCAAAAATGTAATAGAACATGGATTCTGCCTGAACTTTGTTTTTAAACATTTTTACAAGTCCCTTAAACTCATTCTTTGTGAAAGAAGTATTAAGAGTACGCGGCCGCAGGGGTCCGCAGCCGCAGGGGTCCGCGACCGCAGAGTCGCAGTTACACAAAGAGTCCAGCAAGTTGTTGCTGCTCAAAAGGTCCAGAAACACCTTCGGTCTGAACTGGGGCTCATTTGAGTCGGGCATTTAAGGAAAAATCAGCCGGAATGAGAAGTATTAAACAGGGTATTCTGGGTATTGCCTAGTACTTCACGATACAAATCCCAATACTCGTAACTTGTTATGATACGCATCCTGATACATGGAAAACCCTAAAAAAAACGGTGTTAAAAGTTGACAAAAATTATGTTTTGAATTGATTTCCCCCAGAATTCCATGTTCTCACCGTCCTCAGGATCAGAAGACCTGTGATGAAGTCTCATTCTCAGCTCCGCAGATTGTTCAGAAGTGTAGAACTCTGCAGTGTATACTGACTTTATGTTGTGTAAAAGCATCATGATCTCTGTATCGATACACGTATTGCCAAGAAGTCACGATATATCGATGTATTGAGCACAGCCCTAGTATTATGAGTCAGTATCTAACTTCCAGCTCGATTTTGTTTTTACTAGTTTACTAATGAATGTATGATCTGTTGAGCTTGGTAAAACAGGTTTATGACGTGGTCGTTACACGTTTACAAACACTGAAGGAGTTTATAAGCGGGAAGATGAAACCCAGGAATGTCCTTTTACTGATACAAACGCACATGTTCAATATCGTTGCTTTGCTTATTCCACTGTCACAAAACAAAGCGTCTTCCGCCCAGGAGCTTGCTCTTTTGATAACAATAACAAACTAAACTGTTCATATAAATGCTCTCCCTTCTCAGGCGTCTCCTGGGAATCTGACCCAGTTTGAGGACATCTTGTTCGGAGGAGGGTCCGGAGCAGAGGGCTGTGCTGGGGTCGCGGCGGTGCGATATGCCACGGCCGCCGATGGACAGCGCGTGGTGGGAGTCGGGTACGTGGACGCGGCGCAAAGGATTATGGGAGTCTGCGAGTTCCCCGACAACGAGATCTTCTCGAACCTGGAGTCGCTGCTGGTCCGGATCAGCGCTAAAGAGTGTCTGCTTCCTCAGGGAGAGTGCAGCTCTGAGGGGAGCAAACTCAGAGAGGTGGGCCACACTCCAGCTGTATAAATGCACTGCTCTCGCTCCGCTCACTGCTCAAAGCCGCGCTGCTTACCACTCCTCCTGTGGGTTCTGAATGTTCACACAGTCATCATACTTTGTACAGGACCGTGGACACAGGCCTCTGTATTTCTGGTCGTTTAACTTCAAATTATTAGGGATGCACGGTTTCAGTTATTTTTAGTTCAGAAATCCCGATAACAATGTTGTCAGGCCAACAGACATGTGCCAAAACAGTGTCTTTAAACCTATTATTTCAGCTTTAATTATCAGACAAACATGAAATCTCTGTAAAATGTATCACAAAAGCTCAGAAATATCAAAATCTTCTGATGATTAAACCTGAAATTACCGTACTTTTAAAAACATGAGCACATTTCCTTATTTGAACATCATTTTTAATCATTTGTAGGATTTCTGCTATGAAAGATACACTTGATATTCAAATTGGCATCTTCAAAACAACCTTCGTAATATTATCTAAACTGTGATATGTTGCCAGGTGGGAGAACTAATGTGTATAAACTAATGTGACGTTTACTGAAGAGGGGGGGCAAACAATGTGGTCTGTGGAGAGCGAGGCTTGATAAGGCATTCATCGATTCCAGGGGCTTCTTTTCTCTTTCAGGTGGTGCAGCGCGGCGGAGTCCTGGTGTCGGACCGGAAGAGAGCCGATTTCAGCAGCAAAGACATCGTGCAGGATCTAAACCGACTGCTCCGGTCCAAGAAGGGAGAGACCGTGGCCAGCAACACTCTGCCCGAGCTCGACAAACAGGTGACGCGGGCGCCGGCGTGGGCGCCAAGATGGACGTTTGAGGCCGATACGGATGTTACGGGAAAAGCTCGCGCCCACAATCGAGTTTAAGATTAGGCTAATATTTTCTTTACAATGTTTGGTTCTTTTAAAGACTTTTGTTTTGCATTTTTTTATTGTTCTGTAAGAAATATTCCTGTAAACGCATTTCTATTCTAAAATAAGGATCAAATGCATTTCAAAATTCTAGAACTAGTATTGTAACCTGTTTTTTCTTTATTAGAGAAAATTGAACGTTCACTCACTTCCATACTTTACCATACATGGGATATTAAAGTCCTGTTTTAGTTTTATTATTTCTCGGACTAAAGTGTCTCTGAACCTCTCCAGTCGTGTTGCTCCGCCTTAAATTGCATCACTCACATAAAGGCATAATTATTGTTTCTCTAACTAATTAAATGCATTCGTCTGGTACGGCTCTTTTCTTGACGCTTGCGTACATAATTTACATATTTTGGTGCAGATTATTGAGGGTCTAATAGAATCTGTCATGTGTTGTCTGGATTTGTAGGTGGCCGTGTCGTGTTTGGCCGCTGTGGTGCGGTTTCTGGAGCTTCTCTCGGACGAGTCCAGCTTCAACTCGTTCAGTCTGACGCCGCTGGAGCTCGGGCAGTACATGAGACTGGACAACGCCGCCGTCAGAGCCCTCAATCTGTTCCAGGTGAGAGCGCCGGGGCCGAGACCAGGGGCCGAGACCAGGGGCCGAGACCAGGGGCCGAGACCAGGGGCCGAGACCAGGGGCCGAGACCAGGGGCCGAGACCAGGGGCCGAGACCAGGGGCCGAGACCAGGGACCCGGGAACCAAGGCGCTGGAGCTGGACTGAAAGGAGGACTGGAATAGAAGATGAGAACTAAGAGCCAGAACCAGCTGTACGATGGTCATTAAGAACAAGAACAGTCCAGGTCTAAGGTGGACATTAAGAACAGGTCCAGGTCGACGACACATAAAAACAGGTCTAAGACGGACATTAAAACAGGACAGGTCAGGTCTAAGACGGACTTAGAACAGGTCCAGGTCAGACGGACATAAGAAACAGGTCTAAGACGGACATTAAGAACAGAACAGGTCCAGGTCTAAGACGGACATTAAGAACAGGTCCAGGTCTAAGACGGACATTAAGAACAGGTCCAGGTTCCTTAGAAGTCAGGTCTGACGGGACATTAGAACAGGTCCAGGTCAACGGATTAGAACAGTCTAAGACGGACATTAAGAACAGGAACAGGTCCAGGTCTAAGACGGACATTAAGAACAGGAACAGGTCCAGGTCGACGGCGGTTCGACGAGAACAGGTCCAGGTCGAAGGCGTTTCGACGAGAACAAGGTGTCCAGGTCGACGGCGCGCTCCGACGAGAACAGGTCCAGGTCGACGGCGGTCCGACGAGAACAGGTCCAGGTCGACGGCGCGTCCGACGAGAACAGGTCCAGTCGAACGGCGGTCCGACGAGAACAGGTCCAGGTCGAAGGCGGGTCCGACGATAAAACAGGTCCAGGTCGAAGGCGGTCCGACGAGAACAGGTCCAGGTCGAAGGCGGTCCGACGAGAACAGGTCCAGGTCGAAGGCGGTCCGACGAGAACAGGTCCAGGTCGAAGGCGGTCCGATGAGATGGCCAAATGGTGCAGTGGACAGCCGCTTTAAGTCAGAAATAGGCGCATTAATACAACTTTTACATGACATTTAACTCTCATGATCATATTATTTGTGGCTGATTTGATTGAGTACGTAATAATAGTGTGTTTCTAGGGCTCCCCCGACGACACCAGCGGCGCTCACTCGTTGGCCGGTTTGTTAAATAAATGCAGGACTCCTCAGGGCCAGCGCCTCGTGAACCAGTGGATCAAACAGCCACTAATGGACAAATCCAAGATAGAAGAGAGGTAACGGAAGCGGGGGTTAAACGTACAGAAACGTGTACAAACATGCCTCGTAACTAGGGACGTAACCATATGGCAAAATGTGTGTGTTTTGTTTTCTTAGGCTGGACCTGGTGGAGAGCTTCGTGTGCGACTCGGAGCTCAGACAGACTCTTCAGGACGACCTTCTGCGGCGCGTTCCCGATCTTCACCGTTTGGCCAAAAAGTTCCACCGTCACTCGGCAACGCTGCAGGACTGCTACAGGGTTTACCAGGCAGTGAGCCAGGTCCCCAACATCGTCAGCGCTCTGGAGAGAAACTCGGGTGCGGGAGGTCACAACGGGGCCACATTTGAATCACTTCTATCATTTAGTCAAAAGTATATGTCCAAAAGTCATGTTTCTGATTTCTCTTTTTAAAAACATTATGGAATAAGTGAAGGATAAACAAGTCTGCTGAGGAGGTTGTGTTCACGTTCTAGATTTTAGGGCTGCAACAATTCTTTTCTTCCTCGATGAGTTAGCAACTAGATTATCTAGTCTTAACAGTTATTTCTATTACTTTTTATATACATTTTTAACCAAATAAAGGTTGAAATATGGTGACTGAAGGCTTCCAGATAGATAATATTTAAGATTAAATTGTATCGTTGATGGAAATAATGTGTTTTACAGTCAGTTTAGTCCATGTAATGATTATCAAAATACAACTACAATTATTACAATGAGTCGAATAATCAGTGCTAATACTAGATTTTGATTATGTCTTATGGGCCTGTATCACTCTCTGGGAGATGTATGCTTTTTTACATACATTTTCCAACATAAAATCGGCAAATATTGAACATATAATTATTTGTTTCCAGATTGGCTCCACAAACTCGTCTTTTTAATCTCACTGTTTAAAGTCCTTTTCAACTGACAACAATCGCGTCTTTACGGTGGAACAATGGCCCCGTTTTCTGAAGCCACTGTGAAAAATGGATTCAACGTTTGTTTATTTGAACTTTGGGCCAGTTCTTACAGAGAGATGAACAATAACCAGGTCGAAACATCTGTGTGTGGGGACGTCGACCTGTTGTCTATTGTAAACAGAAAATGTAGAAGAATCGAAAGATAAAAAGTCACGTTGGGAAGTGTTTCGGGCCAAATTCTTGAATTCAAAAGCGTGCCGTGGACTCCCCCGTCTTTTTTAATGGCTCGTGTTTGCTTTGCAGGAAGCTACGGCGTGCTTGTGGAGGCCGTGTTTCTGACTCCGTTCCGAGATCTGCAAAACGACTTCACCAAATTTCAAGAGATGATTGAAACCACTTTGGACATGAACCAGGTATAAACTTGTGTAAACTTTGGAGCGTTTGCAATTTGGTCTTTTAATAATGAATGCTGTGGACGTTTTCACACCAACGTTTGTTACTCGCGGACAAGGATCGTGCCTATATCGACACAAAAACAACATCTACATTTTGACATATTGCTCGTCCTTTATAAGAAAGTAAAAGTTCTCAGATCACATCATTTCACTAGTTTTATTGGGGCATATGAAAGATCAAACCCACAACCCTGTCGTCGTATCGTGTATTTTACTGTATGATGCTACAAATCAGCATCTAATTGTTAAAATGCTTTATATTTCAGCTTTCTTCCAAATGGTAACGCGTCTGGATGTCACAATTCTTCAGTATTTGTCATGATGATTGTCGAATAAAAAAAAAAGAAAAGCTGGTCGTTTCCTCATCATCACGCTGGACTAGCTGTGATGTGCGTCATGTTTCTTTGCGCAGATCGAACACCATGAGTTTTTGGTGAAGCCCTCGTTCGACCCGGTGCTGAGTGACCTGAGGGAGAAGATGGACGACCTGGAGAAGAACATGCAGAGCGTCCTGAACAGCGCCGCCAAAGACCTCGGTGAGTGGACACGGCGGTACACTGGGCTGCTCGACAATGGGAAAAAAATGAATGCTCACCGTGATTTAAAATGACTACTTTTCCACGCACCGAACACACTTAAAGATCGTGAGCTCGCCACACGGGGGAGTTGGGTCCGTCCTTCGTCCATTTGCAAAGCGCCAGGCTCCTTCGTGTCGGCGGCGAGCGAAAGTCGTGCGGGGGAAAACCTCGAGCACGTCGACGACTTTCTTTGTGTTTGATTTTAAAGCCGCTGCGATGAGCGTCGCTGGTCAATGTTGATGTCAATAAAAACAGGTCCAACAATAATTAGAGCAGTGGGTCTCAAACTGTGGTACGCGGGCTCCTTCAGGATTCCTCTGCAGTTCAGATATTTGCTGAAGTTAATTTAATTTGCATTTTTGTTAGACCTGGTTTAAAACTAGCAAAGCAATAGTTCTTTTAGACCGCTTTTCGCCATGTTTAGACCTAGAATTGAACTTTTTTTTTTTTTTTTTGAATTTGAATTTGTTTGTCAAATATTTCCTTAGCTGGTACTTGGTGTGAAGAGGTTGAGAACCACTGGATCAGAGCGTTGCCTTTGTAATAACCCTACATACACATACACAGCCACAACCGTAAAAAGGCAGGGCTTTATTCAACCTAAGGCCCGGGGTCCAGGATCAGGCCCGCCAAACGAATCTGATCTCGGCCTGCGACCCATCTTCCAAATATTGCAGGTTTTTTCCTGGCTTAATCCTTATTTAATTCTAATTCTTTTCTTTGTTTTCTGGTTAATTCTTGGGTTTGTACAAGTTAAGGCCTGGTTTGGACTTGGTTTAGACCTGGTTTGACTCTTGGTTCCACCTTTAACAACAGATTGAATCTGCAGAAAGGATTCTGAGCTGTGACCAAATTGTTTGAAAGATCCATTAAACCGCACCACTGTCATGTGGTTTCGCTTTCTAGAATTCAAAATTTGGCACAAAGTTTCGACTGACCACCAATAACACATTATAAACATTTACGAGACTTTCAACAATTCTGGAAGACGTTCCCCTAAACGCTTCGTAAACACCGAGGCAGGGCGACGTGTGTTTTTAGGGTTACTTACTTTTTCATCTTCGTTTTTACCTTTTTTACTGTAGTGATTTTCTTTTAAGTTTGCTTCTAGTGCCACATGATTTGCTGAAAGATCTTGTCCATTATAAATCCCCCTGCTGATCAGAGCGACCTGCAACAAATTTGATAAAGATTTTAAATGTAAAATTTTAATTGCACAGCCCTGTGGGGAAAGCATTATTCAGTTTTACCATTCTGTTCATTGTAAACCACACTCTTGAAGCGGGCTCAGGGTGCGTTGCGTTGCGTTAAAGGCGTTGCTCATGTGGTCGCCGTCACCAGCGCGGCGTTGTTTTGGCGTCCCGAGTCCGGTCCCTTCGACCTTTGCCTGACTGTCGATACCCCAGCTCTGCCCCTTTCACGCCCACGACTGTCCAATCAAATAACAACCTTCGAATCAAAACAATAATTTAAAAAAAAAAAACAACAAAAAACGTAGTAGTAGAACAGGATCCCATTGACTTCCTGTTCATCTGATAAGCCTCCGCGCTCTTCATAATGACATCATAACAAGCAGCAGATTTTCATTTGTGTTTTTATTGTTGAGAAAGGTCGGGGGCGACAAAAGTAAAGAAAAAATTCAGGGACAATTACAGGAATTATTTACATAGAAAAGTTGTGTTTTGACAATTTTGTTCCCTTTTAAAGCTTTAGTCTTCTACATCATTTCTACATGATCTACTTTAATTCATTCACAATGACAAAACGATTAAATGTTCCTCGGACTGCACAAGGTCAGGAAGTTTAAAATGCGTGTTAATGCTTTGTCCATTCTTGTCTTGTTTTTGTAGGCCTCGAAGCTGGAAAAACGGTGCAAGCTGGAGTCGAACGCCTTGCCCCCCATGGTTACTACCTAAGAGTCACGTGTAAAGAGGAGAAAAGTCTGAGAAACAAACAGAAATTCACCAACCCTGGACGTGCAGAAAGAACGGAGTGCGATTCACAAACTCGGGGGTAAACGTCCGGCTGATGGGAATGGTGATTGAACATTTGGGTGACACTCAAAGAAGCATGCGTTTCATCCTTTATTCATAGATCAGTTCAGTATTGAACTATAACAAAGTGCATCATTCTTTTTTTTACACACATTGTTCTTGTAAACGGCAATATCAGTGTAAAATTACTTCCTGGTCAAAACTGCACCTCTTCATGGTGGCATTATTTCACTGTAGCAAGCTGCGTATGGTCATTTATTTTATATATTTTTTTAATGGCTAAACAACATTTTTGAAACCCTATTGTGTACCCGGACAAAAGCGAGATCCTAATCATATATTAAGTGCAGAGCAGTTCACAGAAAGCACTGTGAACCAAATGTGCCCAAACGAAAGCGTCGAAAGCACCCACAGACCTCCAATTATGTGTGAGAGGTTTGCCACGCAGACTGGCCCCCCCCCCCCGCGCCGCCCTGGACCCATAACGGAACCTCCGTTTGTGGGCGTGTTTTTTTCCTGTGTTTCATTCAAATCTCTTTCAATCAAACTCTGGTTAAAGACAAAATCGGCTTATGAAAAACATGTTCAATGCTCAAATATCCAGAATGCGACTAGTGCATCCTTATTTGCCCTGAACTTGTGTATCTCTTTTTTTTTTTTCAAATGTATTCTTCCTGTGCCCCCTCTGCCCCCTCCCTCCCTCGCTCGCTCGCTCACGTCACTACAGCAAACTCGGCTCCCTGAACGACGACTACACCAAGAGCCGCGAGGAGTACGAGGAAGCCCAAAACGCCATCGTCAAGGAGATCATCGGCATCGCCTCAGGTCGGCATCACATGGCGCCGCACAGAGAAAATAATCCCACGATTACACGCGCACGTTGTTTTATGTGACCTTTTGTTGTAACCAATTCGCCGCACATTCTCGCCGAGGCCTTGTGAACTGTACAAACGCTTTGAGGTTACAGTTTTGGCAGCTGTTTATCAGATGGTATTTTGATCTTCTTTTCTTTTTTTGTCTCGGCGCCTACAAATTTGCACAAGTACCGTTACGGGCGCACGATCGCTAAGCGGCGTCTGTGTAGAGTTTTGGCGGACAACATTGTATAGTGTAAATCAGGCCGCCACCCCTCTGCCAAGTCGACCCCACGGCAACTCGTTTCGCTGAGGAAGAGCATGTTTTGGCAGTCGAGATCACAACGTTCTGCGTTTTTGCGGCTCGAAACGCAGATGCGACGCGAACGAGCCGCTTCAGCACCATCAGAGTTAGAATTTTTAAATGCTGACGAATTCTGCACTTTCAGTTTGTTTGTTCCTGAATTTCAGTTTACGCTGCAGTTTTGTTTAATCTATTTTTCAAGCTAGTCAAATTCATCTGCCAAAATCCACACCGATTTTCTGCTACCGGTGCGTCAATGCATTTAGCAGTCGATCCTGTTACTGTAACAACCAGGAAATGTTGTAGGGGGCGAAGAGAATTTGTCCGATCAAGACTCTGCACCTTGAATGTCACACCTACTTACGCAAGAGAAAGACTAACAGGAAAGCGCCTCAGTCTTCCTCAGTTAAAATCGTTGCTTGGTTGAATTTTGACTTGTGCATTTGAGTGCTCGAAAATATGTGGTGATTTCTTTTCTTTTTCTTTTGTATTCGGCAAAATACAGCGACTGAAAATTCAGCGTTAAAAATTCAAATGAGAAATCAAATCAAAATCTGATACAGGTCAGGTCAGGCGTCTTGTTCAGCAACACGACAACACTTAAACGACTTCGACTTCGCCGCCTTTCTCTCTACAACTGTATTTTTACTCGAGTACACATTGCCCTCTGTGTTCACGTTGGCCCTCTGTGCTCTGCAGGCTACGTGGACCCTCTCCAGACCCTGGGTGACGTCTTCGCTCAGCTGGACGCGGTGGTCAGTTTTGCCGTGGCCTCCGTCTCTGCTCCGGTCCCGTACGTCAGGCCCCGCCTCCTGGACCCAGATGGCGCCCGGAGGTTGGAACTGGTCCAGGCCAGACACCCGTGCATGGAGACGGACGCAGACACGGCCTTCATCCCCAACGACATCAGCTTCACCCACGGAGAGAAGAGCTTCTACATCATCACAGGTGAACCACTACTACTACTGTAATACTGCTTCCATTTATACTACTACTACTACTACTACTTTTTATAAAATGTCTTTCAGTTTCCAAACCTTTTGTAAATGATTCCAGGTTTAGGGTGCAGAGTAATGCTACAACTATTATATTACTGCTACTACTATGACTACTACTACTTATTAATGGTATTGACTTCATCACATAAAAATACTACTTCTCTCTCGCGCATCTAAACTCGGGGGGACGCTGTCGAAAACTGCTCGCGCCGATTGAAGCTCGCGGTCCTCTCGCGCTGGCGTCGACCTCGTGTGACACACTTGGTCGTTCAGTGCGTTTATCCACAGGTACTACACAATGAACTTCACAGAGACGGGCCTTCGGGATCGACCCGATTCACCTCCCCGGCGATCGATCGACCCGATTCACCTCCCCGGCGATCGATCGACCCGATTCACCTCCCCGGCGATCGATCGACCCGATTCACCTCCCCGGCGATCGATCGACCCGATTCACCTCCCCGGAGATCGACCCCCCGACGATTCCACCTCCCGGAGATCGACCTCCCGATTCACTCCCCGGAGATCGGACCCCCCTTCACCTCCCCGGAGATCGACCCCCCCGATCGACCCCCCCTTCACTCCCCGGAGATCGACCCCCTCGATCGACCCCCCCCTTCACCTCCCCGGAGATCGACCGATAGATTGGGTTCGACGGATCGGTGACCATCCGGCTCTGTACAATTGGCCGCTCCCTCCACCCTCCAACCCTCCTTGCCTGTTTAAACTGGGTGCGTGTGCAAGTGAAGTGTCTTGCTAAAGGACACGGCAGTATGCACTGTTTGGAGATGGCACCCAACGGCCTCGTTCTTTCTTGTTTTGGCTGCTTTATTACTATTATACCGTTTGTATTTAGAATAGCTGCGCACACACCCTGGTACTTGTGTAAACGCTCTATCCCATTAATTTCTATGAGGCTGTAAAATAAAAACATTGATTTTGGTATTTGTTGGTCGCACGGACTGATTTTCTTTTCCGTTTGTTACATTTGCCATTGGATAATATCTAACTTCCAGCTAAATTTCAGTAGTTGAAGTAGGGTTTGAGGCGCTTGGTGAAACAAAACGAATAATTCTATGTCAAACTGTTGTGTCCTGCGACATTTTTGTTTGGTGAATTATTGTCCAATATTGTGAGTTATTGTTAGATTTAAGACATTTTTATTACGTCGAGTTTGCTTTTATGCTCATTTTGGGGCTGATCACTACAACCCAAAAAAAAAAAATAAACTAAACATTGGTACACGCAGTAATGTTTTCTAATGAGGCTCCGGTGTTTCCCATGAGTGATCGAGTGGTTATCAGTCCTGAGTCACTTGTTTTCGGGGGCTAACGCGCTAACACATGGAGCGATACCAGTCTTTTGTAAACCGAACGCTCAGATTCTGGATTCGAAACTCTGGACGAATCTATTGGCGATGCTGCTTCCAGTTCTGCAAGAACATCAGAGAATGTTTTTTGCTCGAGGATATCAGGCGACATAATCAATCAGACAAACCTTGTTCCAAATGTCCCAGTGGGCATTAGTAAAATAAAACGGCTACTTTTAAAAAAATGGTTTTATTCATACACATGTCTCTAATCTTTAGCCTCACAAACATCTGACATTTGCCCAACCGCAGCTTAATTGGAGGTTATATTATCGAAATATCTTTTGTAAAACTTAAAACTGATTCTAAGTGTTTTATAACTTAAGGTTTAGGAGCGGTGCACTTTGCCTCTATGTGAAGAAAAGAAAGTGACCGACAAGGTTTCTTAATTTTAAATAGCAATATTGATGTAAAACGATTTAATAATAGAAACTGGTTCCTTGACTTCTGGCTCTAAACTGTGCTGCTGATTTCCGCCACGTCACCGCAAACGTGTAAAAGTATCCGTCAGCTGTATAAAATGGCTACACAACGCAGTTATATCCCATTGAATTGCAGACTTGATCGTCTTTTACAAATCTAAACCTATGTACTTATCCAGGGGTTCCCAAACTTTTCAGACCCCCAACATAGCTGTGCAACTGATCCTAAATTCAAATGGCCTCCTGAGATTATTTCAAGTAGCATGACGTTCAAAATAGGGTTTAATTTGCAAACACAAATATGTGTTTTACCTGCAGTGTCTCGTCTTAACTGAACTGAACTAACCGAACTGTCTTTGTTTTCTCCTAGGTCCAAATATGGGCGGCAAATCCACGTTTATCCGGCAGGTGGGAGTGATCGCGCTCATGGCTCAGATCGGCTGCTTCGTCCCGTGCGAGAGGGCGGAGCTCAGTGTGATTGACAGCGTCCTGGCCCGAGTGGGAGCCGGGGACAGTCAGGTCAAAGGAGTCTCCACGTTCATGTCCGAGATGCTCGAGACGGCGGCCATTTTGCGGTAACGACTGTAGAAAACCCCGAGAGGAACGAGCTCAGTTCAGTTCAGTTTGACCAGTGTTCCAAGCTGTGGGAGCAGCATAACAAAAGGCGCGCTTCCCCAAATCATAAATGCTTAGTTCTTGAATTATTACTTCAAACTATTGCTTTTATATATATCTTTTTTTGGCTCCCGTGCAAGAGACCAAACTGATGAGATGATATTTGTTCTCTTCCAAGTGTGTTTTGAAACTACCTTCACCAAAAATCACCTTTTCGCTTTAGATTGTCACGTTTTGACTTTGAATCCCTTTTCACAAAGATGAAAAAGCTGTCAAATGTGAAATACCAGTGTAAATACCAGTTATTTTCATTAGTACAATGCTCTCTACAGTTCTCATTTCTTGTGTTCAGCGGTAAAATAGTGTTAGTTTGTGTCATAAAAAACAGGAACGTGCTCAAATCAACCAAAATACAGATTCTAACAAGATAATTTATTCCCCTGGTCAGTGTTATTACATTTGTAAGTTCAACTCAACATTTGAGAGTTAAATCTAGCTTTTGTTAACGTTAGCAACATTAGCATAACAACACATTTATAACTGCAGAGGCTCAACGGCAGCACAGGAGCAGGTTCATAGACAGCAGAGGGCAGTAGAGAGCAACTAAAGACAAAATTACACCTGCACGATCAATATTTTAGCTGTCGGATGTTAAACTATATCTTGGATGAACTCGTCGATCTGAAATGCTGCCCAATGGAACGCCGCATTAGTGTTCTTCAAGATCAGGCCTAAAGTTCGGTGTTTCGATACACAGACCCCTGGTACACAGCGTTCTGAACTCTCTCCCCCTCTTCAGCTCGGCCACGCAGAACTCCCTGATCATCATCGACGAGCTGGGCCGAGGCACCTCCACGTACGACGGCTTTGGCTTGGCGTGGGCCATCTCCGAGCACATCTCCTCCAAGATCGGCTGCTTCTGCCTGTTCGCCACGCACTTCCACGAGCTGACGGCGCTCGCCGGCCAACAGCCCGGCGTCCACAACCTGCACGTCACGGCCCTCACCTCCCACGACACGCTCACCATGCTCTACAAGGTCAAACCAGGTATGAACCAACGCAGGCCTCCAGGTACATCCGGGGCATCAAATCCTGCGCCAAAGTCTTGAACTGTGCATGTTCTGAGGTCTTTCTCTGTCAAATATTGTCAATGGGGTTGTAGGCGTTTAGGCGTTTAGGCGTTTAGGCGCTTAATTGGTCGACGGTTTTATTAATTGGGATTATAAAGACTGATTTGGACGACATCGGAAAGAAAGGCGAGGAGTGAGTTTGGGATTTGCGTAAATTGTGGGTTCAAGCGGCCTTTCTACGGCTAAAAATGCATGTAGTTCTCTGTATAAATGTTTGTTATTGCGTGAACTCCTGTGATCTTGTGGCGTTGGTGCAGTTCATTTTTACCCCGGTAACGGTATTCTGCTATTTTTATCGATTGCCGTGAGTCATTTGGTGTAATATTTAGTAGAATCTGATGAATTGAGTGAAATTGCTCATTACTTTTCATTGTGGCTTGCCCTTTCAAAAAAATGGTGACTGCCCTGACCCGCCCATAAATGTCACTTCTCCATCCATCCACTTTTAATGTGCTGAAAATGCCAGTGCTAAAGTACAAGCTAACCATAGTTAATTAGTGTTTTTTGCATTTTTGTACAACGTAACATGAGGCCCTGCTGTCATTGAGCCTCCATGTTTGTGTTTTAGGAGTGTGCGACCAAAGTTTTGGGATCCACGTGGCGGAGCTGGCCTGTTTCCCGGCGGCGGTGGTGGCGGCGGCGAAGGAGAAGGCGTCCGACCTGGAGGAGTTTCAGGAGCTCGCTGCAGAAGAGTCTGAGGAGGGTCCAGAGGCCAAGAGGAGACGCACAGACAAACAGGCAAAGATCGCATATTTACACTACAAGCGTCTGCACTTCCATGGCTGCAGCTGGCACGTCAACTTAACTATTGGCTGTGTGGCGACCTTTAGTTGACCAAAATTTGTATTCGTTGACGAGCCCTTTTTTAAGGATTTTAAACGGGACAACAGCAGAAAGGAGAACGCATGGAGTTGAAAATGTTTGGGGGTTTTGTTGGCTAATTGATCGGCAGAATAAGTCTTTAGTCCAGTGTTTCGTCGTCATATGAAATTGTAGCCTTCATGATAAATCATATCACAATTTTTGTTGGACCCCACTTTGAGAATCCCTGCTTCAGTCTGAAAGAAGGGCAGAGCTGAAACGGGAAAGGATTGTATTAGAGTAAGAGTTTGTATTTGATGGCGCCGTCTTGCATTTAGAGGACGTTTGTTCTTTAGTACTTCAACGTGCAGTTCTCTGAAGTGACCGGAGTTCACTGTGAGTGAGTTCTTATGACGCCTCCCATGACCAGCTTCGAAACAAAAACACGATGGCTCACACAATTGAAGATGGAGTTTGAAAATCGTTTGGCTCCAGTCTGCTCTTGTGACGTGGCGCCTTCAGCAGACGACCTTTACTCGTTAGATTTGAGATTTCACTGATTTCATGACACAATGACACAAACTCTGACTAAAGACGAGCTCTGTGCATCGATTAATCGACTAAACAAGGCAAAAACTTTTCAAACTAAAGTGATGTCGCAATATCAAATATTAGTGTTGGGATTATTGAGCCCAAACGGTGACATCTTTCATATTCGTTCATTCCTGAGTCTAACATGGCGATCCGCTTTACAAAATCAAGCTTTCTGAATGACAAAATAAAGTAAATGTGACCAAAACCAAAAAAATGTGCTTCTGGAATAGTCAGGAATATTTTTTATTCTTATATTATGACTTTAATAATGTCAAGATTATTTGTTTTATCAATGATCGCGCTTATTCAGGTATTCCACTAAAACATCATAATATTGATGTAAAGTACAGTTTTATCTGGCTCTTTTTGACTGTATATGGAAACGTAGTAATAATAATAGTAATGTCACTTTCTCAGTAATCAAGATAATCGTTAAATGGTGAATAATTAGTCGACTGATAAAATCTTGACTAACCTTCTTAGTTGCTGTGTACCGATTCCGTTATTTTTAGCTGCCACAGATTAATATTTATTAAGATGTAGGAAACTTGTGGTGGTTTTGGAGAATTTCTGACCGTAAGACTCGAAAATGAACTTCCCTGAGAAATGTTTGGGCCTTTTTAAGAACCGTTCTCTCGACAGTATTTTGATGCTTTTCTGGCCCGATTCTGAACTCTTGGATTATCTTCATTTTGGCCCTTGTGTTGTCATCAGTAACCAGATACAAACGAGTAGAATTCATGTGTAGATGTGGGCAAATTTATGATAATGATACAAAATGATGATGTACATTTTCAAGGTGATATTTCTGCAGTTTCTTATATTTGTGGTTAATTTTACAGCTATTTCACAGAATTAAACCTCAAATAATACATTTTATAAACATGCTTTAACACATTTCTGACACATCTTTATCTTCTGTCATATGTAATTCGCTATAAATAAAGTTGAGTTAAAAAAAGGAGTAAATCAAAAGTGTATTTTTGAGTTAAACTTTTTTATAAATAAAGTTTGACATTTGAGCTTCTTGTGGCACAGATTTGGTTGTTTTGAAATATCGTATAAAAGAAAAAATCAAATCTGCTTTATTTATCCAACATCATAGAAAATGTTAGATTTTTCCGGTTAAACATTACATAACTTGTTTTTGTGGTGCGTTTCAGGCTGGCGAAGGTCTGATCGTGGACTTCCTGGAGAAGGTGAGGTCACTTCCTGTCTCCAACATGGCCGACGCGGCGGTGAAGACTGAGCTGAGAAGGCTGAAGGAGGAACTGGCAGCTAAAGACAACGGCTACATCTCAGAGATCCTTAAAAGATGTGTTTCTGTTAAATAAGTTTGACTTTCCTGATGATTTACTGTTAGATTAGAGTTTATAGAAAAGTTTTGCACATTTTTCAATAAAGAATGAAGTGTGTAAACCTCTTTGCTTTCTTCATATTCATATTACAGTCAGTGGCTCTCAGAAATATGTGTCTTTGAGGGAGATTTTATCTTTTTGGAATACATTTTTAGAGTAATCGGTGCCCTTTAAAAATAATAATATAACAAGGAATAAGTTGTCAGAGCGCAGCAAGAAATGGAATATTTACCCTCTAGAAATTTGAGATCCATCCATCCATCTTCTGTTATCCGGGGCCGGGTCGCGGGGGCAGCAGTCTAAGCAGGGACTCCCAGACTTCCCTCTCCACATACACCACCTCCAACTCCTTCGGGGGGATCCCGAGGCGTTCCCAGGCCAGCCGAGAGACATAGTCCCTCCAGCGTGTCCTGGGTCTTCCCCGGGGCCTCCCTAGGGAGGTGCCCAAGTGGCATCCGGAACAGATGCCTGAGCCACCTCAGCTGACTCCTCGATTTGGAGGAGCAGCGGCTCTACTCCGAGCTCCACCCGTGTGAGTGAGCTCCTCCCCCTATCTCTAAGGGAGCGCACAGCCACCCTGCGGAGGAAACTAATTTCGACCGCTTGTATCCGCGATCTTGTCCTTTCGGTCACTACCCAAAGCTCAGACCATAGGTCATGACCATAGGTGAGGGCAGGAACCTAGATTGACCGGTAAATCGAGAGCTTTGTCTTTCGACTCAGCTCCTTCTTTACCACAACGGTCCGATGCAGCGACCGCATCACTGCA
Source organism: Chaenogobius annularis (assembly GCA_015082035.1). NCBI lineage: Eukaryota > Metazoa > Chordata > Actinopteri > Gobiiformes > Gobiidae > Chaenogobius > Chaenogobius annularis. The sequence goes on along the minus strand of BJKM01000197.1, from coordinate 398,721 downwards.
GACGCTGCACCGATCCGCCTGTCAATCTCACGCTCCATCCTTCCCTCACTCGTGAACAAGACCCCGAGATACTTGAACTCCTCCACTTGGGGCAAGGACTCCCCACCCACCCGGAGAGGGCAAGCCACCTATTTCCGGTTGAGAACCATGGCCTCGGATTTGGAGGTGTGTGATTCTCATCCCAGCTGCTTCACACTCGGCTGCAAACCGTCCCAGTGCATGTTGCAGGTCCAGGTTTGATGGAGCCATCAGGGACAACATCATCTGCAAACAGCAGAGGATGAGATCCTGTGGTCCCAAACCGGACCCCTCCGACCCCTTGACTGCGCCTAGAAACTTTGTCCATAAAAACAATGAACAGAACCGGCGACAAAGGGCAGCCCTGGCGGAGTCCAACACGCACTGGGAACAGGTCTGACTTACTGCCGGCAATGTGAACACAGCTCCTGCTCCGGTCATACAGGGACCGGACAGCCCTGAGCAAAGGGCCCCGGACCCCGTACTCCCGCAGCACCCCCCAAAGGGCACCCCGTGGGACACGGTCGAAAGCCTTCTCCAGATCCACAAAGCACATGTGGACTGGTTGGGCAAACTCCCATGAACCCTCGAGCACCCGATGGAGAGTATAGAGCTGGTCCAGTGTTCCACGACCAGGACGAAAACCACTCTGCTCCTCCTGAATCCGAGGTTCGACTATCGGTCGGATTCTCCTCTCCAGTACCCTGGAATAGACCCTACCAGGAGGCTGAGGAGTGAGATCCCTCTGTTGGTTGGAACACACCCTCCGGTCCCCCTTCTTGAACAGAGGACCACCACCCCGGTCTGCCAGTCCAGAGGCACCGTCCCCGACCGCCACGCGATGTTGCAGAGGCGTGTCAACCAAGACAGTCCTGCAACATCCAGAGACTTTAGGTACTCGGGGGTGTATCTCATCAAACCCGGAGCTCTGCCACCGAAGAGTTTGCCAACAACCTCAGTGACTTCGGCCTGAGTCCTCAGTCTCTTCTTCCTCTTCAGAAGACGTGACAGTGGGATTTAGGAGGTCCCCAAAGTACTCCTTCCACCGCCCGACGACATCCCCAGTCGAGGTCAGCAGGTCCCCACCCGCTCCATAAACGGTGTTGGTGGAACACTGCTTCCCCCTCCTGAAGCGCTGGACGGTTTGCCAGAATTTCTTTGGGGCCGACCAATAGTCCTCCTCCAGGGCCTCCCCGAACTCCTCCCAGACCCGGGTTTTTGCCTCTGCGACAGCACGAGCTGCGGCACGCCTGGCCCGCCGATACCCCTCAACGGCCTCAGGAGTCCCACAAGCCAAAGAGGCCTGATAGGCCTCCTTCTTCCGCCTGACGGCATCCCTTACTTCCGGTGTCCACCACCGGTTTCGGGGGTTGCCGCCGCGACAGGCACCTGAGACCTTGAGACCACAGCTCCAAGCAAACCGCATTGACAATGGAGGTCGAGAACATGGTCCACTCAGAGACTCAATGTCCCCAGCCTCCCCCGGGATCTGGGAGAAGCTCTCCCGGAGGTGTGAGTTGAAGACCCTGCCAACAGAGGGCTCCGCAAGACGTTCCCAACAGACCCTCACTTGGGCCTGCCAAGTCTGTCCGGCTTCCTCCGCCGCCAGCGGATCCAACTCACCACCAGGTGGTGATCGGTTGACAGCTCCGCCCCTCTCTTTACCCGAGTGTCCAAGACACGCGGCCGGAGGTCAGATGACACGACAACAAAGTCGATCATGGATCTCCGGCCTAGGGTGTCCTGGTGCCACGTGCACTGGTGGACACACTTGTGTTTGAACATGGTGTTCGTTATGGACAATCTGTGGCGAGCACAGAAGTCCAATAACTGAACACCGCTCGGGTTCAGATTAGGGGGGCCGTTCTTCGATCACCCCTCTCAAGGTGTCACTGTCGTTGCCCACGTGGGCGTTGAAGTCCCCTGTAGAAAGTGGGCATTGAAGTCCCCTGTAGAACAACAGAGTCCCCAGTCGGTGCACTGTCCAGTACCCTCCAGTCCCTCCCAGGGACTCCAAGAAGGCCAGGTACTTTACGCTGATGTTAGGCCCGTAGGCCGATACAACAGTGAGAGACCTGGTGGAGGTGAGGCCGACTACATCTAGTCAGTACCGCTCAAGCTCAGGCTCTTTCCCCCCCATGAGATACCATTTTTTGTTGTTTGTAATGTTTGACCTTGAGCTTTATTTTTGCAGATCTTTACCCAGTGAAATGTATGAATATGATGGGTGGAAGTTTGAAGATTTACATAGAAAACAGGTTTGACCACCTTTGGTTTTTGTACAAATAAGAAAACACTTCTAACATACAGGGAGAATCAGTCTTAGATGGCTCTTTCCAGCGCCCCCTAGTGCCTTAATTAGTAAAGGCAGTTCAACAGAATAACAAAAGCAGGTTTAACAGACTGTAGCAGTGCTGATGGGAGTAAGCTTTAAATGTCTGTTTTTTTTTACCCAATACAAATGTGACAGAAATTGGAGAAATACATCCGATCTTTGTTGCCGATTTTATCCAATGGCTTCATTTTTTTAGAAGCCGAAATAAATTTATATTTTAAAAGACAAGAAATGCATGTTTTTCATGCTCAATTATCAGTTTTTGTCGATTAATTGTCCTGTGGCATGAAATGAAGGCAATACATTTTTGTGTAGTTTGCGAAAAATGTTTTTTGTTTGAATGGAACAGAGTCTCAAACCGTGGTCCTGATTAAAGCAGTTTTATGGTAAACTGATGTTTTGGTCAAATTCACAAACAAATGCTGACACTACACAACTTTGAACTAATAAAGTTTTATTTTCTTAGAAATGGCCAGTTTCCTGTTCTTTTTTGTCTTTCTAAGAAAGTATACCCCTTTTTGAATTCAACTAGCATCTACATAATGGTTATTGAATACTTCACAATATATTAAGTCTAGATGTTATGGTACATGCATACGATTCAGGCCGCATGAGAGCCACAGTCACCACGATACAGGGGCAGGAGGCAGAGCAGAGTCATGTCCCAGTGAGAGGAGCTGTAGCGCCCCCTGCTGACACCTCTCCCACAAAACACTGACTGCATTAACACAAATACACACAACAGTAACACACACGCACACTGTACAACTGCCTTCGACGGAGAGGGCTAGTGTTAAACTCTTTCACAGAAAGAAGTTGACCACTGGGACCACGAGGCTCTGCTTTCACTGTGAGGGGTAAAGGGACGCTAACCGAAGGAAATAATAATATAATTATATAATATAATAAAATAAAAGACATTCAAATACAGTCAGCTTTTTGCTCAAAAATACAAAACTACATGAGAAAAGCATCGAAATAAAACCCATTGATCAAAACATATTTCTTAAAAAAGCCAAGTGCTCTATCACACACGCGACCGTTGACATTTGTCCATTTTCAAAGCCACTTCCCCTCGTGCTGTTGCCTAGTTACACCCGCAGGGCAGCCAATGGGACGGCAGCCGCACCCGGAACCAGGAAGTCTCTGACAACGACTGCAGAAATACTCGGAGGAATCTCTTGTGGCCACTGATGCCCCCCCTCCCCCCCTGGTGGAGTGTGCCTGTACTTCAGCGTGTCGGGCCCTTCAGGAGCTGTCCGTCAGTCTCTAGGGCCTTTCGCTGTAGCGTTGTGGAGTTTGTGGTGAATTGTTTACGTCGTATTTTATGAGGGAAGTGAGGTTCTAGTTGTGTTGTAGCGTGTTGGACTCGATAGGGGGCGCCGAGTCGTACAGAGTGTCCGTGTCGTGCGTGGGCTCTCCGGCCAAAGTGCAGGGGTTTGACAACGTCCCCGCGCCGCAGTCACAAAAAAACCTGGAACACAAAAACAGAAGTGTCAATTACAGAATTCCTAACTAAATTGGCTGTGAACGACATAACTAATGGTGCCACAGCTCCCTCTAGTGGTACAATAAAGGCTCATTGATGCTGCGTTTTCGTACGGTTAACAGGTCCGTGCGTTCGAAAAGTCGTGTCACCACATTCACACTTCCAATCGTTTCTAATGTCAAGGCTGTTCTGTTAAATCACCACTAGAGGGCGCTCAGAGTCAGTCAGAGAACAGAGGAAAAAAAAGGGGTAAAACAAACGTGGAGGCGCCAACGCAGTTTTTAGCTCACATTTGTTGAAAAAGAGCCAAGGAAACGAGGTGACGGAAGTGTTTTTGTTTTGCGGCTCGTACGCGCTTCCACGGTTGCGCTGTGTTCACTACTGCCCCCCAGTGGTCAGCACACGTACAGCTATCATCCATAAGCTCTGAGGAAACGGAAAGGACAACGCAGAGGACAGAAGCCTAAATGCATTCGTCTCAAACTTGGAGCCTTTACAAGGTCAGTGTATTTTATTATACTTTTGTGGACGAGTGTGGCAATATCACATTTTAGTGTTACGATTGTGATTAAAAAAAACGTAGTAACAATTGTAACAAAACATTGTGAAATCTTTAATTCACATTTCATGTTTTCATACATTGCAATTCACAAGAATGTGACCAGCTTTATAATGTCAAACTTTCTGAATAATTAAGTAAAGTTAATGTGATCAAACCAGCTCGTATTACTTTATTAGGAATAAAGATTTAAATCGTGAGAATTTGCTTTTGCTCAAATTCTCACGTGTATTTAATTTTATTATTTACAATTATGTCCTAAATATTCCCGATTATCAATAAAGCTAATTATGTTGTTGTGGTGAGTCCCACTGCGCTGTAGAGCTCCCTCTAGTGGCTCTACAGATGATGTTGTTTTGATCATTTTTTCCACACAAAAACATTACTCCAAGTCATAATCAAATAGGTATTTTTTTAAGGTTTTCATTGGGATTTTAGTGTAAATAATCAAACATTCAAATAATAATTAAAATATCTCGTTTGTTTTTAGTATTACAGGCTAACCGACAAACACTTTTTCATAAACATCAAAACAAATAAGTTTAGCTGTATATTTAATAACTTTTTAAAAAACAATGTATTAAATGTGTTCACACCAACGCAACCACGACAAGGCACAGGGTCCTTGTTCTGCTCAAACGTCAGTGTGAGGTCTACTTTAGCATGGTGTCTGACTGTGTTTACCATTTGGAAGTAAAACAGAATTCATCCATGCAGACAATTCTGCCGTTTATAAGTAAGACTATGACTAATGTAAAATGCATACATTATGTCTTGCATTATAAAAAAAAAATCTCATTCAGCAGCTTTTAAGATACATGACTGAAAGAGCATTCTAGAACAAATTTAAAGGACAAATATTGTGCATTATTTGTATTGTCATTAGCCTTTAAACATGCTCTCAAGTACCTTTAGTTTGGCATCTCATGTTTTAGAAATAAAAAAGAAAATGTTTATGACAAACTAAATTTAATTTGGATCTCTGCTGTTTCCCATGGGACTAACTGTAATTCCCTGTGCAGCCAGTAGATGGTGCAAACACTTCGAGAAGATTCTCAGAGCCACGCAAGGATTCATCAAACCAGTGTGAATGAAGCTAAATGCTACTCCGGGTATGTTTTTGACGAGGAACAATGTTAGAACATGGTTAAAAGCTCAACAAAGTACATTTTGTATTATATGTGTCCTTAAAGACAGGTACAGGCCGTTTATATATAAAAATCCAAAAGTGTCTGACCTATCGTGCCGTATAAACTCTACGTCGTGGCCTTGGTGACACTTTTTAATGCAGTTCACGCAGATGGCGTTTCGATCCGTCGTGTTACACGTGTGACACCTGTAAAAAAACACACAAATAAACACATTATTTACGTGAACATTTACATTTGACAAAGCTGGTCAGAATCATAGCGTTACCTGTAGAAGTCGTGCATGGGGTAACTGGTGTAGCTGGAGATTTTGTAGAGACACTGCCCTCGACTAACAGCCTTCTCAATGGCATCTTGGTTATTCAAAATTTTATTGTCTGAAACAAGGAAAAAAGCAATTAAAGTTTTAAAATCTGCAGTTATACAATTGAAGTCAAATATTATGCATTATTTGTATTGTCATTCGCCCTTTAAACAACCTTTGCTTTGGCTTCTCATGTTTTAGAACTAAAAAAAAAAAAAAAGGCTTTACTTTGGTTTCCCACACCAGGAATTGACTGTGGGCTCCATCTACTGGCTGCAGGGGAAATTGCAAAAGGTGAGAAACTAGCTTTTCATGCAAATTGACAGCAGAAACGCTCAGTCTGGCGATGATTATGGGACTTAAAAACAGAGAAGGTCTCAGCTCGACGTACGATGTAATAAAACTGGGGAAATCAGAATGGAGTGTTTTTGACGCTCGGAGGGGAGAGGACTTTCTAAACGGGATTCATCAAACGAGCGTGAATGAAGCGAAATGTAACTCCAGGTATGTTTTTTTTTTTTTGTCCTTTAAAAACAAGGTAAATACATCTCAAAGCTGATTATTGACAAGTTTATGAGTATAACAAAAGGAGACCAAATGAACGCTGTTGGAGTAATCACGTGCATTTACCTTTCATAGTTACATTGACTCCTGAGGCGAGAAAAAGCCCTCCAAATCTATTGTTGAAGATCTGGTTTCCTTCCAGAGTGGCAGTGGCGTGGTTTGTGATCTCAATACCTAAAGGAAAATTACAAACATTTTATGAAATGATGGCGAATTCCTATTTTTTCATCAATATTTCGATTTTCAAGTCTAAAACAGGACTATACCATGTCTAACCTATGCATGATGTTATTGATATTTCTGTGGCATCTAAATAAAAGTAAATGGAAGTGGGAAGACCTAATAAAGTCTCTTTTCATTCAAAGAGCCCCAAACCAGACCAAATACAACGTGGACAAGTCTAGTCCTTTGTCCACGTTGAAAAAGGTCCATAAAGGCACTGAAATATGATAAGTTTAAGTACATTTTAGGGTAGCAACTAAGTTATTCTAGTATTCCATTATATAAAAGTTGAAATATGGCGACTGAAGGCTCCCAGAGGCAGAACATACTTGAATAAAAGGGTTAAAACGGTCTTTGTGATGACAGTCTTTTGGTGTGTGTTTTCTATAGTATAATCATCATTCTTAGGATTATTCAAATATGATTATCAACTCATCACAAGAACATTATTCATATTAATTTCAAAGCAAATTAACCTGATTTTTGTAAACTAAAACATAAAAATGACAACATTTCAAAAAGACTAAGACTGAAACTAAACTGCAGCGCGAACGAACCTGCAGCGAATCCGTCAAAGATGCGGTTCTTGCGGAGGATGGGGTGGCTGTTGGTGCTGATGAGGACGCCGGCTTGAGCGTTTCTGAAGATGTCGTTCTCTTCGAGCAGTCCTGGACACAAACGAGTCAGGCACTGAATCACAGAGTACAATTTGACCAACTCGCGATCTCGGAAAAAGCAGGTTCGAGTTTGTGTTTAGCTTGTTGCAACACACTGTGACATGAATATTGGAGATGTGCAGCGAGCGCTTTGGTGCATTTTGTTTTCTCTAAAAACAACTGCAGCTCTCCACAAGTGAGAGAAAGTCCTCTGACTGGGGAACCCGATTCATTCACTTTCCCGTTGAGGACTTTTAACCATTCAGAAATATTTTGTAAACATTTTATGTCACTGCAAGAAGCCATTGGGAGTGACTGCGTAATGCATGGCCATATGCTGTACAGTTGCTATGACGATGATGTTCCATTCCGCCACAGACTGAGGAATTCCAAAAGCAATGCCAAGAATCAGAGAAAATAAACTTTAAATGCGACCAGTGAAACGTGCAGAAAAACGGAAAAAGTCAGTAGTGACTGTGTAATGCACAGTAATACACAGTCAATTCAGACTGTTGAGCACTGTCAAGGCAATAATTCAGAAGTTTACAGATCCTTCTGCAACAAAAGCAGATATATGTGTTTTGGGTTTTTAACTCTCCCTTTCATCATGTGTTCAATACTCGCAAGGCAAGGCAAGGCAAGTTTATTTGTAGAGCACAATTCGTACACAAGGCAATTCAAAGTGCTTCACACAACAGGAAAAAAATGCATTAAAATCACAAAGACATGGCAGAAATCACAATCTTAGTTCAAGACATAAAAGAGAAGAGTGCAAAGAAAAGCATTTCAGTCATATGCACAGCCAAACAAAACAGTTTTTAGTTTAGATTTGAACATTGCCAGAGTAGCGGCCTGTCTCACATCCTCAGGAAGACTGTTCCAGATTTTAGCTGCATAAAACTGAAACGCACATTCCCCATGTTTAGTCCTGACTCTGGGCACCAGCAGGAGGCCGGTCCCTGAGGTCCTCAGAGTCCGAGATGGTTCATATGGCACTAACATGTCCGAGATGTACTTTGGTGCTAGGCCATGGAGAGACTTGTATATACAAGCAGAGCTGCTTTGAAGTCTATTCTCTGAGCCACAGGGAGCCAGTGCAGAGACCTGAGCACAGGACTAATGTGATCGTACTTCCTGGTTCTGGTCAGGACCCGAGCAGCAGCGTTCTGGATGTACTGCAGCTGTTTTACAGCTCGTTTGGAGAGGCCAGTGAGCAGGCCGTTACAGTAGTCTAATCTACTAGAGACAAACGCATGGATAAGTCTCTCCAGGTCTGGTTTAGACATTATACTTTTGATTTTGGCAATGTTTTTTAGATGGTAAAAAGCTGCTGATGTGATTGATCTGACGTGGCTGTTAAAATTCAAATCTGAGTCCATTATTACCCCCAGATTTCTAACTTTGATGTGTAGGTTTTAGAGTGAGACTCTGGAGGTGACAGTTAACACTTTCTCTTTGTTTCTGTGGGCCAAAGACGATGATTTCAGTCTTGTCTGAGTTCAGCTGGAGAAAGTTGTTTTGCATCCACACACTGATCTGTTGGATGCAGTGACAGAGTGAATCCACTGGTCCATATTCACCTGCCGTCAGTGAAACATAGATCTGAGTGTCGTCTGCATAATTGTGATGGGACACATTCTCGCTGCGTATCAACTGACCTAACGGCAGCATGTAGAGGTTGAACAGAAGGGGTCCCAGGATTGACCCTTGGGGCACCCCACAGGTCAGGGGCATCTGGTCTGAGACACAGTTACCAATTTCGATAAAGAATTTCCTGTCTTCCAGATAGGACTTTAACCAGTTTAGAGCAGTGCCAGTGATGCCCACCCAGTCCTCTAGTCTCTGTAAGAGGGTCCCATGATCGACAGTGTCAAAAGCAGCACTCAGATCTAACAGAATTAAGACTGAGGCTTTGCCCGCGTCAGTGTTCAGGTGGATGTCATTTGTCACCTTGACAAGAGCAGTCTCAGTGCTGTGATGAGGTCTAAAACCTGCTTGTACAACATCAAATGAGTTGTTTATTAAGAGGAAATCAGTGAGCTGTTGGTAAAAGCTCACTGCATTACTCGCATTAATAAACATTTATTTTTATGTCTGGAATAGATTCAGACATAAAATAAATGACTGATCTGGGGAAAATGTAATTTTTAAAAATCACAGTATCAATACAAAACACATTATTATATAGTAAATAAACAATTGTGGCAATTGTTCTTATTAAATTAATTTATTATAATATGGGAAACAGAAATGAGGCCAAACCTTATTCAATCCATAAACATAATAAAAAAAACATTTTATTACATAGGAAATAACACAATCAAGATATGTTTGGGGTTATTTTTAAAATAAATTGTTTTGGGTGCAATCCCTCATTTGCCCAGGAGAGTTCCACTGTAGAGAAAGCTTCAGTTGTAGTCATCTGGACAGCGTTTTAGAAAAACGTTTTTCTAAAACGCTGTCCAGATGACTACAACTGAAGCTTTCTCTACAATTCAATGTCGTATCCTCCATCTCACACTAATGGGCTAGGACGGGGGGTCGTTTTGGGGGGGTTTAGATGACTTTCGCTGCGACCACGGGATAGGCTTGTCCAGCTTTTTTACCTCCGTCTGTCCAATCTGTTTATCATATTTCACCTGGTTCTGCTCGGATCTCAATTCCATGTTCATTTCGGCAGAGTTCGAGGGCGCCATTCTCCACTTGTTTCTCTCTTCCTGGTGGAGCTGCATTTTGAGCTGACCCTGCAGTAAACTGTTCTCATCCTGGAGCTTCTTTATTTCCATCTGGGTTTTGCGTTCCGATTCCTGGATGTAACGTTTGAGATTATTGTGTTCGCAAATATACTTGTTTATAGCAATCTTCCCTCTTTGGATTTCTCCAACAGCTGCTTTGTGGATGCCCTGATAAAACAACTTCTCCTCCTGTTCGTTTTGAAGCTGTTCTAAGACTTCTTTATACTCGTCGATATAAATGATCTGTTCCTCCAGACTCTTCCACTTTGCAATGCAGGCCTCCATGTTCGCCACTGCCAGCTTCAGTTGCTGATTATCACAGACGAAGTAGTTATTTAGTGTTCTCAAATATGAAACTTCATCTAGCTTCTTGTGGTAATTCCCGAGCAGCTCATTGTATGTCTCTTTCAGTCTTATGATTTTCTGTCGAAGCCTCTCAATTTCAGCACGACTTTCTTCATGCTCTTTATGGTGGGCTCCGCTGGTGGTCGGCTCGCACTGGCAGCCCTGGTTCACTTTCCACTTCTCAACCATTTCGTCAGGACTGGCAGTGTGGGCCTCCTCCTCCGTCTGCATCTCGGCAGCGTCCAGTGCTTTCACCCTCTCGATTTCCTTCTTGAAGACTTGCCTGACCACCTCAGACGAAACTCTTGCCGCGTTTCGCTCTTCCTTGAGTTGCTGCCGGAGCCGTCGATTGTCCTCCTCGTTTTCTTTAAGGCGGCCCTGCATATTCACGCTCTCCGCCTCGAACTTCGCCACCCTCTCCAAAGCGTCCTCGAGTTCTGATTTCATGGCTTCGTCGAGAAACCTGGCTACTGAAGTGTTTCTGAGTTGAGGACGGCACGCAGCAGTAAAACGTGAATTGTATGTGACGCTGGCTACACCGTCCTCTTCTCTGCTGCTCGTTGGGTTTGTCCGTCAAAATCCCATCGAATTCTGATACACAATTGTTGTTGTTGTTGTTGTCGTTGTTGTTGTGATACTTTTAATGGCGGTTGGCGGCCAACTGAACAGTGGTCGTGTGCTAAACGTACATGTTGTTGCTTTGAAGGTTTTATGCGGTCACATCCTTATTACATCATCAACGTGGTTCCTTCTGTTGCGACGGCGATGGATTTTTAAAAAATGTGCTCTCAAACAGTGATGTCATTCTAGTTCATGGGTTTCAGAAGAAGGAACGTTGCCATAGCAATGAACAGTTCAAAACAAAATATTACATCTTCTGAATGGGAAAAAGTCCGCAAAATGTTGCATATGAAACACTGAAAACTGTGAATGGAGTTTTGCGGCGGATTTAGAGCCCACATACATGCATTTACTGCAACTTTAAAGATCCTATAGTATGCCATTTTTCCCTTTTCATGCATTTACTGCAACTTTAAAGATCCTATAGTATGCCATTTTTCCCTTTTTGCATTTACGACCTATTTCATTTTTCCCTTTTCATGCATTTACTGCAACTTTAAAGATCCTATAGTATGCCATTTTTCCCTTTTCATGCATTTACTGCAACTTTAAAGATCCTATAGTATGCTATTTTTCCCTTTTCATAGTCGACCCTAAGGGCATAGTTGATAATAAGTGTTGTGCAACATCCATAACATAATTGTTAAAAAATATCACCCATATCTTGGACCCGCACGCAAACCCGGAAGTGCAGACTGCTTAGTTTGAGATTCGCCCCCTCCCTCGCCAAGAGCGATCTGCCTACCCCGCCCACCCTGTGACGTAGTCTCAGCGTGAGCGTGCGTTCCCTGCCCACCTTGTGACGTAGCCTCAAGTGGAATGTAAACAGAGGCGTGTGCCAGCCAGTCAGCGCCGGTACACAACGGCTCATGTCAGCGCTGCAGCATTGGATCAAAAGAAGTAGCGTTTGAAGCTAACTGTGGCTAGAAAGCCGCGGTTTCTCTTGAGCACGGGTGCAGGGGGGAGGGGGGGGCGTATTACAGGTACAGAGTGCTTCCTGGAGGAGGGGCTGAAACAGGGAAGCGTGCTGCGGCACTCACCAGGCTGACTCATCCTGGTGAGCAGGCCCCGTTCGTCTGCTCGTCCGAGGGAAAGGATAGAGACTGTTCTCTAGCTAAAGACTGCAGGAATCAATCAAAAAACCATTTGGGTGCATTTACGAGGCACCAATAGCACTGTAAGAAGGTTAAAAACTCTGAAGTCGATTTTGTGTGATATATTAATATTTTGTGATTTCTGCCATGTCTTTGTGATTTTAATGCATTTTTTCCTGTTGTGTGAAGCACTTTGAATTGCCTTAATCTGAGTTTTTTATCAAAACAAGTCCCCACAACTAATATTATATACACACAAATGTGCATTATTTATATTGTTGGTAGACTTTAAACATGCTCTTTAGTACCTTTACTTTGGCATCTCATGTTTAAAAAAAAAGAAGAGGAATTGACCTGAGGGCTTCACCTACTAATTACATGTTTGAGAATAAAAAAAACAAGGGCTACCGCTTGTGTAAATGCAGTTTTAAAGATCGTGGTCGTCACGAACACGTCACACATCGGGGAAATTCAGTGTTCAGAGAATTCAGACTCGACGTACCTCTGCCTCCGTTGAAGATGCAGATGCCTCCGTCTCTCCCGTCGTGGATCTTGTTCCTCCTCAGAGTCGGATTACTGTCGGTCTTTATCCAGACTCCGGCCATGGCGTTGTCGAAGATCTCATTGTCTTCAATAAAGCCCAAACCTGGAACATTTAAAAAGACGCCAATTAAGAATAACGTGAACACGCAGAGCCGGTATTGTGAATAGGAATATGGGCGAATTAATCTTAATGAGTCAGTGATTTATCCGTTTGGGCTAGTTCGAGGTCATTTCTGATTGTTTTTTAATAAAACATCTACCAATGTATATATAATATGTATTTATTTACAAGATGAAAAGAGAGTAACCAGCTTTAACAGTGAATATACACGAGTCGCACCTGAGTTATAGACCAAAATCCCTCCGTTTTGTCCTCCCCAGATCTTGTTACGTCGAATCTTTGGGTTGCTTCCCGTCCTGCGGATGGCAAAAACATGAAATAAGACGTTTGAAATGTTTAAGACTTGACGTTTGGCATGATGGATTGGAAAACACTGGGAAATCATTTGAACTGCATGTGCTTTAAAGCGGAGAGAACTGGTTTAACTCACAAAACCGGTTTCAGAAATATAATAAACAACAATATGCAAATCAAGTATCTACAGTTTAGTTATCCACTTTCACCCAATAAATGTAAATAACGTGAAATGACACAAGCGTTACATAAGTTACACAGTGTTGCTTTATTGTTAGCCGCGATATAATGAGTCTGGGTTGCATTTTTGTTCAAAATTTAACAGATATTTAGAGAATGTACCCACCTTATTTGGACCCCAGAATACATGTGATTGTAGATGTCATTGTCTTCCAATACTCCATGACCGTTGTCATAGAAATACACACCGACCTAAAACAAGACAGGCATTAAGAGACTCCCTGACCGCACCTTCTGTAAAGTTCTGTACTTTTCAGATGATCAGCTGTTTATTTAAAAGCCTACATCACACTTTAACTTGCATTTTCTTTTTAAAGTCAACAAGGATTTATTTTTTATGTCTCATTTGTAAGGATTATTAACTAATGCTAATTTTAGCAGTCAAACAATTCTGTGGACTGCGCTTTTTGTTCAATTTACCTCATTAAGGCTTAAAATATTCTAACTGGAGACTTCTTGATTTTGATTGATCATATTTACACAAATACATTACAAATCACAGTATTTATTATGATTGTTTTTGGTGAAATAATGGAGCAGGCAAACGGCACGTGAAAGTTAAGAATGATTAACTGGTCAAAGAACATTTCAGTAGATGAGAAGTTGCGATTAGTACATGTGTGCACTTTCTTGCTTTAGCGCTGTGGCTTTGTCCACGTCACGCCGCGTGTGCTTCTGAGTGAGTGCTTTCACCTGTTTCCCGCTGTGGATCCGGTTCTTGCGCAGGACTGGAGTGCTCCCGGTCGTCACCCAGACCCCCGCTAACGTGTTGCTGTAAACCTCGTTCTCCTCGATCACGCCTTGGCCTTTTTCATGCTGAAACGAAGATTATAAACACGCCGCGGTTAATACGGCGCAACTCGCTTTTCAATGGGATCCGAGCACAGTTCTTAAGTGTTATTGATCGAGTGGCCAAACTTTTACTGTAAGTGACACAGGAACTTTTTGAAACTCAATCAAAATACCATTTGATTGACGTTGTAATTTATAAGTACGACCCGTTAACGCATTTTAGATTTTTTCTTTGCGTATGAATGGAATATTTCTTGAGTAGAAGCGTGAACAGGGAGCCGGGAATGTAGGATTTGTATTTCAAATTGAATAAAGTGTGTATATCTGCGTCTCCAGAGATGAGGTTCGAGTCAAATACAGCTTTAACTGAGGAGAATAAATCAAAATGAAAATAGTTAATTCATTGCACAGGATGGTGAAGTGATGGATGCTTTTATTTCATTTGTTTTCATTCAGAAAAGCGGACTGAGCGTCTCACTTTGGGTTGCCAGGCTACACAACTAAAGGTTGAGGGGCAGAGGGTGCACTGTGAGCCTGGAGATTTGGAGGAGGAGCTGAACTTAAAGTGCACATGACAGTTTGGACTACACACTTCACTAAAACAAAGTGAACAGGATTTTATGTAAGACATTTTCACACAGTTTGACAATTTTGCTGATGTTTTTTATGTCACTTCCTGGTTGGACATGAGCAGCAGTGTTAGTGTTAATCATTGCGAGAAAACCTCCCCGTTTAACGATTACTCACGATTATTGAGACTGTGACCAAACAGTGAAATCTGTCATTTCCATTGTCTAAACACAGGGCAATTCAACATAAGGCCCGGGGGCCAAATCAGGCCCTTTAAGTGACTGATCCAGCCCACGACCCATTTTCTTGTTTACTGGTTCAATTGTGAGTTAGCACTAGTTTAGACCTGGTTTGGTCTTGGTTAAGTCCTTGTTTAATTCTGCTTTAGACCCGTTTTGATTCTGTGTGAGTCAGTATAGAATTTTCTCACAAAAATCTAATGTATCAGCAGTTATTTTATTGTTTTAACTCAATTTATTGAAATAGTGTTGGGGATATTTTGTGAGACCACTATTGACGTGTTGTGCACATCCGGCCCAAAGGTCAGCCCTGGTCTAACATGTTACTATTCCTCAAGTTTGTGACCGGCTTTATGAAATCTAACTTTCTGAAAGACAAAATAAAGTTAAATGTGACAAAGACAGCCAGATTAAAAAAAAAATCTTGACATTTAGGTCTATTTTTTGGACAACAGATTGAACAAAGTAAATAATAATGTTGCTTCTTTTTGCGTCAAGATTATTATTTTTTGGTTCTCACGGTTATATTGTGACCTGATTATTCACGTTTATCGATTAACCTAATGATCTGTCACATCCATATTGTAAAAGAAAAAAAAATCCATCTAAATTACACAATAGTTTCACAATAATAACACCTGAAAAACACCTTTAAAACAGTCATTTCACTATAAAAACTGTCTACGGAACGTGTCTGTCAATTTTTCTTCCTCGTCTGATGTAAAACTATCATAATAATTAATCCCACCACACTAAGTGATAATTAGAAAACCATAAACACAGTAGTTGGACCCCCGCCCTGAACGTACCACGTAGATGCCTCCGTGTTGTCCGTCGTGGATCTTGTTGTGCCGGACGATGGGGCAACTATTGGTTCGGATCTGGATTCCCGCCAAAGCGTTGCCGTAGATGTCGTTACTCTCTATTAAGCCCCGCCCATCCCCGAATATGTACACGCCTCCTTGGTTTCCGTTAAAAATTGCGTTCGCCCTGGAAACGACAAAAAAAAAAAAACAGTAAGCTTTTAAGCATCATTTTGTAGGTTTTAGAGAGAATAATTTCAGATTCAAATCAATCTCAAATGTACACGATTCACCTCATCAAAAATGTATTTAAATCCTTAATTATGAGTCCATTTAAAATCCTATACGGACCCCATTTTGTAGTAGTATACATTATGTCTAGCTCTTCTTCTTCAGAGTAAATAATGAGAGGTATTTTAGGCCTTTACCGTATCGTGGGGTCACTATTAGACGTGATCCAGACTCCGGCGAAGTTATTGGCATAGATTTTGTTTTCTATAAACTGTCCGCGGCCCTTCTCGTGGACGTAGATGCCCCCCGTTTGCCCGTGGTGGATCTCGCACCGCACCACGGTCGGGTTGGCGTACGCCTTCACCTCGAAGCCCGCGATTCGGTTTCTGTGGATGTTGCAGTTCTCAAAATAGCCCTGGAAAAAAGACAAGGGCGAGAGCGTTTAGTCCTCGGGCGCGCTGCAGACGTGGAGGAGCGGCTGAGGGTCGAGGCGTACCATCCCGTGATCGAACGTGAAGACCCCGACGTCGCGCCCGTGGTGGATGTGGTTACGTCTAATGATGGGATTCCCGTGGTTTTTCACCCAGATTCCAGCTAAAGCGTTGTTTGCTAATTTCATTGTCTTCATAAATGCCCTAAAACGAGACGCGAGAACAAACAAATGTTATTTTAACTATAAAATGTGATATTTATATATATATATATATAAGTATTCAAGGACGCGTTAATACCTGTGCGTGGTCGGTGATGTAGAGTCCTACGTTTTCACAGTCGCTGATGTTGCAGTGTTTGATGGTGGACAGGCTCCTTGACCGCTCACACACACCGCTGAGCCCACTGAAGAGAAGAAACTAGATTAGCTCACATTCACTAGGGCCAGAAGAAGTTGAGAAAAATTAATATCACACAGACGTTTAAACTTTTTAACATGTTTGTAAATGTTTTAGTCTGTAAAATGAATCACAAAAGTTCAGAAATATCACCATACACTCTAATTTGAACTTTTTTTATCATTTTTATGGATATCGATATATTGAACATTCTCATTTTGCATATCTTCACAATAGTGAATGATGCGCGGGTCAGGGTTTTTTCCAACCGGCGAGTCAGCAAATTTGGCGTTCCCTGACTCATCCCGGCCCGCCCCGCACCGGCTTCTATTCCATCAACCTGTCCCACATCTATTAAAAAGGCTGTGTATTGAAATACCATGGAAACGTTTCTGAAAGCTCTAAGCTGGTGACAGCATGTATCTGCACCTGAGCAATAATGCACTTCAACTGATTAACTAAGGCTAATAATCATTCTGAAATGAACTGGGAGATTTGCCTCTTTCAATCGCATCCACCCCCCACGCACGCTAGAGAGATCCCACCTTCTCCTTCTCTCCCTCTCTCTCTCTCTCTCTCTTCTCTGCTCTCTCTCTCCCCCCCTTCTCTCTCTCTCCCCTTCTCTCTCTCTCTCTCTCTCTTCTCTCTCTCTCTGTCCCCTTCTCTCTCCCTCTCTCCCTGTCCCCTTCTCTCTCCCTCTCTCTCTCTCTCTGTCTGTCCCCTTCTCTCCCTGTCCCCTTATCTCTCTCCCCTTCTCTCTCTCTCTCTCATGTGTAACACAACCCATGCATCACTAATTCACAAATATTATCTAACCATATAATCAATGAACAAGACCATAAGCAATTTAAATGGACTCAGCTTCTTCCTTTGATGTAAAAAGTGGATTTGAACGTGAACAAAGACTTGTCCAGGCCAAATAATATCAGTTTGCCCAATAATAAACCATCTGAGATTTTAAGAGATGCTGAATCCTATATTCAAAATGTTCCTGACATTACAGTGTGTGATGAACGCATTTACCCGCAGTGAGTCTGCAGCTTATCAGGTTGTTCCACAGTCTTTTGTTTACTGTTTATACCGTTTTGGCTAATGCATCCCTATGGGCAGTTGCAGCAACGTGACAGATTTGGCCAATATTGTACTGAATGTCAAAAAGCTCTGAGGACCATTTAAGGGTAAGTGCTCCGATTAGATTCTCTGCTGCTGATCACTCTATTTCACCGTCCTGAGCAGAGGATATTCATTTCCAGCGTTCACTAGTGAAAAATGCCTATGTAACATTTTTAACCGTGTGTAAAGACCCAGTGTCAAACATTTTTCAAAGTATTGCAATGAAGTACAGAGAAATGGGCAGGGAAACGGGGTAGGTGCGACCGGAAACTTCCAGAGGACTCCAGCCTCAAATCCAGGACAAAACAGGGTTATTTAAAAAGACACACTTTGCATCATTTGAGTAGTTATTGGCCTTTAAACAAGCTCTTAATAACTCTGCCTTTGCATCTCAAGGTTTTAGACATTTTAATAAGGCCGTTTTAAAGCTGCGCTCCCCATCCTGGGATCTGGTGTTAGCACGACATTTACTAGCAGCAGAGGGACCTACCTTTGAAGATAAAAGGAATCTAGGGTTAACAACCTTTTGTGACAAACGGCATGAACGAGATTAAAGCGAGAAATGCTCATAACGAGTCTGGTGATGAGAATCTCAAGCTTTGATGTCACAAATCTGGTATTTTGAGAGGCTCGGTGAAGGAGCGGCGGAGACGACCTAGTAAACGTTTTTGATTGGGGGCAACGTTATAACGTGCTTAAAAGTTCTAAAGAGTCCATTTTCCTTAATACGTGGTCTTTATTCAAACCAATAACCTTTCATTGCGCTGCTCATTTGTTTTGGACCAACTGTAAATTGTGTATATATTCAGACCAAGTCAATTTCATTTCATTAGTAAATTCTAAATTTTAGATATATTATGAATATACATATATTTGCTGATATTATTATTCATTATTAATACCAAAGCAAGTTCATTTGTGAATTCTGTTCTCTGACAATGGCAATAAACCCCTTTGACACTGATTTAAACATTCATGAATCAGTTGTCTTGTTTGATATTAGCTCAGACAGTATATTTTCATTTATCCCCAGATCCTCGGCGTCAAAGCCCCGTTACCGGTGCAGGTGGAGCGGATGATGCAGTGGTCGATGTTGGGGCTGCAGTTCACTGTGATCTCCAGACAGTGGTGCGCGTTGTGGTGCTGTGCAGACTTATCGTCAGGGTTAAACTGTGGACACAAGGGGGCAGCACCGAGTTAGAGGTAGTGTTTAGACCAGGGGTGGGCAGTTATTTTTCCTCCGAGGGCCATATTGGAATCCGGGCGAGTGGCGGAGGGCTTGCGATCATTGGTGTAAAACAATCTTATCATTATAAGCACTTTTCGGTAAAATACTGGCTACTGAGTCTATTATTCATTCATTTCATCTCATCTTTGTTAAGGACACAAGTGCAGACACATGTTACAGCGCCAAGACAGTTCAAAATAAAAGAAACTAAGAGTAAGATACATATGATCCTATCATATGATTAAAACAGACCGAAGGCCTGATCCGGCCCCTGGGGCCGCAAAGGCCCGCAAAAGTGTGGTTTAGACAGTACTGACGACCTAAAAGGATTACTGATGCGTGTTCAGAAACAAAATGCCACATAAACTAACATCATCATAGATTTTTTTTTGCATATCACTTTATTTGAATTTAAAAAGCCTTATATTTAATACGCATTAAATTTAAATGTGTATATATATTTTTAAAAAGTGAAAAAAATAAAAAAGCTTCCATATTAATATAACTCATCACATGTACAGTTAAAATGACTAAATGTAAATAAATGCTGTTTTGACATCCAATTCCAATTATAAAATAAAGTAAATTAATTTGTCATGTTTTAAAAGAGCTACAGTGACTTGAAAGGGTCAAATTTCAATATTTACATAATGTTGGTAGAGCATCAGTAAACAGAGCCGGGAAAAGAATAGCTTGTACAAACAATCTTACACAAAGAAACGGATATGTAAATATGATGTCACGAAATGGCAGAGCAGAAATTAACCTTTGTGTAGCTTCTGTCCCTGAAAAAACAATACCTGTTGTCTTTTTGAAGAAAGAACATTATAACACGGCTGTAACATGTTCAAAAATATTTAAACCTCGTCATCGTTTTGAAGTAATTTGATTTAAGGCTGTATTACCCAACTTTTCGCTTGTAAGTGAGATAAAGGTATAGTTCCATTCATCATTTATTGGATGATAAATTGGAACGATAGGAATGAGGTTTAGGTTTACAATAAAATATTGACGATACAAGTTTAATAATTTGGTAGTTTCAATTCATTTCTATCCATTTAAAATGTTTTTAGTTACCGTTTTCAACTTCTCCAATGTATTATTATGTCTGTGCTTTTAAAAGTCTAAATCTGTTAAAATTGTTCCTTAAATTTCCCTTTTAAATGTGTAAATGTTTTATAATTTGTGTGCTGCTACTTTTTCACTTCGAACCAGGTTTTCACCCTTGAAAAAGAGGTCTCGATCTCAATGGGTTCGACCTGATTGAATAAAGGTTAACAAATTAAATAAATTCCTTTGATTTGTAAAACGTTCTTACAGCTAGTATTTTGTGGTGTTTTTTTTTTTTTAATCTGATTTTTTCCGTGTGTTTCTATGCACATGAGAAATCTGACAATCAAAAGTAACAAGTGTCAGTTGATCAACAGATATTTAGAGTATCTGTTGTATTTGGAAGACAAAGTACAATGAATTTTAAAATAACTCTTTCAATCTTTAACATTTTCCCTGTAATTGTTGCCTTTTCCACATCGTTTGCATACTTTT
Source organism: Chaenogobius annularis (assembly GCA_015082035.1). NCBI lineage: Eukaryota > Metazoa > Chordata > Actinopteri > Gobiiformes > Gobiidae > Chaenogobius > Chaenogobius annularis. The sequence goes on along the minus strand of BJKM01000197.1, from coordinate 378,082 downwards.
CCTTGTCAAAACTCTGCACTGGAGTGAACAATCAGAAAGAAATCAGATTTAATCGTTCCCTTGACATATAAAAAAAACAGATGATGATCAGATTTCAGTGTGCACGTAAACACAGCCAGCGTCTTGACCATGTAATGTGCTGAATAAACAAAGCGGGTTGCTCTTTACTCACCCTAATGGTCATGTATCCTACGTAGGCGTCTTCTGAACCTTCCATAAAAACAAAGGTTGAATCTCTAGTATTTTCTATCACCACTTTGTCCGCTACTTTCCCGGGCGCTAAAAAGAACAAATTGAGTGAATAGTTAGATGTTTTGAACGCAGGAAACATGATTTTTGATAACTAGATTTTTCTATTGAAGATGGTAAATAACCGCGCTCCTGACCTGCTCCAATCATCGTGATGGGAGACTCGATGTAAATCCACTCGTCTGTGTAGATTCCAGAGTGAACGAAGATCAAGCCGTCGAAATGGGCTTCCTGTACGCCGCCCAGAGCGTCCTCGATGGTGTCGTAGTACTGAAAAAGACACAAAACTCATTTATATCACGACATCTTACAGTTTGTGTGCTTTAAAAGGGTGCACTATCTTACTTCTCTTACAAGTGTTGCTAGATTTGTGACGCATGTTATCAAATCTAGATTCAATTCAGTCCAGGAGCATTAACTAATGGGATTTTAATTCTTTGCACAATATTTAATGAACAATAGGGCTGACGACTTTGTAAATGCGCTTAGATTGACACATTTTTGTTTAATTGAAAAATTCTGTTTAAGGTTGGGTTGTCACGATAAAAATTACAATGAAATATTAAAAATTATAATAATTTTGGTTTTACGATTATAGTGAGAAGAAATCACAATTTTATTCTATTCAATTTATATATTATTCACGATTGTAGGCCTCATGACCAAACAACAGGGTAAACCTTTATTTTCTTTCATTCACAAGTTACTCATCCTTCTTTGCAACATTTATGATAAACTTGAATGAAAAAGTAATAATATTGTCCCACAAACAGCCTGATTGAAAAGAACTTTCCACATATTTGTATTATTTATGTGCGCAGAACTGAAATGACTCATTGTTGTTGCCGATTGTAAACTAGCAGGATAATCTTGACATCTCCGGTTCAAACATCACATTGACAACATTTGACTGAAACATGAACAGCAAAAGTATTACAAGAATCACAAGCATTTCACAAAATGTTTGCGTACGGTCTTAAGCTGCAGGTTTAGCAGGTTTTACACAGGATATTGTGTTGATTTCAGAGGAACCTAAATAGTTACAGTCTGTGGTTATTGCGACCGTTCGATTGATCTTGCCACTCACCAGCATGTTTTCCCGGCCCTTGTACCTGGCGGGGTTACTGTAGAAGTGCTCTGCGAAGCCCGGTTTGACATGGGCTCCTTTGTACTGCAACGCACACAAAAACACAAACATAAGATGACATTACAGTGGACGTACTACGCATTCTTGTGGCTTTAATTCGCGTTTAAAGCTGTTTTTGGTCACTTTGGGATTAGCTTTTCACATTTTCTAATTTACAAATAATGTCTAGACGTTGGAGCAATGAAAATGTAGATAAAGCACTTGGGCAACGTGACTGTCATGCTAACAGAGCCGTTCGCTCTGTTAGCATGACCACAGAAAGAGTCGTTGACCCCAGAAAGAGTTCGGCGTTGGTTGCGCAGGAGAAGACTATTTTTTACTTTTGATGCAATAATCCAGGGAAAATTGAAGCAGAGTCATTTGTGAGACTCAGAGAAGATGGCCTTGTAAACAGGACAATTAACTCCAGGTTTGTTTTTGATCCATCTATCTAACATGATTAAGGCTTAAAAAAAAAGTCAATTTTGCATAGTATGTGTGCTTTAACTGTAAGAAATCTTTAGATCAACCAGCCTTGAAAAAGACAGGATTTTTTGTTGTTTGCAGAGAAAATGACGCAACTTAAATAATTAGAACATTGCGATTTTGATAATTGCGACTATTCAAATTGTGATTTCGATTCGACTGCGATAATTCTTGTGGTTTTGCGTCAGACGGACAAAAGCAAAACAATAAACCTCTTCAAACTCCTGTCTTTTTGTCTGGTCGTTATTCCGCCTCCTTTGTGTGTGTGGGGAAGTGCTAAAACGGGCAGGTGTCTCTTAATTGGAGCTGAAGTCGTTCACTTCAGGGAGCGCTTTTCAGAGCTCAGACACAATGGAGGAAACAAAAGACAACAAATACAAAAGTGGACTCTAACCAGCTGCTAGGAATGTCAGGACTGTGATTCATTTTATAACGAAGTGATTATAGAGAAGTAAACCTCTACCTCAACTAGAAATGTCAAAATGATGCATATTCGAATACTAATCTACACCAAACTAGAATTGAAACTAGATACTCGATTGAACGAGCATCAATACTGAAGTAAATGCGTACAAAGACCTTTGTGAACCTTTTCTGAATTGTTTTAGAATGATCTTGTGACACATCAGAAATAGAACGAGACCAAATGAACAAAATTAAGACCAAGCTAAAGAAACTACTATTATTTGGAGTTGAAAATGAAATATTATTTGTATATTTGTTGTTACTAATTATAATTATAATTAGGCTTGTTACTATAACTACTATATTGATTTATGGTTCAATAAATGATGGAACAATATTTTTGGGAGGGTCAATATTTTCTAGTGGGTGGGCATTACTGGCACTGCCCTAAATTGGTTTAAAGTCTTATCTGGAAGACAGAAGTACTTTTTTGAAATTGGCAACTGTCTCGGACCATATGCCCCTGACCTGTGGAGCGCCCCAAGGGTCAATCCTGGGACCCCTTCTATTCAACCTCTACATGCTGCCGTTAGTGATACGCTGCGAGAATGTGTCCTATCACCATTATGCAGACGACACTCAGATCTACGTTTCACTGACGGCAGGTGAATATGGACCAGTGGATTCACTCTGTCACTGCAAAACAACTTTCTCCTGCTGAACTCAGACAAGACTGAAATCATCGTCTTTGGCCCACAGAAACAAAGAGAAAGTGTTAACAGTCACCTCCAGAGTCTCGCTCTAAAACCTACAAATCAAGTTAGGAATCTGGGGGTAATAATGGACTCAGACTTGAATTTTAACAGCCACGTCAAAATGCTGCTGCTCGGGTCCTGACTAGAACCAGGAAGTACGATCACATTAGTCCTGTGCTCAGGTCTCTGCACTGCCCCCTGTGGCTCAGAGAATAGACTTTAAAGCAGCTCTGTGTACAAGTCTCTCCATGGCCTAGCACCAAAGTACATCTCGGACATGTTAGTGCCATATGAACCATCTCGGACTCTGAGAGGCTCAAATCTAGGCTAAAAATAATTTTGTTTAGCTGTGTATGCAACTGAAAGGATTTTATTTGTCCTCTTCTCTTTTTTTATGTCTTTATCTTCTGTTTTGTAATTGAAATGCACTTTTCCTGTTGTGTGAAGCACGTTGAATGGCTTTGTGTACAAATTGTGCTCTACATATAAACTTGCCTTGCCTAGTGAGGAACGCCTGTCATTCTTTTGTACTAAATTAGGATTTAGGCTGCAGAAGGTTGAATAAGTACATTCTATAACGACTTCATCGTTTTATTCTGATCATTTATTGCCGCTCATAGATATTGCACATTTAGAAAAGGGGGTTCTGCGATTGTCAAGCTTTAAGGTCAATGTGGTATAGAAAAGTTTCAATATTGTCGTTTATTGTGATATTTTCTGTAATGTACCTCACTTCAAAATGTAAAAAGTTGTAAAAAAAATAAATAAATCAAGTCTTTTCCTTACAACTGAAATCGCAAACTTAGAAATATAAGAAAGCCCTCTTAAAGTACATGATATTATATGAATAGGAATTAACTCGATGAATTTTAATGTCCCGCTGCAAAAAATATATAAATAAGTGAATGCAAAATATACGGTTTGATTGACATTAAATAGGTCTGGTATTCAAACGCATTGACTTGATGAATAATAATAGTGCGCTTGTCTCCCTCTATATGTACTGCTTAATAGCTTCATGCATTATTCATTCGCTCCATAGTCTGTGTTAAGCCAATTTTGAAGACACAGCTGCCCTAGGCTAATCTGACGAAAGCGACGCTGCCAATCTGCGCCATCTGCTCCGCCAACCACTCGCTCAGAAAACCCGCCGATACGAAGGCGACGAGGGTGAAGAGTCTTGCCCGAGGACACAACCACAACAACAACGCGCTGGGTCATGGAGCTGGGATTGCAGTCATGACAATATGCAAAATCACGACGTTTCTTCTCAGTGTAAAGATGATGATTAAATTTGGAGGTGGACAGATTATCGGAATTGGAGACAATATTGTCACAAGTTAAATGCGCTCAAAATCTGATTATTGCCGGAATTTGGAGTTATCAGATTATTAAAATGACATGTAAACAGCTAAATTCTATGCGAGTAAACACATTTCTTTCGACTCTTTGTCTCTATGATTTGTTTTTGCAGTTTGCATGTCATGTAAATAATCGCAAAAGGTCCAGAACTCAGATATTGGTGATAGCTACTATTGTAGAAGATATTGAGTATAGAGTTTTTAACACAAAATACTGCAAAACGAGCTGATAAAAAAAAATTACAAAATAAACAAAAATAAATAAATACTTCGAGCGTGTAAAGGGATTTTTCTACACTTTTGTGGGTCAGTTATAATCCTTTCAAATTTGTTTTGATAAATTTGACTGACAATTGAGACATTTAAAATAGGGCTGAAACAAGTTAATAAATGAATCGCAAGTATTTTACTAATAAACACATACACTAAAACATGCCATGAGTGGAGAGAAGAGGTTTTACGACTAAATGAAGAAGAAAAATCTATGTTGTCTGTAATTGTACTCCATCAGAACGTCCTCAAGCGGCTTCACTTAAGCTTTATCTGGGTCAAATTGAGTAAAAATCTCACCAGCTGCTGAAAGCTCTCCTTCCAGGGGTTTGGGTGCTCGTGCTCCTCGGGGCTGATCTGGTAAAAGCGCCCGGGCTCAGGGTGCATCATGGGACGCGTGTACTCGAACACCTCCATGTAAAGGCGCTTCCTGGAAAGACGAGACGAGCAACACGACTGGAATGAACATTAAGCAGCGCGTGTTGATGGGATTTGAACATGTGAAACGTCAGAAACAGAAGAGGGCCGTTTAAAGCTGCACTACGCCTGCGTCCATGTGGTCCTCTGGCGCTTTTATCTGAGAAAGTCTGTATTTTGATGACACCAATAACAAAATCACTCACTCCGCCCTTTAACAGCCTTTAAAGCAGAACAAAGTAACATTTTCACCTTATGGAACGTCTATGTAAGTCCCCGTGATGGTTAAATATGCATTTTCAGGGCGTTTGAAGTGTCTGTCTCTCCTGAGAAACACTGACTCTTTTTTATATTTGGCAACGTGAATTATTTTGGTTTGTGATAATACTTAGTCTGATAAAGAAAAAAAATCTAATTAAAAAAAGCTTTTGGGTCTATTTTCTGACAATGTAATTTGTATAATCAAAATGAATATAATATATATAAAATATAAAATATATATACTATTGTATGTCATTTTCACTTTAGAGGACCACAGCATATGTAACTTTTTTGGTGGGAGGTACGCCATCTGCTCACCCCCACAGATGAGAGTGGTTATTGCCTCGACTTTTCCTCTGTAATAACTCTATACTGTCCCGTCTACTGACGATGAAAAGCAGTATATTAAAGTAATCTGTTAACCAATTCTTGAACACTAAGAGCTCCAGCTAACGGTTACAATGTGAATACTATAACAAGGCGACAGATTTATTTTTTGAAGAAGAAGAAGAATGGAAAAGACAAGCCCCTCTTTTTATTATGTTTCAGATAATGCAAGTAACGTTTCCTTTTTTTATATATAAATCAGATGGTGTTTAGACTTGCAATTTATGTTTTAAAATGAGGATGCAGAAATATGAACTGCCAAACTGCTTTTCACAACCATTAGTAAAAGGTTCAAACTCCAACGTAAACCCATCACAGGATATTTTATTGGCTATAGTTAGGGCTGGAACGACTAATGATAGTATTTTGATCATCCTAACCGTTCTGATCTTTACATACTCTAAAACACATGCGGAAATACGTTTTTTATAACTCAAAATGTCAAAAAATAGACTTATTAGAAAGCATCGGTGCACAACAGAAATAATCGTTTGACTTATCGGAAAAATTGTCGCAAACTAGTCAGCCACTGAAATGATCGTTAGATGCAGCCTTGTACTTGTAATGGAAAATGCTAACATAGATGCTGCTAAATCGCGCCATTCTGTGTAAATAGGACAAAAAACATTCTCCTAGGTTAATTTACCTGGGTCCAACCCTCATAAGTGTTGGCGTTTCCCGGTATTAAAGCGATAATAATAACGTGATGACAACACAGCGATATTTAAGCGCGGCACTGACCAGAGGATGGGGTCGTTGGCGAGTTGGCTGAACCTCTTGCAGACACACGCGGCCTGACACAGGTCCTGCTCCAGAAGATATGAGAAGATCTTCAGAACCACCTCGTCCGGGAGCTTCTGCTGGAGGTACTGCTCGGCCGGGGCAGCTGGAGGAACACAACGGGACCCAATGTAACCATCACCACTGTTGTTATTCAGACAGAGGAAGTCCAAAACAACATCACAATTTTTCCTCTTATTAATCACAATATCCATCCAAATCAGAGTTTTCTTATTAAAAACAAATAAATGTAGGTGTCAGTCTTAATTAGGGGTGTCATGATATCAAAATGTTGTGATATGATAGTGTTATGAAGTGAGAGAAAACAACTGTGAAATCTTTCATTTTATTTAATTTCCATCGTCGAACACGTTGCCGTTTCTAAACTTTGAAACGCTTTGCAAAATCAATTAACTTCCTGATTGGAAAAAAAAAAGTGTTAACGAATATCAATGAGATGCATTATTTTGGACAAGAGTGACTTACTAAGCCTTCATTTTTCTTCTAAAATGGTCAATGTTGTTATGTTTTAGCTCTTTTGACTATAGTGTAACTAAATAACGATATTCATAAATCAATAATGAAGTGATAATCTTGACAACACTAGTCTTAATTTTATGAACATAACCAAGACTTTTCATCACAAACACAACACAAAATAGTCCCATTTCTTCCTCCAAAGTCTGAACTAGGGTTGTCTAAAGTATTGAAAAATCAGATACGAATCAAGTCTAAAACTGGTATCAAAACCAATTTGTACAAGTACCTTTACTAAATAAAATTACATAAAAAAGGGCTACATTTGAACTTTCCTGACATTTTTTTTAAATGATCTTGAGCTTTATCAAAACTAGTTAGGAAGTACTATCATTAGTCAAAATTACAAAGAGAGTTTCGTTTGATAGTATTATTGTAGCATCCTAATCAATATCACGTATGAAGCCTATTAATTGGAATCAAAACAATGCTTTTACTGACAGGTTTGACAGAGGACTTCTCCATAAAAATGACCCAAAGCTGATCATAAAATTCAATTAAATGCAATAAATACAATCAGTATTTCTACGTAGTTATCTGTCTTTTAGCGTGTAGCTGCGGTAAATCAGAACACACATTGGACATGAGTTGATGAACAAATTACTGTTACTAAACACGAGATAATGATAGTTACAGCAAAGGCTCGTCAAGGCGTTTTAGAGAACAAATGGCATTTCTTGAAAACTTTAATAAGACACAACATATCACAGCACGTCGTTAATACCACGATGATACCAAACTGCTGCTAAATTGCCGTTCGGGATCATGTAAAGCGCCTTGGGAGTCTTACAGGCGCTTTACAAATCAAAGTTATTACTATTGAACTGAAATAGATGCTGTATTTCACCGACGCGGCGCTCTTACCCGGGAGGTCGTGACTCTTCCCCGACACTCGCGCTCGTTTGGCTCGATGACCAAAGGCTTCTGTCGACGACGTGGAAGCTCCCTGTGGAAAACCAGAGACACAGCGGCTTACGGAATATAGCGGTGCGCTTTTGGGAACGCGCCGTAACGCATTTGCGACACCAATATTTCCCACAGATTGCATTTCAGAACATGCACAATATATACTTAAAAATTACATTACAACTTTTTAAAAAAGAAATTGCTGTTTGAATCCAACTCTGAAGTGCATTCTTTGTGCATCTGTACGTTGCTCGAGGGTTGGAGCTTTGGAATAGCATACTAAATTCACTACAGCCCATTTTGTGTTACCATAGATACATCTCATACTGACATTTCTTCTGTTTATTCACTTATTTTGAAGAACTCTCATTAAGGATGCAACAATATCCAAACTATTGTAATATTTTTATTGTTAAAAGTCTCACAATGTCAAATTATTATCTTTTATTTTTTTGCAGCAACAGCTAGAAAAATAAAACGGAAATTACACAAGACCATGATCCTTTGCCCCATTGTAGTGCAGACAACATTAAACACGGTAAAAAAAAAAATCACTTGTATGTCTTAATATAATCTTGGAAAATGACAATAATCAAAGTCTTGTCAAGGCATTTTGAAAGGAAAAAAGTATCATTTGTACATTTCTGTTTGCCTCTTCAATTTATCACTAAAATTATTCCGAAACATGAAATGAATATTATGACATTTGCGTATCGTTACTTTACTTTACTTCCCCGACACGGATGCACAGCCCTCTCTCAGTCCTTTGAATGCCAGATGTGCCAATTACAACCAGTTTTAATTGATTTGGCAACTACGAGTCATGCCGGCCAAACATATAGTCCCCCGTTTCTTTTCTTTACGATGGTTAAAAGTAGGTTCATCATCAAAATAACATAATCGAGCAGCCCCATTCAGACTTGCCATTTGTGACCACTGAACTTATCATTTTGTAGCACTAACAAACATCGTCCCGCTTGAGAATAGTAAAGCCGTATATTTGTAATAAAAGCAGTGGCCTGACCTCCATGGGGCCCTTGCTGGGGCAGGCAGAGGCGGTGGCAGAGGCAGCAGCGGTTCTTTTGGGCAGCAGTGTTTTTCGGCGAAGCTGGTACGGACTGTTCTGGGCTCCGGGACCGGACTCTTCAATGGCCATTTCTGCAGCAGCGGCGGCAGGAGCCTCCTCATCTGAGCGACAGACACAGAAGAGTGGTTTGGACACAGCAGCTCAACACTCAACAATATTTACAGTCGTTGCCGTTTATGACCCAAATCTAAACTTTGATATGTGCAAGTAACAAGAGCAGAGTGTTCTCCACATAATAACATTTATATAATATTAAAAGAGAGAGCAGAGGTCAGCAGATGATGTTGGAATGATTGCTTGGAAGATTAGAATATAGAGAATATAATCTCTTAAACAGTCAACAAAACGAAATGCAATATAATCGTCTAAACAAAGATCTTTTGAGCGTGTTTGGGTTTTTAGATTAATTTGTTTGAAAAAAAGACAGTGGAATTTTATAAAGCAGTTTGAAAAGTTGAACTAGGGCTGCAACTTATGATCATTTCATCAATCGAATAGTTGAAATGCAGCTAATTATCAGTTTTTTTACTCAATTTGGCCCAGATGACATCCCGGTGGAGTATATTTACACACAAAACGGATTTTCGATCAAAAACACAAAAAGTACATGTTTTTGGAGTGTTTTTGAAGTAAATCCTGCTTTGTACAAGTCATAAAACCTCTTCCCTCAGCACATGGCACGCTTTGAAGTCTGTGTATAGTCCCGTTAACGATTATTCAATTACTAAATTAGTTCACAATTATCTTAATAAGCAAATAGTAAATAATAATAATAAATTAACTAAATATAGATCATAATAACTAAAAGGCTATTGTTCATCCATAGTGCACTTGCCATGATGTTAAAAGAGCAAAAAATAAATACAAACAAAAATCATTCCTAACACAAGACAGACTTTATGCACGACACTTGAACCTGGCACATTTGAGCGCATTTCTGCTATGAATATTGTTATTTGTTAAGGTAAAATTCAACTACATTTCAAACAAAGCATTGCGCTGTCAGGTTGCAGCTGTCAATTTAGATTTTATTGTATTGGATAACATTTCTGCCTTATTGCTTAGGGTTATAATATCAGATCTGTTTTCTTTGAACCAAATTAAATTAACTCTCAATTCAATATTTCCCAACCTTTCCATCAAAAAGTCAGCGACTGATTGTTATGCAAGACTAGACAGTAATTGTCTATTTTTTATAAGTGCATGCGATGGACATTTGGAGGCAATTGTAAAACTTTTGTCAGAATTGTGCAAGAAGTATGGCACAGTCAACCTTTAGCGGAGATGTCTTTTAGTATTTAACTTCTTTAGCAAGTGTATCATGTAGACTCCTTCGTTTCCATTTATAAAACATAGCCAAAGACCTCTTCCCCTTTCCCTCCAAGTCTGTTCTCTCCTTTATGATATATTATTAGCTTCTATCAGCGACCAAATGTATGATCTTGTTTACTTCCTCTGATAAACAATGAAAGATCATTTAAACAGATATCCATTTTATTTTTAACGGCTAATTTATTACACTAGTCCGGCATGCAGCTGACCTGACAGGACTTTAATAATGTGTTTACATCTCACTCACAGGGGAAAAAAGGATATAAAAGATAAATAATGTGCATAAAACCATAGCCCAGAACACAATTTGACATGGTTAGCTGCAAGGAACGCCGTGCCGCATTATTTTATTACATATGTATGAGCAAAAAAAGGCATTTACAAGGGGTGTATTTTTTTGGACACAAAGCCTGGCATTCATATCACATGCATTACAGCACAACCGCGCAAGCCAACACACACCGGGTAAAGAGGCCGAGTGCGCAAAGGTCTCAAGAGCTGCAACGATTAATCCAAATAATATTGACTAGCCGACTATTCAAATAATCTTACTTTGATCATCGTTATCTGGATTTAACTGATTCTAAAACACAATGAAAACACTACCATAATAACCCTAAAGCGGGACAATCCATGTAAACCTTTTCTAAATAAGATAATAGAAGCATTATTTGTCCCAATGCACATTTCAAGAACAGCAGGAGAATAGAAACATGCAGTTAAACTCTCGTATAACATATATTTGAACTTTAATAAATAAACAGCAGAATGAACGGTGCAAGAAGTTAGTTTGCTGGGACTCTCTTTAGCTCAGATCTTATCGGACTGCATAACCACATGTGCAAAGTATATAAATATTGTCCCAGCTTTCAAGCAGTTTTTTTCTTTTTCAAACAAAGACAGCAACATTACTAAATCAAAATGTCCGCAAATAACAGTACATTTCAGATCTTTAGCAATAGAATTTATTCGTAAATGCTGTCTTTCTAGAAGCCTTCAGTAACGAGATGTCAACCTTAAAACAATTTTAAAAAATTAATCTCAACACGCAATATTAATAATCATTAGACTAGTCGACCAATGGTAAAAATAATCGACTACTAAAATAACAGTTAGTTGCAGCTCTAATATAGATTTATAATGCAAATTAGCAAATGCATCCCTTGCAAAATGTATTATCTTGACGGATTTCGGTCACATTGCGTGCAGTATTACGATGTTACGATGTTTAATTCTGCTTCGATTTCAGTGCAACATTTGATATTTGCAGCTGTCATTCACAACGGAGCCATACATTGTCGGCTGCAGCTACAAACTCAACTGCGTAGTAAAGTAAATCCTAAAAGCGGTGTAAACAAACGAAGCTAGGGGCTAATTTTCGTCGCGAACACGGCGCAGGTTGACAGACAAGTCGGTTTAGCATCGTTGAAATCGGTGCAAACAGGCCAAAACGACACAGCGAGCCAAATAAACGACACAACAGCTGATTCACTGATAAAAGCCGGGGGAGCTAGCTTGGTTAGCATTGCCCCCGATTGCGGCTAGCTAATGTTTTTGTTACACCCCAACAAAAATGGCAGTCCAAATACGCTGCAGATTTACACTCAAGTAGTCAATAGTGACAGCTGGGACTGCAAGGCCAACGAGACATGGGGGGGAAAAAACAGGAAAATTGCAATAAAATCAACAAAACAACAGCAGCATAACATTAATACGAGCCGTTTCAGCTGCATTGCATTACATTACGCGACCCCCAACCCTTCACCAAAGCCCGAACAAAGCGCGGCCTATGGAGCAAGAAGCCTCGGGTTTTCCTGCTAATCCGGCGTTTTTGCAAGTATAGCATGGACTAAACAAGAGATTAGCGTGTTATTTAAGGTGTTGTTCAGCCTGACACCGCTTGGGTTTACGGCATAAGCCAGCACCGGGGCCTCGCGTACCTCTCTCCCCGTTGTTTCGTTCGGGCAGCACCGGGCGCGGCCTCGACACTCGCCTGGGTCTCCTGTTCGTGGCTCTCAGCGAGTTCATCTGGTTTGTTTTTTTGGGGGGGAGAGAATGCGTCGCTATGCTGCCGTACTTAACCCCGAGAGCTAAACTACGAGTGGGGCAACCCTTTTACCCACTCAAACACGGGGTTTTGTGGCCGTTTTGTACGTGCTAGCGATGTTACAGCAGCTGCCCCCCGAATCGCCTCTCGCTGCCAGCTCCGTTTCAGACCGTAGCAGGAGGAGCCATTAACCACTGGGTATAGTAAAGCTAGAGACACCGTGGATTCCCTTGTAGTGGCAATTGCCGCGGCCATCTTGTAACTGTAAAATAAGTTGAATTCTGCTAGAAAATAATGTTAAAACAGGGATGAGAGTTGGTTAAAAAGTTGAATATTGATATTTAAATGTAGATTTGTGTTCCTAATAATGCAGGGGACTCTAACTACCTGTTTCTGCCAGGACATTTCCCCTGGATGAAAATGAAATTATGATTCATAAATTGGTATTCACAAAAACACTGCACTGGTTTATATATTATGCATTTTGTATGGTACTTTTTCCTGTTCAAAAGATAAACTATTTTGTTTTGAATTGTTTGTTGCTATCGCCACAGTCCTAATTGCAAAATTCATTCTGAAATGCATTGATACACAAATATGGACGCACACAACCATTCATAATTATCCTGTTGACTCCACTGATCCATGGGAGTGATGGAAATCTAGCACTGTTGCCATAGCAATTACCAATGCAAAACCAAAGTATCACAAATAGAGCATGGGTATTAGATAATTGTAATTAAAAAAGAACTAAAATCCAACTCCGTGTTGACTTCCATGTGTTCTTGGATAGAATGTTTGTCAGTACAGCTATTGGAACTGGATGTTGGTTACGATATGTTACCATGGTGATTTAATCTCTAGCGTTATTTAACCCAACTCAGTCTGGAAACAATCGCGAGAAGCAAAAATTTCAGCAAGAAACGCATTTCGACCAATCGCGTTGGACATTTTGGAAGTCCGTTCAGTCTTGTCCAATCATATCCACCCTTGTATTATTAACTTCAGCCTACACCAATCAGAAGCGCCGTAGAGGGCAGCCATGACAACCTTCCCTGTTTTGGTACAAATCGGGTAGTGGATGCCGCAAAATGGTAAATAAAACTATAGCAGCTAAAATAACCCACTAAAACACGTGCTGACCATGCTGCAGGTGTTAATTGGTAAACATTAAGATGTTAAAGTTCAAAATATGCCTTTTGAAAACATTGTGCTTATGTTTTTTCAATTCATGACACCTTCATATGCCGGTTCCTCTGGCTGCCTGATCTGTGTCACTTCATTCACGTCGCTCCAATTATTTGTAATGTCGCTTTGTTCTCTTTTTGCAGATTCACCAGGATTTTTATAGTTTATTTTAATGTAACTCTTTCCCTAGTTCTTTTACAAATGTTAAACAATTCAATTATGTTTCTTTGACCAATTATTGCAATCAGTAATTATAATACACGTCATTAAACCACTAGATGGCACTGTTCTGTAAGAATTTAATAGAAAAGATAACCAGGTTTTTGTTTTGAGGAAAATGAGAAATCCAAAACCAAGCAAGAAATCAAAATGGCTCATAATTCCAGAATATTTCAGTCTAGACTAAATTATTTTAAACCGTACCTGCATTTTATAAGTGTGCAATTGTATAAACAGTACATTTGCCCACACAAACATACTGCTTATTAAATTCTCAAATACTTAACCTTATTTTAGAGCAGTAAATAGCCCACTGCAGAGGTTTTTCAGCTCAACAGCTCTATCTAGTGGCTAAAACGTTTAACAACATGTACTCCTTCTCAATTAATGCAGCTAGGAGGCGCTGTGTTCATGTAGTATTATATTTACAGACAAGTCCTGCATTTGCCACCACGGCCTTGAAAACTCATTGAAAAGAGCTGGTGTTATCTGGACTCCTGAATCTGAATAAAGCAGCTGCACGACTCCTCTGCGCTGCACCTTTGTAAACAACAGCGCTGAGGTGGGCCCAGGCGGCTCTCCGGCCTTGAGCCTTTTTGGATGCTGCGAAGGACACATTTTCCAGATAATACAAGTCCATAAAGCTGATGTGATTCAGATTCTGCTTGAGTGCATTGGCTTTATAACGTTCAGGCAGAAAATGGAACGTCTCAATATGAATGAAATGAATACGGCAACGAATGAACAGCCTAATTATCCCAGATCGTTATGCAATGTATATATTCTGTGTCATAGTCCCCAAGTCAATAAAAGACAAAGCTGGAAGGGAATCTGCTGTAATGTTGTCATGATACTAAAAATTCAAATTTCAATACCAAAATATATGTTGCATTAACATTCAGTCTAAATTAGCCCTGGTTTGGTCTCTGTTAAGTTTTTATTTTGCCAGAGTTTGACTAATACATAAATGGCATAAATGTTTTAATAATGCAAATGATTATCAAAATGTTCAAATATTGCAATAATGTCGATATTGCAGTTACAGCCATATCACAATCATTCTGAATAATTGTGCAGTCCTCATAAAGATCCAGAGTCAGACCACTTGTGCTGGTTCGGACCTGGTTTGAGCCCAGTTTTGATGTAAACTGGGTTTGGCCTTGTTCAAGTCCTGGTCTAGTTCCGGTTTGGTCCTGGTTTTGCACATAAATCTATTCCTGAAAGGTCAAATGTTGTCCTACTTGTCATGTGATGGCTACATAAGATTACTGCCACCGAGTACAGGAAGTGAATGACAAATCAACAAATGTAGACCTTTCAATAGAAGTTAAAATATAAAATCCACAATGGTAATATAATGTTAATAGTAAGCAGTAATATAAAAGTTATATATTTTCTGTTAAAAACATTTGCTCTTGTTTTTCTGGGTGGTTTATTTTGAACCATCGCTTTGCATATTCACCCCTCCGTGTTCCCGGGGCCCGTGACAGAACTGGGACAGCTCTTTGACCCAGATCGAGCAGCCAAAGGTGGGCTCTTATGATGCGTGTCTGTGCCTTGAGTCGGCCACCAGTGTTTTCTTTGGTCCAAGCGCACAAGGCCAAACACCAGGTGGTCAAGGCTTGTTTATACTCAAGTTATAATACAAGCGCTCAAGGAAAGATGACTGCAGTGGAACTTACGCACACAATGGAGCTCACGACCCCAGACTAAATAGAAACGTGTGATGGAAAGCAGGTCGTATTGTTCATTTAGATCTTTTACAAAATACTTGAAAAGAGTGGACTCACAAGGAAAATTCTTTGGCTTTTGTAAAAGAGCAAAAAGTAATAAAATGGAAATCTGAATAATAATAATAGTAGAGAAAAACTTTAGTCAAAATGTAATATGCAGTAATATATAAATTATGTAATATGTAAATTGTGTGAAAATAGGTGGATTAATTAAAGGTGCACTACGTAACTTTTCCATGGCATATTGTAAAACATTTGAGGCAAGTATTAACATATCCCTGGCTGTTTTTCTGTCAGTCACACTCACCTTTCTGATTGAATATGACAAAACGTGCTGCCCAGTGGTCGAGTGGTTATGGCACAGCACATGTATGCCAGGCTCCAAGCGCAGCCGGTGGCAGTGTTGTGAGTTTGATTCCTGACTCTGACATTTACTGCATGTCCCCCCTTCTCTCACATTTATTACGGGACATTTATTTTGCATTTTATTTCTGTTATTTATTATTTTTCTTTTTTTATTATTATTAATAATAATAATAATAATAATAATAATAATAATAATAATAATAATAATAATAATATGTACTTATTTTGTATGTATTTTTTTCATTTTATTTATCATTATTTTTTCATTTTATTATCATTATCATTATTATTATTATTATTATTATTATTATTATTATTATTATTATTATTATTATTATTATTCATTAATTTATTCATTAATTTATTCATTAATTTATTCATTAATTTATTCATTAATTTTTATTTATGATTATATTCTTTTTTAAATGAAAAAATCTTATTATTATATATTTTTTTCTGTACACAGGTCAGTTTGTTTATGTACGTTTTTGTTGTAATAATAATTATAATAAAAAAGCAAATATGTAATGTATTAAAAAAAGAAAGAAAAGATAATGACAAAACCTTAAAACTTTTTTTTAAATCACGCACTTGTCTAAGGTTCTTGAAAATTAACATCTTAAAAAATGTGGTATTTTCTCTTGAGCTTTCATCTGGCTGTGTATCCTAAAGTGTCCATTGTGTGGTCAAAGTATCAACAAAGACACAACGCCTCAAAGACACGGTCGTTTTAGGAGGGGAAACGCCACCAAATCTGATTGGCCAACGCAGATGCCGCCGCACTCAGGGGACCGATATTACCACCGAACTCAATACGAGGCAGGTCTAGTGGCAGACAATTCACATAGAAATGAACCGCATTCGTATTTCACAAACTTTATCGGCGTTCCGGAGATCGAGGATTACTGTTGTTCACCTGGATTTACAAACGATCGAGGGCAAAAGAAAGTCAGCGCCTTTTACCAGATTTACAAAGCTCCAGATCAAAGAGCGAAGTGGATTTCTGTAACTAACCGAGCCACAGAATCAATCAATTAATAAAGTTATGTTATGAAGCTTCACATGTATAGCTTTATATTGGTACATTACTTTAACTGTCAGTAAATGATAAAAGTACAGTGATTATACTTCTCACATATCTACCTTTTTGACAGTATTAGAAGGTAGAACGCAAATCAGACACTCAAAAGTATTCTGAATATATGCATTTTGGGGGTTTCTTTGGGGGTTTCTTTGCATTTTCTGAAGTGCTTCCAGTGGGTTTTCCTGGTTTGGTACTGGTTTGAGCCCAGTGTGGTCCAAATGTGGACTGGTTTGGTCCTGTTCTAGTCTTGGGTTAGTCCTGATCTTGCCCAGGTTAAGTTCCAGGTGAAATCCCAATCTAGTCCCACTTTTCTTAACAGATGGGTTGAATTAAGGACACTAAAATGCCTTTGGTATTGTTGGATGTCTTTTCTAAAATGTATTTCACTCGTTTTACTGACCTTTTGGCCTCTTGGTGACATTCTTTGACACCGCATTGATGTGAAATCTTCATTAGTTTCTTTTGCTGAACATTTCTTTTATATTTAAGCTCTCAGATGAAGACATCTTGGGTCAGACATCTTTTTAGTATTCTCCTCCGTCTGCTCACTCTGCAGCTTTTATGGTGAAATCCATCAATAAACAAGAAAGTACAAACACAGATTTAGCAGCAAGACGTATACACTTCAACAAAAACTTTATTTTCTCTCACCAATAACACACTAAACACAATAAAAACAACCGATCTACAAAAGTCAAAATGTACACACTTTCACGTATACAGGCTACTGCTTTTATATACAAGGTTAAAATAATATAGTGTTGGATATGATGATCTTTTTTTACAGAAAATACGCTCCCACCTCAGTACAGTACAGGTCAGTACAGCTTTATTTACGTATTTATTTTCATGTCCATGGTCAGATCGGATGTTTTAAATGATTCAAATATATTGTTGCCAAGGCAGTTTCTTATTTACTTGACGCGGAGTCTTTCCAGAAGTACATGTTTTTTGTATTATCAGCTGCAGATGAATATTGCCTGAGGAGGAACTAAAATGCAATGTAACAAAACGCAAGCGTAATTATTCACATCGCCTGTTTTTCATTATGATTATTGTAATTGCAGTTGAACAAATGTTTCTTACACGTTTGAATTTCAACCAGAGCTTAATAAATAGACGCCAGAGTGTGTTTTATTTCAGAATGTAACAGTAGCTTAAATATCGTATCGTAATATATGTTTTTCTTTGCTTAAATGCATTGTTTTGCAGCAGCAGTAAGAGCTAAAAACAGAGGGTACGACACACGAAATCATGATCTTTTGCTTCATTTCAGTGCAGACGACATGAAAAACACAACTGTTTTTCTGTAAATGACTGTAAATGTGGCGCCGCGAAAACTGTCTTTGATACCGACATTCCGTTTAAAAACAATGTATCTCGGACGTAAAACTCCAGCAATGGAAACGGTAGATGGATACCTGTGGAAATGACTTTTGGCTGCAGCAACAAAAAAAAAAAAAAAAAAAAAAAAGAACGAAAAATAAGCAGCAACAACAAGAAAAAGAATGACAGAGACGGAGCCGACCGTGAAGGACTGGACTGAAATAACTCTGGACGGGTTCGAAATGGAAAGACTAACTAACTTTTGCGACGAACCTGAAAACGGACAAATTTGCACGGAAATCGGGACGAATGGGACAAAGTATAAAAGGGGACATATGTCAGACTGACTATTACTTTAAGCTTTTTCCTTTTCTGCTCTCTGTATCTTGTTCTATTGGCTTTTATTTTGTGTTATAGTTGACAAAAAAAAAAACAATAAAATGAAAGAGAAAAGAGGTTTGTCATGGCATTTTAAAAGAAAAAAAAGAAAAGCATATTCACAATTCTGCCAGCCTCTTGTACCACGAAATGCTTAACGTAATAATATTTTACAGGGAGATTTGGATATTGTCACATCTTTATTGAGTATGTGGGTCTGGAAGAAGAGGAGGTGATGTAGCGGCTGAAGAGGCTTTCTGGTCAAATTTATAAGCGAAAAAAAAAAAGGATTTTTTTTGGTTTCGCTGTCCCAGTTTTCACAACGAGGATGACGTGCTTTAACCAAAGTCCTGCTTGCCGTCGATACTGTGCAGAGTATTGGGCAGCGAGTACAGCATCACGTGGCTGCTTTTGGGCGAGGTCCAGGCCGGCTGCTGACAGGACGACGTCTCCGTTCTGTAGATCTGCGCTCTCGTTTTGCACACCCCGAATCGCGCCGCCATCAGGAAGAAATCCCTCCTGAACGTGCGCGTGCAAAAGGCGTACAAGAAGGGATTCGAGCACGAGTTGATCGGGGTAGAACAGCACCAGCAGAAACTTGGCGTCCGTCACTGTGATGAGCGGGAGTTTTAAGGCAGCGGAGATGGCGAAGAAGGAGATCGGCGCCATGCAAAGGAAGTCGGTGAAGATGAGGAGGGCCATGCGCTTGGCCACGCGGGTGTCGGCGTGCGCGGGGGCCGAGCTGGGGTTGCGGATGGTCAGGTAGATGCTGAGGTAACAGGCGCAGACGCACACAAAGGCCAGCACGTTCAAGAGGAGCAGGGAGACGACGTAGATCTGAGCGACGATCGAGTCCACGTCCATCGGGAGACAGATGCTCACCTGGAGGAGACCAGACAGGATGTGGAGATCCGTTAGTAACAGGCCTTGTATTCGTTTTTTTTAATGCGTGCCTTATTTGATATATCTTTCTTTTATTCTTGTTCATTGTTGTATGTTACACCTTAACACCAGAGCAAGTTCCTATGTGAATTTTGTCCCATCAGAACATAGGAAGTCACTGAAAGTCTGCTGTGTGTGATTCCCCAATTGGAGTCAGTCAATTTTGTGTCAAAATGATATCTGCGCATGCCTAGATGCTTCTGCACAAATGTTGGTCTTTTACTACGGCAACAGGCAGGTGGACAAACATCTAACAGGATATGACTTTTATCTTTAATCTAAGCAACGGATAAAAACAGATCTGTGCGGAGAAATATCACAGTCAAGTGAATTCAGTGTCATATTGAATGTGCTTTAATCAAAAATAAATGTAATAAAACTTTCTTTGCAAACTCTATTTCACTTAAAAGCCTGGCAAACTAAAGCTACAACAGACAGAGAACGTTTTTAACCGTGTCTGGCGTTTTTTAAATTATGAAATTCTAGTCGCGCTAACGACTAGCATGATTGAGTCAAATCTGCCAAATGACTCAAATTGGGGAATGACACTGTGCATTAATTTTGTACAACGCACAAGTAGTTCTGGCAACCGTTAAATCACCTTCTGTATCACTGCACTGTGGCCATCACCAGAGCAACGGGCAGACAAACGCTCGGTCTGCTGTGAAGGGACTAGCTTCTTGTAAAACACGGAAATAACTAACATTTCTGACATTCACAAACCGCAAACAGGTTGAACTCTTTCACAGTTGAACTCTTTCAGCTTGTGGCCGTGGTATCAGCGCGTGGAACAACGTTTTAATGAACCTCGTTAACAACAACCTGCTCTGTGATGGGAAGCCTCCAATGGAAATGTGTTTAGTTACAGAATACTGAGTACCAACAATATACCTGCATATCTGCATGTTATGTATTTTGTAACATATTCCGTTTCATGGTCCTTTAGTCTTTTCTAAATACTTTACTTTAACTTTGTCAAGATTATTCAGTAATATTAACTAAAAAAACTGTACCACAAACAAGTTCACCTAAATGTAAAGTGCTATTTTATCACAGTATTATATCATAATACCTTTCTTTTGCATTCAGAAAGTTCGATTCCATAAAACAGGTCACATACTGGAACAATAATGCAGTAGAATTTCAGTTTTGTTTTGTTATATAACAATAACTCATTAATCCTTAAATTGTGACGTCAAATTGGATATTGTGACATAGATACATTACATTATATTAGAAAACAAAAAGCTTCAGTTGTAGTCACCTGGACGTTTCATTTTTCATTGAATTCAAGAGTCATTCTCAATCTATGGATCTAGTCTGAGAATTCAAGTATTTATCCTACTGAGTAAGCCCTGCCTCCCGGGTGAAACTGTAAACAGGACTATAGACCTGTTTACAGTTTCACCTGAAACTATTCCGCTTTGTTTACGCTAACCCGGTAATGGCCATAGAGATCCTATTGTTAGCTCCCCCATCACTGAGTACCTGATTAGCATCAGAATGATTGAAAACATGGAGTAGTATGTTGAAGCCGGGGGGCCATTCTGATCCTAACGCCTGAACGAATGAGGGATTACACCAAATTATATTATATTGTAAAAAACGCAACAAAGGATTAAAACAGTTTTGAGTTTGTATCTGCTTGTTCTGCTTTTGTTTATCACTGATTAGTGAGGGAACACACTCTCACCACACGGCAGTGTTTTCTATATTTCTTGCTAACTCTGTGCAGTTTGAAGTTTGTATATTGTGATCAAATACCACCATGTGTTCATTTGATGTTAGGAAAGTTACTGTAGTCTGAAAGTGTATTTTTAACATGCTGGAGATTGCCCTAAAATCCATTAGTAAAAACCGTGGCCTTCACATCGTTGACCTGCTCGTTCAAACTCTCTCCACTAATGGACCGTCTCCCGCCCTGAAATGCATCCGCTCGTTGCCGAACCCTCACCTTGCCGTAGCTGCTGACCCCTAGTGTTGGGAGGAGGGCGGCGACGAGCGAGAAGACCCAGCCCGCGACCATCACGAAGCAGGCGTGCCTCAGCCGGAGCTTCCTGTCCAGGCGCAGCGCGTGGGTGATGGTGTGCCAGCGCTCCAGAGTGATGGCTGTCAACGTGAACACCGACAGCTCACTCGCAAAGACCTAAAAATACAGAATGGAGCATAGAACCAGGTCCCAGAGCTGGATCAGGATTTACAGTACCACTTCATGATAACTACACCTGAATAAGCATGAACAAATAGTTTACTGAGAATGATTCAGGTTAACAGTTGCGTATTCATTCCACTAAGCTTGAATCCTTCTTAATAAACAAGTTAATTATGAGCTAAGTCTTTGTAGTAGTTGTTATAAAGAGTTACGACATGGAACTAAACCTGGACTAGGACAAACCAAGTCCACATTGGGACAATACTGGGCTCAAGCCTTGGTCCCGGTTTAATTCTAAATATGGATTTAGCCCACGAATCAGGTTTATAAAGCTAAAAAGGCTTATAATTAGAAAAACTAATTCACTGGAGTTGGCCCCTTTTACTGATTTAAACTTGAAATTAGTCATATTAGACATATGCCGGGTTTGTACATGATAAATGCAAAAGAAACAACAGGCCTATCAAATAAAGTGGATTTATCATGGTCTATTCTGATCTTTATTGGCTCCCAAAGACGCTTTTGATCTCCTATATTATGTTTCAGTACGTAAAATAATGCCTATATTTGGAAACATACCTTAAACTAAGAGACCTATAATTTGTGTTAGAGCTCCCTCTACTGACAGCAATAAGGATTATTATGATAAAACAACAACAAAACTACCATGTGGCAACGTGACTGACGCGCTAACGTTCACGCAGAAACCAATTTGACGGCAGAAGTGCTCAATGTGACTCCGTAGACTGTTCATGGACATAAAACTGCACTGGAGATTTCCGCATTAATTTTCTGTTATACGACTGTTGAAACTGAGTGATTTCTGAGTGCTGGAGCAGCACCTAAAGGATTACTTTGCGCTATATTGCTACAGAAGAATTTCACAATATAACTAACAATATTGAAACAACTTTATGCCACTGACACAATAACCCTAAAGCTGGATAACCCTTTTCTAAATGTACCTTCTGCAGCTCAAATCTGATCATACTACAAAAACATTAACAATAAGCTCATTTAAACAGTCCTTCCAAAAAAAAGTATGATAATTATTGAATCCCCCAACATTTTTTTTGCAGCTATTATTTACTGAATGATGAGTCGATACAGTGATTATTGTGACAGGCCAAACTCCAGGTATGTTTTTATAAGATTAAATGATAATTAAAAGCTCAAAAAACACAAAATGTCCCTGTTAAAGGAGCTTGGTTCAGATGAAAGTCCAGACTCACAGTGAAGAAGCCGGCAGCACTGCAGCCCAGCCCGGTTTGCCAGGCGATGGCGTAGTTGTAGTATTTCCCCCGCGTGAACATGTCCACTGTCGCTATGACGACCAGGTACACGCCCATGCACAGGTCGGCGAAGGCCAGGTGACACATCAGGAATCGCGGGACTGTCAGCTTCGCTCTGGAGCCTGCAGGAGAAGAAAGGACTCATGCAGTGGGCTTCTTTTATAAACCATGTGTCTGGGACGTGAAACTCCTGACATGAGAACAATTGATAGTAGAATGTTCTTCTTGCAGCTGAGAAAAAGGCACTCGTACAAATGGAAGACACAGAGGGAACCGACAATTAACGACTGGACACAAATAACTATAGACTTTACAAAAAAGAATGAACTTTACAATAAACTTGACAAATGCCAGACTTGTTTTATTACTTGTTACTCATGTGTTTGTTTTTGCTTTTCTAATATGTTTGATTAAAAAAAAGATTGGAGGGGGGAAAAAAGTAGTGTTAGCAAATCAGGTCTGAGCCAGGACTAAAATGAAACTTGGTGATGGTCCAAAAAAAAAAAAAGTACAAACCAGGTCTAAACCAGGACTTAAACAGGTCTAAAACGGAACAAAACTGTTTGTTGGAAGTTGTTTATTCTCAATGCTACTCGTTTTGCTCATGTTTAAACCAAAGGAGACATAAACGCAGAGTTTTAATTCATGAAACCAAAGCCCCAAGAGATTGTTGCATTATTTAATCAAGTAAACAGCAGCATTTTTCCATTTATATTTCCTTAAAAATACCTGGTTTTCAATCAAAGTTTTTCATGATTTTTACTTTGGCCGAAGACAAAATACAAGACCAAACATTTTTTTCATTTTTTTTTTCTTTCATTTTCAAGTAATTCAAGTAATACTAACTCACAGAACGCATACACACATTAAAACTGTGCATGGAATTTAAAGTAGGAAATGTTAAACCACTCTTCCAGTCTGCCCCATTAACAATCCATGACATACTAAACAAATGTATGAAATCATGTCCAAATGTAGTGAATTTTGTCATTAAGATATATAAATACAACTACTCATCAACGTCCCAATTTCGAGTATCATTTATTATGAATGATTGACTTTATTATTGAGGGTTGTTCAGTCTCTTTTTTGGTTATTACCGTGTATTTGTTTTATTGAGAGACAAAGCCGTTAATGGTTTTGTTTTTACCCATTCACTATTGGAGTACATTCAGCACATATAAATAGGGTTTAAACTAGGCTAAACCTAAAATTAAACCTGTACTAGACCAGGACTGAACAAGGACCAAATCAGTTTCTGTATCATGGCTCAAATAAGGACGTGTGAATGCATCCTTAGTCTGATTTTATACCTGGTTTAGTCTCATTTAAGAGCATGTTTAACCCTAATTTAGTCCGGATAAAGTCTCGTTTTAGACCTGGTGATACTTGGAAAGCTAAATATTGTCATATGTGTGAGCGTAATGGTTTCAGTCACATGATGTTTTTTGTTTTTGGACATGAGTTGTATAGAACTGGTCAATTACTGGTCAACGGTGCTTATAGTTTACGTATTGAAACCCACTGTAATATTAAAGTGCATGTGACAGGTGAGACGACACGTCACTCAAAAGTAGTGAACGTTTTGCCAGTTTTTCTCGAGGGTGACAGTTTTGGTGAAGTTTTTACTTCCTGATTGGACATAAGCAGCAGATGGGACATAGTCGGAGGTAATTCCGTCACTGTTACCTAGCAACCATTGTGTAAAAAAAAAGAGCAAAAATCCTTATTGATTGCATATCAGTTATGATTTGACAAATAATAATACCTGCTAACATCTTTAATTTGTTAAATTATTGTTTAAACGGTCAGAAAAATGTCAATTGTGTTTAAATTGTCTGCCTTTTTGATGGAATGTCGCCAATTGATGACATCTCAGAGGGATTCAGATATAGACCTCAGCTCTACTTCCTCCATCCATCCATCCATTTTCTACCGCTTGTTCCCGTTAGGGGTCGCGGGTGACTGGAGCCTATCCCAGTGCCTTTGGGCCTTAGGCGGGGTACTCCCTGGACAGTGGGCTCTACTTCCTGTCATTTTAAATTTTCCATTTTTTCTTAACAAACTGCGACTTGACTGATGTAGAAGTATGATAAATATTCACCACAGAGACTATCCCCCACGAACAAAGTTATAATTAGCAAAAAACATGAGAACCTGTCACATGCACTTTAACTTGGTTGACCTACTTACATACCCAACAGAACCAGCAGCACCGCAGTGTTCCCGAGCAGAGCCAGGACAGAAATGACCCAGATGAGCACCCGTAGGGAGACGGCGGCCATGATGTCCTCACAGAGATTGAACGCGTCCTGAGTGGGCGAGCAGGACAAGTGGTTCATGCAGCGCTCTCTGAAGAAGTGAGGGTCTGTGTGGGCCAGAGGGATTGGCGCAGAACTGGTGCCACCTTGACCTGAAAAAATGCAACACATTATTCATTATTATTTCAGTGTTGTTGTCGATGTAACGCCTCATTCGTCGAGGAGTGATCCATTGTAGAAAAAGTTTCAAAGGTGGTCATCTGGGCAATGTTTTCAAAATCAAGCCCTTTCGAATTCCATCCAAAAGTAATTTTCAATCTGAGTAGCAGGTCTGAGAAGTTTATACTGCTCTGAGCTGGATTGGCTGTGGCTCTTAGGGAGACCCTGTATTGTGTGCGCCAAACTCCTCTTGGACCCATCAAACCCTATGTTCCCAGATGTTGCTGCAAAGTCCTGGCCGCAAGTCACAAGGGAAAGAAAAAACCCCTTTGTCCTGAGGGATGTTACACTCCTCAATCAAAGTAGCTTGACTCGAGACCAGCTGACGCTCCCTGATCCTGACCCATTCCCCTGTTAGTGCTGCATGAAGACTACTGAAAGTGCTTAAACTGCCCCTGAGGAGATGTTATTTGAGTGATTGATTGAAGTCTATATTTATTAATAGTTTATTTTTCTATTGTATATTTCTACCCTCCAAATATTCCTGTACTTTATGTTGCAACTCTACAAAATTCTAACTTATTTTTTTCCCATGATAAGAGCAAACCAAACATTAAAGTTGGTGTTTAAAATGTGAATCCGAACCCCTTTTTTCACCGTGTTATTGATCCCTCTACCTGTTGTTGGTCATGTTGTCGAAGGAGCAGCAGTGGGAGGGGTACGTGAGCTCGGCCTCCATCAGCCCGGTGAAAGGAGGGAACTGTTTCAGGTTGAAGGCAGATTTGGCGATTATTTTCTCGAGGCTGCTCAGGATGGAGCTCGGCACGGAGCTCAGGGCTGTGTGCGAGATGTCTCTGTGGAAACAAACAAACAAACAAACAATCAATAAACATCACCAACACATTTAAACTCCACGTTGTGTTCAAGAGGAAACATCGAAAAACAAAAACGCACACATTTACTGCTCATAATTCATTCTTTTTACAAGCAACTTTATGCACTTCATTAAGTCTTGTGGATTAAAGGAGCACCATGTCATGTTTCTGGTGGGTTTTGTTTGTAATAAAACACATGCAATAACAACATGTCAAAGCAATAACATCCACCAGAAAAGTTACATCGAGCAGCTTTATAGAGCTACGACACAATCAAGCCTGTGTGAGTGAATTTCATAGTGAATACAAACAAACATCATTTCATATATAATCTTTGCAAACATGAAAACTGTCCGTGTAATTAGATAGATATGTATCCTAAAACTTGAAATAGATCAAAACATCTAAATTTTGTCTGTTTAACAAAAGTCACTACGATGTGGCTGGAAACAAGGCCCATTGTGTGAACTCATCAGTGACTGTAACCAATCAGGACATTTGCTTAAGATTAGCCAAAATGGCACAAAGCCAAAGTCTCAAACAGAACAAATGAATGAATGTGAAATTAGTTTTTCACAATAGTATCAAATTTAAGTGTTTATCCAATCATGCAAGTGTGATTGTTAAAAGCTGACAATAAGCCACATGATTAAACAGTGAGGGAGAGTGTGGATCCAATCTCCTACAAAAAAGACCAGATAACATTGACTAATTTCATTATAAAACTAGAGACCATGCAATGGCTGAGGCCTTTGAAAGTGACTGCACATAGTTACAAGGGCCAGAGTCTGGACTTGAACCAGCAAAACGCAGGTTTCAAAGGCGTTTGGTGTACCCACACTAGCGCTACTGGCGCTACTGGCGACACCGGTGCCCACCGGTGCCCACCGGTGCCCACCGGTGGCACCCAGTGGCACCGGTGCCCACCGGTGCCCAACAGCGCCACTGGTGCCACTGGTCTGTTGGAGCTGTTGGTTTCTTTGTCGTGTCAGCTGTGGAGAACAGCATGTGGGGAAAAACTACAATTAAAATATTTGAAAGAAATGACATTGAACTAAAGTAAAAAAGTTTCAAGAACTTTAATAAGACTAAATAGTGAATTAAAAGTGGAGGCAGTTTGGCACTATCTGCTGGCCATATGTATCCTCCTGCAGAATGAGGTGTACAATAGAGCCGGGCTCACTAATGAACTTTCCCTGAGGTCCACAAGCTCAGACACAGAACCAACAACGTACTGAGATGATGACCTTTGTCTTTCTGTCCATTTAACCACAGTCGACTTCAGCAAATCGCTGAATAAAGTGGTATGTGACAGCGACGGCCTTGAATCCTCGCGGCTCATATTTTTACAGTCGCAGGCGTTCAGGAACACTTTTATAGAACCCTCTCTCTCCGTCTCCATGGAAACGCTATTCACTACATTCTATCTAACTCAGACTTCTTTAGATTCCTGTAGAAATATGTGGGAGAGACATTTCTGAATAGCTTCTTTTTTTTCTTTCTTTCGTTTTCAGTTTAAATAGGTAAGGTTATCACGGTGAGCAGACGGGCAGACATTTTGCAACGAGAATGGGGGACGTTTCAGGTAGAGGGTCGACGTCATGGGGTCCAAAGTGGGAGAAGGAGCAGCTGCATCAAAATGAATGCCGTGTTTTAGCCCACAGACAGAGGGGTTCGAACCTTCTGCTAGCGGCTGTTCCCTCGGATGTCGCCCTCGCTTACGGTAAGAATCTATGTTTTTCAAGTATTTATAAATAATTAAAAACACTTGCAAATCAATAAAAGCTAGTCAGTAAAGTTTAATTCAGTACTGTGGAACATTCCAGGCAAAACAGTAACATCTTAATCGTGTTATAATGTCGTTTTCTTATTAAAATCATGCCAGGAGTTTGTCTTTAGTGTGTCTTCTTCTCTATACATACGTTTACATGCTTGACTCCTCAGTGCACCAGTAGAGGGAGTCATTGCTTTAACATCCATGAAGTTTAAGGTGCTTAATTGAGTCTATTTCCATAATAACTGAGCTAGCACTAAACTAGCACTGAAGATACAACTGCAGGACTAGTTTCCATTTTTTTGTTGTACTCCGAATATTAACTGTGCCCGAGCGAATGTATTATCGTTCACTATATATATACTTAAATAATTGTATTAGTAAAGTCATGAACACATTTCTTTTCCGTCACGGTGGTCTTTATCTGCAAAATATTAAGGATTTTTTGGAGAACATTTCAAACAACATTCCATCGAGGAACATTACGGTCCGAGTTCCGTGTACAAAAGTCAAAGCCAAACAGTCGTATTTCGTGGTATGTACTTTTGATAAATATTGCATGTTGTTATTATTCATATTTTCACAATGACTATGTTTGCTTCATAGAACTGTTTATTTAAAGGAGAACTGTTTGTAAGACCCTGTGGTGGTTAAATATGTATTATGTTCGGGGTGTCTGAAGCGTGCGTCGACTCCAATTGCGGTCTCAGGGCAGAAAACCAGCCTTGCAAGATGGCCGACTCTGACCTGGGAAAACCTTGGCTATTTTTTAAATATTTGGCTACGTTAAATGTTTGTGTATGTGATTATACTGCCTTATTTCAGAAGAAGAAGTAGAAGATGAAGAAGAAGAAGACAATAAGAAAAACGCTTCTCTGACAGTGCTCGAATGCTCCCTGTGGCTCAGAGAATAGACTTCAAAGCAGCTCTGCTTGTATACAAGTCTCTCCATGGCCTAGCACCAAAGTACATCTCGGACATGTTAGTGCCATATGAACCATCTCGGACTCTGAGGACCTCAGGGACCGGCCTCCTGCTGGTGCCCAGAGTCAGGACTAAACATGGGGAATCTGCGTTTCAGTTTTATGCAGCTAAAATCTGGAACAGTCTTCCTGAGGATGTGAGAGAGGCCGCTACTCTGGCAATGTTCAAATCTAAACTAAAAACTGTTTTGTTTGGCTGTGCATATGACTGAAATGCTTTTCTTTGCACTCTTCTCTTTTATGTCTTGAACTATTTGACAGAGCCTGAAAATTGCACTTTTAAATGAAGGTTTTGTGATTTCTGCCACGTCTTTGTGATTTTAATGCATTTATTTCCTGTTGTGTGAAGAACTTTGAATTGCCGTTGTGTACGAATTGTGCTCTACAAATAAACTTGCCTTGCCTTGCTTAGTTCTGCTTTAAACTAATTAAACCTTTCTAGTTCTTGTGCAACTTAGAATGTTTTATAATAAAAATACCTTGGCTGCCACTAGTTACTATGAAAGTTGTACATCAATTTTCATCAGAGGGCGCAAGGGGTGGACCACCAACAGCCAATCCGCTTCCATCCCGGACCGTTATATTGCGACTTATACACACGGTTTTACAACGGCATGAGTTCTGTTTTTACAGCGCACATATGAGGGGGAAGCACAATGTACTAACTGACAAGCGGAAGGTCAGGTACTGCAGCTTTAACAGAGGCAATTTGGTCACTTTGATGTATGCACTTTAAAAACACAGAGGAGCTTTGTGGATCACACAGCAAGCATTTGAATCAGATAAGTTCAGATGAGATGGAGAATATTTACGAATAAAATGTATTAATGAGTCCCTGAGTGTGGGAGTCCCTGCTTAGACTGCTGCCCCCCCCCGTGACCCTTGCCTTGCCTTGCCTTGCCTTGCCTATGCGTTTCAGTCTGCATAGTCCACATAAAACCCCCCAGAACATTCCGATCTTGCGCAACAAAAGCCCCTGTGCTGCATGTGGTTTGATAAATCATGTAGGCTTGTATGAGTTACCGCGCATGCTTACAGTACCACCAACTCACTGGGACCGGCAAAAGCATCATCGCTGAAGTGACTAAGGCGCGTGTTGCCCTCCAGACGCCTGCAAATGCCACAGACACACAAGTTTAAATATACACACTTTTTTTTTTTTTTGTGTGTGTGTGTGTGCGTTTGTTCATGTGACTCACAGTCGGCGCATCCTGGTGGCGTTGAAGGCGTCGCTTGCCACCCTCTCGATGCTGTTTCTGGTCAAGCGTCTGTCGTTTCAAAGCGAGAGCCAAGTTGGAGCCCGACAGTGCGGAGAAACCGAACAAAAGAACAAATACAAGACAATAAAGGATACGTTGAGCAGTACATTGTCAAATATACCTCTTAAAGACGTCGAAAAGCCACTTTGTGTATTTCTTATGAGTTTATGTCTGTATTTGTTTTTTTGTATAACTTATGTACGGAAGACAACTCCAACTGCAGATCGGTATGAATAAAGTTATCTGCAACCTAGACACACCTCCAACTGATGCTGAACTCTATTTAGGAGACAAGCAAAGTTACAAATCAGATCTATGGAGAGGCGAGCCCACGTAATACATTGAAAAATCACACTGTGGAACATTCCAGGCAAAGTAACAGAAACTTAAACCTGCTTTAAATTGATTTCAGTTAGGTCTTTATGTATTTTAACCGTATTTTTTATTCATTTTTTGTTAATGTTGTTTTATAACACTTTAATTTGTTTTCTTGCGATGACCTTTAAGAACTTTATGCTTAATTGTTTACATTTTATCCTTTAACTGCAGTCTGGATGCTAATGAACAGTTTATGGGGGGGTTGTTTGTCGAATTGTTGTTTATGAAACGTGCAATACAAAGAAAGTGGCGAGATTGATAACATCTCCATGGAGACAAGGATACCTAGGGCACCTTTAAAGAATGCTGCATACATATTTGATGATAAACTCTCTGATACTGAAGTATAGTTTTGAGATAACTTTGTTTATTGTAAGACAGATTGTTTTGCGTTTGGATGACTTTTGTAGCAAATGAATGCTTACAAAAGGAGTAGTAAAGCAGTAGTAGTAGTAGTAGTAGTAGTAGTAGTAGTAGTAGTAGTAGTAGTAGTAGTAGTAGTAGTAGTAGTAGTAGTAGTAGTAGTAGTAGTAGTAGTAGTAGTAGTAGTAGTAGTAGTAGTAGTAGTAGTAGTAGTAGTAGTAGTAGTAGTAGTAGTAGTATTTAGTGGTGGTCACTATAGTAGTATCCATGGTTTAGGTACTGATCTCGCTTACATGTCTGTGATGGTTTGGGAGCACAGGCCTCTGAACGCGTTCGGGGGGACTTCAGTGATGTAGCTGTTGTCATGGAAGTCGCTAAGAGGAACGACAGAGAAGAAAGGACACGGTTATTCAGATTTTTAAGCCAATCACTGAGTTACTTCAACCAGACAAGACTCTACTTAAATATAACTGAGGAAGTCTGTTGAACGTGAAAAGAAATGTAGTGCTCAGACCTCGGCAGGTGCAGACCTCGGCAGGCACAGGCATAGCAGTGGTAGTTGTAGAGCAGGGCTTTTTCAACTTAATTTTCCCGAGGGCCAGATTTTTGGAGGGTCAACACCTCTGGGCCGGAGGGCCAACATTTTGGGTTGCGCAAAAATCCCCAACAGTGTTTCAAGAAATTGAGTGAATGTAATAAAATAACTGCTGGTAGATTAGGTTTTTGTGAGAAATGACATTAAAAAATGCTTTTCCAACAGTACTGAACCAGAACCAGTACTGAACCAGAATTAATCTAGGACTAGAATAGTTCTAACCAAGTCTGATCAAAACAGGTCTAAAGCAGACTTAAACAAGGACTAAACCAACTCCAAATCAGGTCTAAACTAGTGCCAAACCAGAATTAAACCAGTAATGTATTATTATTATTATTATTATTATTATTATTATTATTATTATTATTATTATTATTATTATTATTATTATTATTATTATTATTATTATTATTTGGAAGCTGGGTCGTGGGCCGGATCCATCTCTGGGAGGGCCTGATTTGGCCCCCGGGCCTCATGTTGAATAGCTCTGTTGTAGAGGAATAGTACAACTTTATAGAAGTCTTTAAAATGCATAAGACATGTTGTTTATGAGTCACATCAATAAAATATAACTTCCCTCTGGTTTGATTTAAAAGTCAGAGCTACTTTCTAACATGTTTTATTCGTGCGTCGACATTGAGATTCTGTAAAAGATTGTCCCAGTCTTATATTATTTTCTACAGCCGTAATTCAACCAGACAGTAAAGACGTTTGTGCTGTTCATTCACCCTTGTTTCGATCACCACTTATTCACGGCGATAACTGTGTGTGACTCTGCAAATCACGGAACACGTGCTTGATACAGATGCGGCGTCAACTTCAAGGCTTTTCGTTTTTGGCCGAGGGCTGAGATTTGTAATGAGCATCTTTGTCAATTTGTTTCTGCACGAAAAGATGTTTGGAACGGAGATAAAACCCAGTCGGCCCTCAAAAAACAGCTCAATAATTTAAGACGGCGAGTCATAAATCTGTTTGAAAAGGATCTCTTTACATGCCAATCCAGTAGAAAGGTTTTGACACCGCTGTATTATAAAGAAGAAAGTCGCTAACGAAGTCCAGCATGGATTTATTTGATTTAACCAGGATAATATAACATGGATTTGTAACCTCATTCTCAGAGGAGTCCATGTTTTTAGTGGTATAGGAGAAGCTGGAGCACCTGGTGGAAACGGCACGGATACAGTTCTGGTTCTGGTGCCAGCGTCAGGACCATTTCTGCCGTTTTTTGACGCTCAAAGAAAGGCTGGCTCGTGGTTGCAAAAACTGATTCTGACTTTGCGCCATTTGACGGCTGGCGCAGAAATGAGAGGCAAAGTCTGTTGGAATACTGAACAAAATAAAAGAAAAACGCAATGTTTTTTTTTTAACAATGCCAGTCTTGGTCATTTAGGGGGCAGTTTGGAGACAAAGAACCAAATGCTACTGCTGGCTAAAAAAAAAACAAAAAAACCCAATGGCAATAAACACTTGCTCTTATTTGGTGGGAAATCAAGTTGGCACGGCGCAGAACCAGCCTGGAACTGGCTCCAAACCAGCCTGGACCCGGCAGTTTGGTGGAAAAGAGGCGGGAGAAAACCCGAACTGACCAAAATCGAACCCAGAACCTTCTCGCTGTGAGGCTGAAACTCAAACTCTGCCACTTGGCCGCCCAGTGGTGACCAACTGTCCAAAGTATGTCCGAAGACAAACTGCGATTGTTGTGGTACTGATATTTATACAACTTTTAGCACATTAGATCTAATATAGCCACAGATATCACCAACACATTGGATGGATCACGAATGGTTTGAAATGTAGTGTTGGCCACATACAAGATGAATTCTCTGGCCGCGGAGTGGATGTGTCCGAGGTCCGGGAACAAGTTCAGCCCAGTGTTGGAGATGAGCCTGTAAAATGGAACAGAAAAACATCAAATCTTCCTCCATAAACAGCCCACGATACAAGACCAAAACAACACATTTACCACAGATAAAATGATCTTAACCAGAGGTATTTTTGTGCGTTGAGTTTTCCTTGGTGAAAAATTGTTATATTTTCTTTTTTTGTAATTGTAGCATTGCTTTATTTGAATAATTCATAAGGCATAATTACTTAAAGGCCTTACGGGGCAAAGAAAACACTCTCTCCGCTGCTGCAAAGACGGGTTAAGCAGTACAAATGATGCTAAAAAGCTAAAACAATAGCTGCTGGCTGTGATGTTTTTGTACATCTTTAGCTCTGATCAAATTTTCAAATTCGAAGTTGTTTTGATGTATTCAAAACAACTATTTGTGAAGATCTGCTGTTCAATAAAGAACTAAATAGTAATATGAAGAAGTAGTAAAGATAGTAGATAGTTGTATATTGTAGAAGCAGATGGAGGTGAGGAAGGAATAGTGATAGTTGTAATACAATTGTGACATTTATATTAACTAAATATTAAGATGATGTGCCTTGTAAAGTATTGATAGTGTTCGCAGAGCATGTATCAGAGGTTGATTGGTGGAAATTGTCCCTCAAAAAGTGAAACACTTTGTTACAACATCACAGTCCAGTCCAAAATCTGCCC
Organism: Chaenogobius annularis; assembly: GCA_015082035.1. Classification (NCBI taxonomy): domain Eukaryota; kingdom Metazoa; phylum Chordata; class Actinopteri; order Gobiiformes; family Gobiidae; genus Chaenogobius; species Chaenogobius annularis. The sequence goes on along the minus strand of BJKM01000197.1, from coordinate 343,801 downwards.
ACGGTCACAGAGAGAGTCCAGATCAGACAATGAAGCATTCAGTAAAACCAAAAAGTAACAAGCGACAGGCTTTGGCAGGAACTTCATCACACTGTGTTCCCAAAAGTGCAACTGCATCAGGATTATATCAACAGCTCATTTAAAGTTATGGAAGGAGATACGGACCGGGACGGAGGACGTGCAGGAACCCGTCCGGAGCCGGGATTCGAAACCCGCGACACTGCGGCCGGCCGGCTGCACTTAACCGCTCGACCACCGGGCGGCACTGCACTCGGAAATATTCAAAGGCGGACAAACGTTTTGAAGATGTGTTGCTACTAGCGACGCCAAGGCGATTCAGCCAATCAATCACCGTGATCATTTAGCAGCAGACAGTATAAGGTCATAAATAAATATGAATTGTGAATTTCATGTCACATTTCAACTCTCTGGATTGGATCGCCGCACTTTCCCTTGAATGTGCACGATGTACCTTTTTTTGTTGATGTCATAGCTTTGAAAAGAATGTTCCACAGTACAGCATTAAACTTCCAGTGTTTAGATATTCTCTATGTGAAGTATGTAAACGAGCGCGAGTCAATATGTGCCTAAATAAGTAAACTGCATGTAAAAGTATCATAAACCAATCTGGAGCTAAATAAACAAACACTACAGAAGTGCTGGATGATTCAGATGCACTTGGAACCGACCCAGCAACAATCTTTTATTCATGTCTGAGTCTACAGTATGTTTGTGTCTATTTTCAGTCGAGTCTTAAATCCACTCTCCTTGGAAGTGCAGCGAGTGGACCGAGGATGAAGTTTTCCAAGCGAGGGGAGGAACTTTTGACACTTTTGGCATCTCTTTTTGAGGAATCCATCCTAATTAAAAAATGATGCTAGGGGAGCCTCAGAAATAGTCCTGTCACCCATGACCCAATTTGGACTTAGTACAATCGGATTGAAAGATTTTCTTCCCTTCTCTGGTTCTGTACGACCTGTTCTCTGAGATACTCACAGATACTGCAGTTTCGGGATGTTCTTGAAAGCCCCAAGGTCAATCTGCTTCAGGTGTTTGGCCTTAGTTATTCTTCTGAAAGTACAGTACATTCACTTCTGTAATTGACTTGTGAAGGTTGTAAATAAAATGAATTTAAGGTGGTCCGATCCTGGACAGTGTGTCAGGATCGGAAGAATATCAGTATAATGCAATTTCATTTAAAGGGTCCGCCCTCTTTACTGTGTTGTATACGCACCAAAAACAATGCAAAGTTGCATTTTCTTTAGTTCATGCACACTTCATTAGTCATAAATACTTAGTCTGTTTTGCTCTCCAGAGATTAAACCGCTCGCTCCTTAGATTGTGATTCATTAAGCTTCTTTGTGTAAAGATTAAAAATACTCCAAAGGGCATATATTTGTGCACTTTTCTGCATCCCCCCGAGGGGCCTGTGTTCTCATTTACCCAGTGTATCAACTGTCTCCTCTGAGGTTTGAACCTGCATCCCTCATTACACCGGGGAGAGAGACCCGGAGCAAAGTGATCCCATTGGCTGCTGAACACCACATGACCTGGATTTACAGGCTTATGGTTTAGTAAAAATACGAAACAAAAAACAAAACATATGTCATATGAGCACAATTATTGTGAATTGAGTAAATACTCCCCAAAATAAATGTCTGTATTGCCTTCCCTGCTTTGTGCTGCTTTCCATTTGTCCTTGGAGAAACGTTTTCTCACCTTTACTGTGTTCCAGTTGTCAAAACGGGAAAACAATGAGTAGTGGATGAGTAGTACCAGTATTTACCAGTCCTATCAATATTGCATGCTAAACTTTATCCAGATGCAGGGCGCAGACATGTTGGATTGTCTAATTCGGATAAACTCTGAGTTCGGAAATGTTGCCCGAGTTTCCAAGTAGGAATTCTGAGATGTGAGCGTGTTCCAGTGGGAATCCGAGCTCCGAGGACGTCCTGGTGATTTAGCAGGGAAATTGCCAGATCAAAAACGTCGCAGCTCTTGCTACATGCGAGGCATATTCCCAGGTCAGGCTGCGTGACTGGGGCTTTAGTTTATCACATGTGGGAATGCAAACCAGGGGAGCATATACACAAAATAACCATTGTTACTTTGTGGAAAACGGTGTAAAAATGATTGCTATCTTTTGTGTGACAGATTGAAAGTGGGAGTGAGTGCGCGCCGGGCCAAAGCTCGCTCATGTTCGCCACCGCGGCTTCATTGTTTGTTTTATACTTACATTTCAGTGAGCTCGGGGAGATCACAGAAGGCAAACGCTCCTATTTTCTTTAGCGCGACGTTTCCAGAGATAAATCTGAGAGAAAACAGGAAGCATAACACAAAACAAGGCTCAGAACGAAATGCTTTGAACGCTTTGAACCATAAATGCTCATTTATTTGGCGTATGGTGGATCGGCAGCAGAGGCTCCCTGGCGTTTTCCGTTGCTCTTGTCGTTCCGCATCAAAGACTCGACAAAGCTGAATGTACTCACACGGAGGAGAGGCGAGGGAGCTTTGAGAAGGCATAGGCTTCAATGGTCTCCAGCAGATCATTTTGTTGTATGGTGCTGCAATAACAAAGAAGAACAGGATGATCTTAAACCGTTATCTACACTGCAATGTTGTTTTAAAGTTTGTGCAAAAATCTGCTTGTTATGACGGCCCATTAGTGTATTTTTGTGCTGCTTTTTTTTAGACCTAAGCTGCTCATAACATAAACTTTAGCTGTCTTTCTCCTCCTTCATTTAACCCCTATCCTCTACGTCCGCCTCAGCGTACTAAAATTCAGACTCCCGATTCTCTTTTCAACAATAAAAACATGTAAATTAAAAAGAAATCCTCTGCTTGCTACGGTGAAATTTCAGTCTGAAGATGTGGGACCTGCGAATCTCCAATGAACATAGCGTAAAATCATGATTTACGTATGTTTTAGTTTAATACTAAATACCCAAAAAAGCGAATCATTCCAAATTCTCCTGCTATGAGTCCAGTTTAGACTTGGTTTGGTCGGGTTCTAGTCCTGGTTTAATTCTGAGTTTAGGCCCAGTTCAGTCCTAATTTGGATGTGGTTTGTGTTTTGGCAGAACGGTGTGCGGAAGTGTCATAACAACAGTGATTTTACTTCAAACTTCATGGTTAATGAAATCAGTAACAATGTCTTGGGTTAATGATGTGCTTCGCAAGGTTGACAGGCGACGCAGGCAAGGTGGGTGTGACGTGTTTTGCCCAGGGTTATCACTAAACTACAAGATCCACTGTCAACCCTTTGAGACGATCGACTTTCTTCGTAGCTGACGTAAAATAACCTTTGAATTGTTGTTCAAAATTACCAACAAAATACCCGAGAACCACCAAAACAAAGGAACCCGCCAAGGTTATCCCCCCGCGCCTCTGCTTTTTCTCTGCCGCGGTCTTGTGAGTGTTTTGACCCGCTCGGCTCTTTATGTCCTCAATCAAAACGTCGACAGTCACTCACAGTTTCCGGAGGCGCTGCAGGCTGAAGAAGACGCCCCCGGGAATCACGCCGATGAGCGTCTGTTTCACTTCCCTGTGGCACAAGCCCAAAAAAAACATCATCGGCTTTTCACGGATCTGACAGTTCCAAAGTTGAGCGCAGGAAATAGAACGGCAAAAAACGTGAGGAGGTTCTACAACGAGGTCGAGGCAAAGGTGCTCCGCGGAACGTTTTTGGCGAAGGGTATGCCACCTGCTTGTCTCCATGGAAATGTTACGGCGTCGCAGCGTCGGGAAATGATTGAATTATGGCTGTTTCAATTGCTCAAAAACACCTTGAAAAAACTTGCTTACTGTGAGCTGGGTCGACCTGTAACTTGGCCCACTGGCACCATCCTCTTGTCTCCGTGGAGATAGATAGGTTTAATGCCATACTCTGGAATATTATAGCAATAGCATGGAGACAAGCAGGTGGCCAGTAACAATGAATGTGTCTGAAGGTAATTTTGAGCAGTAAAAACCATGTAAAAGTTGATGGTTTCTCCAAAATAAAGACTTCCTAGTTGTTTTATTCATAGATTACGTCAGTTTGCTATTTTAATTGGTTTTATTTTACATATATAATGCCTCAAAATGTATATTAGCGTTAGCATTGACCCACAAACACTTCCCTTTACATTCGCCTGCAGCTCGTTGTTCACCGCCTGATCTTTAAGTGTTTATTCATCTTTAATGCCGCGGCGGGACATTCCAGGCAAAGCAGTAACATCTCCATGGAGACAAGTGAAAAAAAGTCACACAGCTCACCATTAAACAGAAAAATGATCAAAGATTTACCACTTTGGGATTGAAAGTTCAAGAATAAACAAGAGTAAAGATCTTCATATTTTATGCTTTGGGAGTTTGCACAAAATCCCCCGTTTGTTTTGGGGGCTACACCTGATTTTTAAAGTATAGACTGAAGTCTTTACACCTGACCTTTTTTAAAGTTAGACTAGTTCTTTTTACGGTGTTGGCTCTGACAGGGCCCTCCAGTGTTGGCTGCACTTGTAAATATCTCTGTCTTCAGCCTTGACCTGCACCTCAGGCTAGAACACACACATCGACGTCAAACATCTTGGGAATTTCAGATTTCTTTGCTTCTCATCCTCGTTGAGTATTTAAAGTGCATATGTAAGTTTGATGATGCATGTAATATATACTGAGTACAAAATGAGTACACAAAAACAATGTACATGTTGTATTGTTTGTCCTATTTTTATTTTATGGTCCAAGTAAGTGTCCGAAATAAAGCTAATGACGATGAGTGTAAAGTACTAAACATGGCGTTAATTAGACAATAATCTGACACTGATTCTGATTCTGTGGACGCGGCATTGGATCAGGATGGTCATGGTTTAATTCCTGGTTTTTTATCCAAGTTTAGTCCTGTTTTGGTGTGTTGCGTACAAATGTGAAAGCTGCAAGAAGACGTGACCTTGAGGCTTATGTCACTAAATAATGTCAGGAAAATGGCATTTGCGTTCACAAACAGAGATAAATGTATTTATGTTTTATGTTGGGTCAATGATACAACACAATTCATGTCGTATTTAAAGACCCTTCACATTCTCAACATGACAATAACTTATCTAATAATTCCCGCACACCGTACATATCTTCATACACCACACACAACATTCTATGTGCCAGGCCATAATATTCAAAAGTTTAGTCAGTGAGTTATATTTAAATGTTAAAATACAGCACTTTATTTATAGCATAGTGTGTAAACAGGAGACGTCTGAGTGTTTTTATCTGCTAGAACTATTGTGTCAAGTTTTTAGGCATTAATATGTCACGTCTGCAGCCCATGTCCCACCAGGAATGCAATTAGTTTAAAAAAAAAAGTATTCTAGTGTTTGTTGCTATCACATATATGTTAACAACTACATTTCGGAGACTAAAATGCGACTTTCTCCTCCCTCCTCTCGGGCCGTCAACCTTGAGATTCCTCTAAAATTGTCTCCGCGGCGCAGACAACAGGTTAGTATCTGTTTACGCCACAGAAACGCCACGGAAACGCCCCATTCCGACCGACTCAGTGTGTCTATTCTGAGTGAGACGGCTGAGGAGAAGGCGGGGTATGGATACGTTGAGCGTGGATTTGGCAAAGGTGTTTACATCAGATGCCCAACCTGACTCAAGAGTTTAATGTTGTCATGTTCTATATTTATTTATTTACTTATTTATATATATTTATGTATTTATATTGATGTATTTATTTATGTATTTTTAATGTATTTTTTAATGTATTTATTTATGTATTTATTTATGCATTTATTTATGTATTTTTTAAAATGTATTTTTTAATGTATTTATTTATGCATTTATTTATGTATTTTTTTAAATGTATTTTTTTAATGTATTTATTTATGTATTTATTTATGTATTTTTTTAATGTATTTATTTGTATTTATTTATGTATTTTTAATTTTTTATATAGGTTTATTTATACTTTCAGCACACAATTATAAAAACATTAAATAGACGTTGATGATATGATTTCTGATGCACGGCCAATACAGTTTTATTCATACGCGTTTCAGATTGTGTCTTTCCACATTCATCTGGATCGCTTTGACCACAGGTTCGGCTTCTGCTCTGTCTCCATGGAGATGTTCTTGCTCGGTCCGGAATGCTCCACAGTAAGGCATTAAACTGAGCTATCTTGCATTTATTCCATTAAACACGTGCATTCTCCATCAATAGAGATCCTACCAAGCAAAGCAGTAACATCTAACGGAGACTTCTTTTTGGTAATAAAGAGATTTTTATTTTTGCCTTTTTTTTAACTTTCATCCAGTTTTTGTTTCATTTGACTTGACCCACAGAGACATTGAGCATAAATAACAACAAAATATTTACATTTTGACCGTCGAAAGGCAAATTCAGCCATTGAAGTATACAGTAAAATGCTTTAAGTCCAATTTGGATTAAATAGCGTGCATGCATTCAACAACAAGACGATAAAGAACAATATTAAAAGCGAACGTAATATATTTGACTTTACTTACATGTGCGTGGTGTTGACGGAGATGTTTGACGGAATCTGCTTGGTTTCTGGTCCCTGAAGCTGGCAGTAGAAATCCTGCCGAACGTACCTGGACAAGAACGTCTCAAGCCCACACGCCTGCCCCAGCTCCAGCAGAAACATCAGCGTCACCAGAATCCGAAGCACTTTCCCCACACGCATGACTGACCCTGACTTTGTTTGTTTGTTTGTTTGTTTTACATGAACGCAGGGCTGAAAGTTGAAATGTTTAGAGTGGATATCGGGAGGTTTCCTGAAGTGTAGTGAGCGTGGGGGGGCGTGTGAAAGGGTTTTATGTGGGATGATAACACGGGGGAGGTCTCTAAAACATTTGGGTTCTCCAGCTTTTGTTTGTGTTTCGCAGCAGGGGCTCGACAGGAAGTGATGTAGTAGATAAAGAAATGTGGTGATTTAAGGCTGCGCTCATACAAGTCTTGGTTTAGTCCTGGTTTAGTCCTGGTTAGGGTCCTGGTTCAAGCCCATGTTTGTCCTGATTTTACAGTCTTGCTTTAGTCTTGCTCTGGTCCAGGTTTTGTTCTGGGTTCAGTTTTGATGAGGTGTTTATGCAAGTGTGGAAGCGCCCTTAGTCTAGTCCTGGTTTAGTCCTGATTAAGTCCCGGTCTAGTCCTGGTTTAGTCCTGATTAAGTCCCGGTCTAGTCCTGGTTTAGTCCTGATTAAGTCCTGGTCCAGTCCTGGTTTAGTCCTGATTAAGTCCTGGTCTGGTACTGGTTAGGGCCCCACTTTAGTCATGATGTAAACCTGGTTTGTTCCTCTTGTTAGTCCTGGTCTAGTCCTCTTCTACCCATGGTTTAGTCGTAGTTTAGTCCTGGTTTGGTCCCAGATTAGTCATGATGCGTACCTGGTTTCTTCCACCTCTAGTCCTGGTTTAGTCCTGGTTTAATCCTAGTTTATGGTGCTTTCACAATTGTTCTAATTTGTTCGGTTTCAAGCACATTTTGTTCTGGTTTAATTCCTGGTTTAGTTCCAGTTTTATCCCGGTTTTGATTAAGTGTTTATGCAAATATAAAGGCGCCCTTAGTCCTGGTCTAGTCTAGTTAAATCTAGTCCTGGTTTTGCCCATGTTTAATTGTAATTTAGACCTGGCTTTGTCCTCATCCAGTTCAGATCTGAACCACTTTAGTCAAATGTGAAGGCGAAAACTGTCAGACGTAACCTTGAGTCTTACGTCACCAAATAGAGAGATAATATATTTATGTTTTATTTGGGTCAATGGCCCTTATTGTGTCATATGTGCATAGTTTTATATCTGAACGCGAAAATATATCACTTTATTTACAGCATAGCGTGTAAACAGGACACAACTGGTGTGATCAACCCTATTTTTATAAACCACCTAAATGAAGGATGTAAATTACAAGGAAAGATAAAGATTGTGCTTAATTAACTATTAAAGGAATCTTCTATAAAGTGTATTATTCCAATTTCTGTTCATTTAACATCCTATGACAATGATATGCAATAACATTTTTAGTTTGAAGTATTTTGCAATTTCAAAACGCTAAAATACACTTCCGTATAGAACTCGGTATTGTGTTTTTAGTCAGCAAAATGTTAAAAGCCAATGAAGGTTTTCAGACGCTAAATACTACGCACTTTTCATGATTCATTCAAAAGTATTCTGGCTCTATTATGTGAGAAACTTCATTTACCAGTAGTTATGCAGTAGTTTATTGGGTTGTTTCAAAGCTGTTTATTTTTCACTCTTTACACGGGATAGAGTTTTTGACATTTGAGCCGATAAGTAACATAAAGTGTATTTGGACGACGCGACTGGAAGCTGGTCTCGCTCAGGTCTTGCTCTGGTTCAGGTTTTGTTCTGGGTGCACTTGGACACGGATGCAGTGGCGTCCCTGAACCGTTCCATTCGGCCGCAGCATTTTAAAAACTCCAAATTCAAAGATTAGTAAGCGCGCTGTGTGGTCATTTACCCCATTGTGCTCGATTAGCTGCATGCAAATATATTGATATCGCTGTATTTACCTAAAGCTTTCCGTACCTATTGTTCTACCAGTCCTTTTTATTTTTATTTTTAACATGTTGTGTCCTTCAAGGCCACCGTAGCTCTTTGTGCTGTTATTCCCATTTTCCCCTCTTCAACCATAACAACGCGCCACGAGCAGAAACACCCACCATTTGTGTATGTGGGACTATCTTGGATTTGAAGACAAAATATTGATCTTATTTTAAGTTATTTAGACCATTTTTGATGTGTTTTGGTCTGTTGACGTTTGGACTTAAAAGATTAAAGGTAAAAGGTGCTATAATGATTCTGGTGGAGATGTTACTGCTTTGCCTCGAATAAACCACATTAAACATGTTTATCTCCATAGTGACAAGCATGTGACACCAGCAGGTCAGATCTGTGCAGTAAGAAAGTGTGAGTCTCAAGTTAAATTTAACACCGGAGTGAAACATGCCAGGTAAAGCATTCAAATTTCCATGGAAACAAACCAGCGATGAACACCCCACCAGAAAGTTACATAGTTCTCTTTTAAGGTATGAAAATATGTATATATGTTTTTAATTTATCTAATTATTATTATTATCTGCCAAAGGGGTACATAAATTGCTCTTAATAAGTCAAATAATATGTAAAAATACAAAACTACAGCATACAATATTATTAAATAAATATAATTAATTAAATATTATTATTGTTTATTTTTTATTTTTTATTTTTTATTTTTTATTTTTTATTTTTTATTTTTTATTTATTTTTATTTTTTATTTTTAAAGGATAAAACATAAAACACAAAAACAAACAGAACACAGCCAGAGAGCAGAATACTGTATAAAATAATAATACAAATAGACTATCAACTACAAATTAAAATGAAAATGAAATAAAGTCCCATTTGGTCCAAATTTGTCCATTTCCAAATCAAGTTTGAATGTCATTTTTTCCGTTTGTCTAGTTATTATGTCAGTCCAGCCCCTGACCATCGGGGGGGTTTGTGTCATCCATCTCTTAGTGGTGAACCTAAGTTTTTCTATATTCTTTGCAGTGTAATGTAATTGACGCAGAAACTGTAATGTTTAGTCTCCTTAAGTCTTGTATTTTGTAACAGACGAGCGCACTGTAATAGCTACGGACATAATATTCTTATTCAACCCGGCAAGGACGTTGCATTCACACACCCACCCGTCCCAAGCGCAGTTTTTGACCGCGTCGCTTTTAGTTCAATTTTCTAACCTGAAATTAACTCTAATTCAAGATTTTAGACGCAAAAATGAGGAAGAAAAAGCCGTATAACCACACACACAAACACACACACACACACACACAACAAAAAAACACAGCATTTCTCCCACACTTTGGAAGACAGAAGGACGGTTTTGCAGAAAGATAAGGCAGGTGCGCAGAGGAGTGAGGTGAGGGAAAAAAAAGCGAAGATTTACAGCATCTTCTTTGGCTCGATGTGAGTTTGTGGATTCGTTTGTTGCACCTGCGCGGGAGAGGCAGGAATCGCTGTTTTGAGGTGAAAACACAGCTGCCTAATGAGGCTGATAACAAATGCAATGCGGGAAGTGGTATTTCTTTAGTGAACGAGAGCTTATGTGCTGTGAAGGAAAAAATAAGGGGAAATTGAGAAAATAATAGAAAAATATAAGGAAAAGTACATCAAAATAAAGTAATAATTATTTAAAAAATACTATAAAGACATAAATACGACAGATTGGTATGTACTTGTCTATAGAAATTCTCACAATTAAAAATATTCATAAATGTTTCTTTAATCGGAAGTTTACTGTGACGATAAACTGTAAAAATACAAAATAAAAATCAACTTTTTGAGCCACATAATGAAAAACCTACCTGCTTGTATCCATGGAGATGTTTTCGCTCCACCTGTAATGTTCCACAGTTTGACATTAAACCTCTTTATCTAACCATTTTTCAATTATATGCATAACAGAAATACCCTGATAAACACGACTTCATACTGTGAGTGGGTTCGCTTCTCCACTGAGCTGACCTGTAACTTGGCCTGGTGGCGCCATCTGCTTGTCTCCATGGAGATTCTCACCACATGAAACACTTCTGATAGGCAGACCAACCAACAGAGATGTCACATAGTACACCTTTACAATATTAGTGTATATGTATAAAAGACAAGAAGACCATATGCCCCTGACCTGTGGTGCGCCCCAAGGGTCAATCCTGGGACCCCTTCTGTTCAACCTCTACATGCTGCCGTTAGTGATACGCTGCGCGAGAATGTGTCCTATCACAATTACGCAGACGACACTCAGATCTCTGTTTCCATGACGGCAGGTGAATATGGACCAGTGGATTCACTCTGTCACTGCATTCAACAGATCAGTGTGTGGATGCAGAACAACTTTCTCCAGCTGAACTCAGACAAGGCTGAAATCATCGTCTTTGGCCAAGAAACAAAGAGAAAGATTGTTAACAGTCACCTCCAGAGTCTCGCTCTAAAACCTACAAAATCAAGTTAGGAATCTGGGTAGAGTCAGGACTAAAACATGGACCGGCCTCCTGCTCGGTGCCCAGATCAGGACTAAACATTGGACCCCTCCTGGCTGGCCAGAGTCAGGACTAAACATGACCGTGTGTGCCTGGTCAGGACTAAACATGGACCGGCCTCCTGCTGGTGCCAGAGTCAGGACTAAACATGGACCGGCCTCTGCTGGTGCCAGATGTCAGACTAAACCATGGACGGCCCTCCTGCTGGTGCCCAGAGTCGGACTAAACATGGACCGGCCTCCTGCTGGTGCCAGAGTCAGGACTAAACATGGACCGGCCTCCTGCTGGTGCCAGAGTCAGGACTAAACATGGACGCGGCTCCTGTGTGCCAGAGTCAGACTACACTCATGGACCGGCCTCCTGCTGGTGCCAGAGTCAGGACTACACATGGACCGGCCTCCTGCTGGTGCCAGAGTCAGGACTACACATGGACCGGCCTCCTGCTTGTTTGTATTGTGAGTTTAATGCTTCTTTGTGGACAAATGGTGCTCTACAAATAAACGTACTTTGCCTATATCCACCAAAGCGAAGTATATTTCCTCCTTGTCTATGTGTTGGCTATTTCATGTGTATTTGACTCTATTATTTTTTTCTTTCTTTGTATTCTTTGTATTCTTTCGGAGGAAAATCTGGCCATGGACTCGGCGCAGCGGCAGATGGTTTTAATCCCGGCCTCGTCTCTTGAGCACAAACCGTTCAACTAAACGTCAAGAGGAATTCGAAAGAAAAAAAAAACACGGCGCCGGAGCGGATGGCGTTGAATTTCTTGCTGTTGTTCTTTTGTTGCCTTGTTGCACCTGAGGACACGGACTAAACTTTGTGCAGGCTCCGGGATCTGTTTCTTTTCATCCCATAAAAAAAACAGAAACTCTTCAGAGAGCAGAGCGCTTTGAGTCGCACTTCAAATAACTCTGCGCCCGGCGCGTTGGCAACATAATGTGGCCCACTTTGAACAAGTTGGGCAGAAGAGAAAAGTACAGGGTTACTTCTGCTGTAACTGAACTGAATGTAGTCATGCATTACAGTTACTTTGAATAAATTGTAGATTCAGAGTACTTTTATGACACCGCCCAAATAACCATTTTAGTAGTTTATTGTTTTAGTCGACTATTGTTTATTTTCTACATTGAGACTTTTAAAATCCATTATCAACAAAATAAAGATTAAAAACCAGTGTGAACGCTGAAAGTATAATATTTGTGAATAAAGTGTATTAAAAAAAAAGAAGAAAAATAAGTTGTTTATGCTTTTTGACATTTTGATTTGAATAATGCAACTGTCTTTTTGTATGTGTTTAGCTCTGTATTGTCCAGGAAACAATGTCAAATATCAAAATACTAATCCCATTTAGTCGACTATAGTATTATTTAACACATCTTGAGTACTCTGTTGCAGTACTCAAGTTGCTGTTTCTCAAATATTTTTCAACTCTTACTTATTATGGGTCACTACATTTTACTTTTACTTACTTTGATATTTTACGATCTACTATGACTTCATTACTAATTTGGGTTATTCCATCCATCTTCAGTGATTCCGATACGCAGTAATACCACGCCAAGTATCACGACGCAGTACTTTGAAAAGTTACGTAGTGTATTTGACCTTTAACATATCATTTATTCGTCGAGACAAATAAACACATCCTCAGTTCAGTAATTAACGCAGGGCTCACTTGGGTAATATTTTATTTACTCAGTAATCTTCAAAACTATTTTTCATAATAAATTTCCACTTTTATGTTCATCAAAGAACCGTAACAATAAAAATAAAAGTAAATACTGTAGAAAAATTGTACATATAGAAAATAAACATGGTTAATGAAAAACACCTATAGATGTAAAATTTCACCTTTTGACACCACCTCCATTTGTTCCAACACAAGAGAAAGAAATCCAGAGGGCGACATTTAGGGAAAAGGAAAGTCCGAAAACGGCGTTAAGTTTAGTATTTCATGACGTCAAACTTTTGAAAATCTCACTCGCAGCAGTCCCTTGTAGAGGCGTGTCTCTCTCCGCTCTGATTTCGCATGCATTCAATTGGTTTTGTCGCTTGGAAGAACCAAAACAAAATGGGCGGGTGAGGGGCTGGCGGGCGGGCTGGCGGGCGGGCGGGCGCGGGGGGCGGGTACATCATTTGTTCAAGTCATGGCACAGTTTTTGTATTGATTAGTTATTTATGCAGCTACAATTAGCAAGAGTCAACGCTTTCAAAAATGTCCAGGAAACGGCACGAGCGACGCGCGTAGGAAAACCACGCGCGTCCGTCTGCAGAACATGTCGACAGAGTTGGGACTATTGAACTCGGAGCGACTCAGGTTTGACCGATGGGAGTTTCGCTGAACATTTAGAGACACATTTGAGTTTAATTTCACTTCTATAATGGAGTGATCGATCAAGTTTATAAGCTAAGGTTGTGTCCGCGCTCGCTTCGACCTGGTTTGGACTTGGTTTGGGCCGGTGCGAGTCCCGGTTCGGTCCCAATTGTAACGTGACCTGTGTGTGTGTGTGTGTGTGTGTGTGAAAACGTTGAAAATAGGACACAACCTTTATTAAAGCGCGCCTCTTTTTTGCCCTGTGCTACAAAGATGGCCCCCGGTTGACGAGGGCGACGCAGGATCGTTCGTCGGGGCGTCGCTGAGCCGGTTTGCCTTCTTAACCACGGCAAAAGGTTAACGACTGTTTGCGTTTTTTTTAATCGAATCTCGGGCAAATTACGAGTTGGCGCGCTAATGTGATTCCGTGTTGCCTTGTCGCGCTATAAACTGCAAAATATCGCCACAATTAAAACGCAATTGCTTTATTAACCTTTCCGAATTGACACGCTTGGGAAATGTGTTTGCAACTTGTTCCTAAAACTGATTAAAAGTTAAAATAATTGCATTGACTAGCCATAAAGTCAACGATTATACGTAATCATTTTTTATTCTTCTTATTTCTTATTGATTTATTCTGGATCCATTGCATCTGCATGAGCCTACACCGTCTTTATTTGCACATAAAAATAACTTTCGTTCACTGAATTTGTCGTGACATTTGTTAAAAACATGATTTATCGTTAAGGCAACTCACTTTAAGTCACTTCAAATAGAAAACCAACAAACTCAACAAGAAAACCAAACTTTTAAATCTTATATTATATTAATCCCACAAGAAAAAAACGAGATTTGCATTTAGAATATTATCTCAACGATATATTTTAGTATAGATTTTGTCATTTTAAATTGCTTTTTGTAACCCACTTCGTTAATAATCAGAGACACATGATTTCATATGTAGATGTTCCTTGTAATCCTCTTTGATAGCACAGGGCCGGGTCATTACGGCGTCACTTTCACCTTCCTGTTCCTCTCCTTTCTGCAGAACCATTCACACATCACGCTCGGCAACAACTTAAAACAGCATTTTAACGTTTTCACTCCGTCGCTTTTGGATCTCCGTTGGCTACAAACCGGTCGAAAGTTGTTCGGGAGAAGCCGAAGATGTTTGTAATGTCTCGAAATCTTTTGTATAAACCACACGGAGTAAGATAATTCACGTGCATTGGACCCCTCCCTCCCAAAGTTCTTCCGTGTATTTTGCCATAACAATTAAATGGTCTTTTGCTCCGCCGCGTCGCCGCCTTCTCCTCGTTCAGTCACGGAAAGTTCGAAGATGGACGAGTCTTTCAAATTGCCGTGAGCCTGCGTTGATTGTTTTATTTTAACATTTAGGATATGTAGTGTTTTGTGTGTGCTCGGCGTCTGTAGGTAGCATAATTAGTCTTTCGAGTCCCTGTCTCTGTCTCGGCTCGTTTTGAACATCCCCTCTCTCCCGACGGGGCTTTTTTTTTTGTCGCGTTGGAACCCTTGTTTCCCGAGCTCGGGAAGAGTCCGTTGAAGAGTCCCCAAGTCCGACCGCATCGAGGGGGAGTTGTGTCTTGCTTGGCCGTCCCTCCTTTCCGCAGCCGATTTGGTGCTTTCGAAATTGGAATGAAAGTTTAATAAAACCGGTCTCTATCCTTGTACATAGAGACTCCTCATTGGTAGATACTGTACAAGGGTCTTTGCCGTCTCGGGCGTCTCGTGTTTTGCGTGTGCTTCCATGTGATGTACTGTAAATGTGCTTGGGAGATGTTTGTGCTTGCGTTTTCCGAGTAAACATGGTGTATTCCTGTGTGTATGTTTGGATATATCTATTTATGTACATATACCGGTAATATATAAATCTGCCAGTTTTCAAACGTAATACTCCTTGTCCTTGTTCTTCTTGCTTTTGGATATTTTGGCAATGCCCAGCGGCTTGTCCTTGGCGCTGCCGTTGGGCTGCGTGGCGGAGTTGCTGATGTAGTTCCGGCTCTCGTCCACGTGGTAGGAGCCTTCGTCGCGGTTGCGGTACTTGTACATGGCGTAGAGGAGGATGAGGATGCAGAGGGCGGCCGCGGCGACGATCCCGACCACCATCCCCGTCGTGCTGCTGCTCTCGCGCACCTCGCCCACCGGACCCGTGAAGACTTTGACCTCGGGGAGCGGAGGGCGAGCTGTGGGGGGGTAGTGGGGGGGGTGAAAACATGCAAAACATTTATTTCTATATGTTTTATTTCAGGATATTCATCTTATTTGAATGTATTTGATGGACACAGATTATTTTACTTGTTTCAAACTGTACATTACGCCTTCATTCAAGCCCAAATTATTTTCTAACCCCACATTTATTTTCTTAAGCTAAATGAGAAACACTAGTGAGAAATGTCAAAACAACACTCAAATTCAGATTCAAATTCAAAATTCGAGTAATTTCAAGCGAGGCAAGATAAACATATTTTTGCACTGTCGTTGCTAAAACTGCAGTAAATTACAGAAAGAACACGTGAAAAACACAGTAAATAGGATTAAATGGTCTTTGCTCTGGATGCACATGTAATATTAAAGAAACTACTAATATTTTGTTTACTTTATTACATTTTATTGTAATTATTTATTTATTATTTATTATTTATTTATTATTTATGTATTATTTAGTTATTTAGTTATTTATTTATTTATTTATTATTTATGTATTATGTATTATGTATTATTTATTATGTATTATTTATTATTTATTTATTATTTATTATAATTTTTGTTGTTGTTATTTTTTACTTGTCCTTGTAGCATCGCATATATCATTATGGTATTGCTGTAATCATTTTCAGGGCTGTGCAATAAGTCAAATTTGAATCGAAATCCGGATTCATTTCTTGGGGTTGAAAGATGAACTGTTTAAACGTTTCATTGAGTGAAAAGTGCCTTACATTTGCTAAATTCCTTGTCATACAAAAAAAACAAAAAAAGAACTCCAACAATAATGGATTCATCTCAATGAGACTGAGGGTCACAGTAATAATTATGTGTTAATGCTAATCATATCGAGCATATCCTATAGACCTTCATTATTGAGCTTTAACAGGTCAAGCTAAAGCAGGCGGCTAACGCTAACGACTTTGCACTGAGACTTTGACTTCAGTTAAGTCTTGTCTTCCCACTGTGAGTAAATCGACTCATTTGTGCGGTTTATCTTCTGAAAATATCCGATTTTGTGCATTATTTCAGGTTTTTTGTACTTTTCACTTGAATACTGAAGGTGAGAAAGTATTCGCCAGTACTGCAATCCAACCAGAAGTAGTTCCTCCTAATGAGCTTTGCGTAAACCGACTCCGTGGTGATTTTGGACGTGCTTCTGCTTCTCGGACATTTCTGTTTGTCTCCGTCCTGGACATTGGCTGCGGTGGTGTTTTCTATAGCGCGGAGGAAACGGAACAGAAGGCCAAAAACAAAAACAACATTGAAAAACAACTCCAACACAAAAATACACTCGCCTACGCTTGGTCGGAGCGTAGCGGGTCGCAGCAGCTCGCACAGAAACACTCTCAAATGTTTACAGACCTATTCTCGGGCAAATCTGCTCAAGCGCAAGAGTCTAATGTCAAACCAAACGTGTGAGACCGATCTCCTGGTTTTTACGGTGGAGAATCCAAACCGGATAATTGTCATTCTGACTGTATGCGGGACATTTTAAACTGGGAAGAAACCATGACACGAAATGATACCTACTTTTCTACTTCGCACCGCTTTTGTCACGCCGCATTTCCCTTCAGACCGTATGTTTCCCAACGCAACACTTTGTCATTGTCGTCGAAATAACATCTGAATGTCATCAGAGCATCACGGCGCGCAGTAATGATGAAGAGACTGTGGACTATCGAGACTATACAACTATAGCAACGCCACCAAAGTACTGCTGAAGTACAAGGTTTTTGTCTCTTCACGGCTGGAAGAAACCAGCTCATGAAGATCGAGATGAGGTCATCTTAAAATCGTCCTTTTGATCTTCAAAAAGACGATAATTCAGAATGTAAGAGCGGGTCACACTTGGACGTGTTTGAGCCTGGTTTAGTCCTGGTTTAGTCCGGGTTTAGTTTGTCTAGTCCTGGTTTACAACTATTAGCTTGGTTAGTCCTGGTTTAGTCCTGGTTTAGTCCTGATTAGTCTTGTATATCCTGATTTAGTCCTTGGTTATCTAGTCCTTTAACCTGATTTAGTCTGTTTAGTCCCTGTTATTTAGTCCTGATTATCCTAGTATCCGTTTAGTCTTGGTATTAAGTACTGATTTAGTCTTGTTTTAGCCCTGTTAGTCCTGTTGGTCTAGTCCTGTTATTCCTGATAGCTTGTTACCTTTTTCCTGATTAGTCTTGGTACACCTGGTTTAGTCTTGTTATTCCTGGTTTAGCACTGATTTGTCTTGGTTTAGTCTGGTTTAGTCCTGATTAGTCTTGTTATCCTGGTTAGTCTTGTGTATTCCTGGTTTAGTCCTGATTATTCTTGTTAGTCCTGGTTTAGTCCTGATTTAGTCTTGGTTTAATCCAGGTTAAAATCTTGTTAATTCCTGTTTATTGCTTTAGTCTTGTTTAGTCGGATTATATAAAAGTCAGAATTATCTTTTTAAAACAACATAAATAATACCGAATAACAAAATGTTGCCCTTTCTCAGAATCTTCGAATGGTTTCTACTCTTCAGTAGACGAGAATAAAACTCACGGAACTGGAGAAAACCTCATTCTTAATGTTTCAAAAGGAGTGTTTTTATTTTCATGTCCAGATCTGCACAAGAAGATACACTAGGACTAAACACACACACACACACACACACACACACACCTGCGACACACACCGCGTCAAAACACGAACTGAACCCCGAACAACCTGGATGACCAGGACTAGAACAGGACCAACCAAGTCACATCAGGATTTAGCGTAACCGGGGTCACAATCTAACACTGATTTTGCTACGACAGTGATACGTTCCAATACAATATAGACAAATACAACGTCATTTTCACACAAAAAAACGACTGGTTTGTGTTTTCTTTCCAGTTTTGGACACAGCAAAAGCTCATTCTAAACAACTGAAATTCAAAGTCATTCTCTCCTGTTCTGTGACTTTCTATTTCGACACTCGCCTAAGATTGATTAGCGTCTGCTTTTTGACAACCTGGAGCGCGGCCGACCGTCATTTTGCTAATGCTAACCGACAAATCCGCATTACGCTTCCGATGAAATCGATTCGTTGTTTCCGAATGCAAAGAGTGAAACAGATTTGGAATTTGACCCAGATTAAGCCGTTTACGGATCCTGGTGGAGCACATGTAGCGACAACAGTGTTTTCATCCGAATACGCGACATTTACAGGCAATTACGGCCAATTCCTGAGCAATTACGGCTCCAATTTCAGGCAATTTACTCAGCTCAATTTACAATTACGGCTCAATCTCAACGAATACAGGCTCAATTTCAGCAATACAGTCTCAATTTCAGACGATTATACGGCTCAATTTTGCAATTACGCCAGTTCAGCACACGGCTCAATTAATGCAATTACGGCTCAATTTAGGCAATCACAGCTCAATTTCAGGCAATGACGCTCAATTTCAGGCTATTCCGTAATTTCGTGCACTACAGAAATTTCAGGCGAAACGTCAATTCGGCAAAATACGGCTCAATTTCGACACAATTACGGCTCAATCCCGGGCAATTCAGCTCAATTTCAGATAATACGGCTCAATTCCAGGCAATTACGGCTCATTTCAGTCATACAACGTCTTTTTCTCAGCTCGTGGCATGTTTTATAACCATCAATGATTATTTTGATTACTCAATTAGTTTATTCAATAGTCGACTCGTTGCGATGAACGTGTCGCAGCCCACGCCAAACCAGACGCAGGTCGAACGCGCCCTGAACGGCCATTTTCTGTCTCTCTGCTCCGTGTTTCTCTTTACTAACGACTCTGCGCAGCGTTACAGCCGCGGATGTTTTTATTAATTGCCGCTGCACGTTTGAGCGAGGGGGCGGAGAGCTGCGGGCCAAATAAATGCATCATCGTAAAATATTTCACATGCCTTTTTGGTTTAATGCGACAAGCTGGCAGGAGTGGGCCGTCGCTCGGGGCTCCGGCTGTTTGCAATCACCGCAAAAAAAAAAAAAAAAAAAAAAAAAAAGATATTACCGCGAGCCGAGAGAGAGCGAACGGGAGCCGAGAGAGCCGAGGTCCAGGTCGTGTTTATCAATTTTTATTAGAGAAATCTGACACTTTATGACAGCGGAGTGCAAGGGGAGCAGAGGCGCGGAGATTTATGGCGTTATTAAATGGTTGTGGGTAAAAGGAATTAGCGCCCCGGTAACGAGGTGTAGCAAGCACGGACGGGAAACAAAGAAAAGATACATCGGAGTGAAAGGGAAGGAGGAAAGCACAGATCGACCATAACATTACGACCACTTGGTGAATACTGTGTGAGGACAGCTTTGGGCGTTCCAAAAAATAGGGCTTTAACTAGGCACAATTACGCTTGTTTTAAAGTTTGTCGCAGAATTTGTGGTGAAATATACACAATATTATACGAAAAGTGCCTGGACGAAACCGCTAAAGAACTAAACCAGGGCTAAACTAGGTCTAAACCAAGTCTAAACCAGGACTAAACTAGGTCTAAACCAGGTCTAAACCAGGACTAAACTAGGTCTAAACCAGGTCTAAACCAGGACTAAACAGACCAAAAGCACATCTCAGACATACTGACCACAACAGACTAAGAACAGCCCACAAAATGTCACAAATCTAGGACTAAAAAAGGACTAAACCAGGTCTAAACTAGGTCCAAACCAGGTCTAAACCAGGACTAAACTAGGTCTAAACCAGGTCTAAACCAGGACTAAACAGACCTCCTAAAGCACCTCTGATTAATCTTGACCTCAGCAGACTGAGAAAAACCCCTCAAGACCTGCACTAAAGCAGGACAAAACCGGGTCTAATCCAGGACTAAACCAGGTCCAACCCAGGACTGAACCAGGTCTAACCCAGGTCTAACCCAGGTCTAACCCAGGTCTAACCCAGGTCTAATCCAGGACTAAACCAGGTCTAACCCAGGAATAAACCAGGTCTAAACCAGGTCTAACCCAAGTCAAAACCAGGTTTAACCCAGGTCTAACCCAGGTCTAAACAAGGTCTAAACCAGGTCTAACCCAGGTCTAACCCAGGTCTAAACCAGGTCTAACCCAGGTCTAACCCAAGTCAAAACCAGGTTTAACCCAGGTCTAACCCAGGACTAAACCAGGTCTAATCCAGGACTAAACCAGGTCTAACCCAGGTCTAACCCAGGTCTAACCCAGGTCTAACCCAGGTCTAACCCAGGTCTAAACCAGAACTCTATACCAGGACTAAAACCCCTCTGATAAACACTACAGTTTTAGGTGTTGCTCAGACAAAGTTGAACTGAAAATCCTCACAATCCCTTCTGTTTTCGAGGACATTATCTTTGAGGACAGAATGTTCACTTGCCTCGTTTATTCCCCCCACGAATGCACTGAGCCCGAACGCCTTTTGGGAAAGCTTTTACACTGAAACCGATTACAGTCTTAGGTATTCAATTATCTCTGTAAGTAATTCATAGACAAATCGATAACTGCACAACTCTTTACTTTACTGCGATGGTACAGCGCATGCAAGCAAAACTCGAGCCGCACAAGCAAATCAATAACTATAACAACAACACAGTATAAATAACAGCCACACCCTTAAAAGACACAAGTTTTGGGTGATTTTAACTTCAACTTTTCCTCGTGAGATTTCGTCTGTTAACTTTTGCTCGGAACATATAATTACAGCAACATATAAATAGTTCATTTGATATTAATTTGTATATTTTCAGCCTTTATTAACGTTTTATTGTGCTTAACTTGCTAATTACACATTTACCAACACTTCCCCATTAATAAACTCCATAATATACATTTTTAAACATTAATTATGAGCCCAATGTTGAAGTGTAGTTTAGTCTAGCCAATAAGGATCATAATTCATGCACAAAAATGTCTTAAACTCAAACTAATAAGCAGCAATAAGATGTGTATTATTATTATTATTATTATTATTATTATTATTAATATTAATATTATTATTATTATTATTATGTGTTAGTTAGTAAATGTCTAATTAAAAGCAGAATAAGGAACAAATAAATATGAATTAAAATTAAAAGTATTTAATTAGTATTACTGTATTACTATTAATTACTTTAGTACTTTATTATTAATGATTATAAATAGGAACAACAACAACAACAACAACAACAACAACAACAACAACAACACATTATTAGAATTTTTTTTACAGAGAGCATCTAATGTGATTCTTGTTTTGTCAATACTTGAGTACACTTTTAGCCCCTCGATCGCGCCCCTCTTCATGAAACGCCGACTTCCTCCGCCGGCGCGTGTCAGTGTGATGTGTGCGCGTGTATTTATAGACGCGGCGCTCGCGCTCGTACCTGAGCTCGGGTCGCACGGGTCAATGTCCTCGTCGTCGCTGGGGCACTCGGCCGACGCCACCAAGAGGTCGTCCGTGGACTGCAAGGGCAACGGGAAAGGAAAACAGGTCAGGATTTGATGCGCTCTACGTTTTGTGTGCGTTTCAAATGGTGTTTTCGAAAAGATTAACCACAAAAGATACAACAAAATACCCCAAAGTCGTTCGTTAGTGCTGCAGCTAATGATTATTTTAGCACTCGACTTGTCTACGGTTATTTCTATTGCACATTGAGACTTTTTTAATGCATTATCAACACAATAAAGGTTGAAATATGGCGACTGAAGGCTTCTGGATAGAGCATATTTACGAATAAAACAGGACATTTTCACTCTTTTTTAATATTTGGATTTAATGGTGCCAGGTTTGTTTTATTTTAAAACATTATTTTTTTTTTAAATAAACCACTCTTTTCAAATGTGTTTTAGAGTCTGTATAGTGCCAATAACGATGATTAAAATATGACAACAATTGATTTTTAATAGCCTTACAGTTCACATTTGCGTCTTTTCTCAAATATCAGTGCCCCTGGAAGTGTTTAAAATGTGAACAGAATCTTGAAATTAAAAACATTTCGTGAATAAAGACATGATGATGAAGACTGTCCGAAAAAAAGTGATTCAACCCGACATCATAGTCCTGAGTCTTAAATCGAAACATTTACATTGTTAATCGGCAGTCGAAGGTGATTTTATCTTCACTCTCGTCTTCTTGCTTATTGCGGCGAAAGAAAGAGGCGGGGCTTATCCGTTCTGCAGTTCAGAACAGGAAGTCAATGAACCTGTTGTGTTACTTTCAGGTCAATAATGCAGTTTACCATGAGCAAAATGTAAAATAATGATCCACTTATGTTACAGTTCAATGCAAAGGACCTGGCAAAAAGCATAATATGTCTCCTTTAATGCCAAATTGTGGAATATTCTAGGCAAAATAAGCAAGCAGGTGGCAAACCCTCAACCAGGAAAGTCACATGTCGCACCATTGAGTCATTTAAATAATAAATGGACCTTGTCACTCATAAATGATCAAGTCCAACACCGATCTTTGGCGAATGACAGTATTTTTCCTCCAAACTGGCCCCTGAGCATCCACTCGACTTTGTGCTAAAATCGCTCCAATTCTGTGTATTTAAACTACTATGATGTTTAAATAGTGCAGCCGGTTTACTACATTCGGTTCAATTATAAATCTCCCAAAGTGACTGCATTTCGACGCCAACATTTCTGAATATATTTGTTTATTTATCCCATATGTGAGCAGCTAGTGCTCCTCTTCATCGCCCACCCGCTTTTCCACTTTGTCACAAACATGTTCGCCTGTTAGCGAAGGGCGCGGCGCCAAATCTGGAGCAAAGATCTGAGGAGGAGGAGGAGCTGGAGGAGGATCATTTGGATGGAGATGCACGCACAGCTTTACAGCGCATAAATCAGCTCAGAATTCACTGAATAGAAGAACGAAAGAAGCAAGTTTGGCAGAAAGAAAAGTCGAATGCAAACAAGTAAACATACAAATATCAAAGTTCAATAGTATAGTATAGATCAGATAAAGAGATATATTCAAGGTTTAGTCTTAGTCATGGTTTAGTCTTGGTTTAGTCATGGTTTAGTTCTGGTTTAGTCATGGTTTAGTCATGGTTTAGTCATGGTTTAGTCTTGGTTTAGTCATGGTTCATTCATGGTTCAGTCTTGGTTTAGTCTTGTTTAGTCTTGGTTTAGTCTTGGTTTAGTCCTGGTTTATTCATGTTTTAGTCATGGTTTAGTCTTGGTTTAGTTTTGGTTTAGTCTTGGTTTAGTCCTGGTTTAGTCCTGGTTTAGTCATGGTTTAGTCCTGGTTTAGTCATGGTTTAGTCTTGGTTTAGTCTCGGTTTAGTCTCAGTTTAGTCTTTGTTTAGTCATGGTTTAGTCCTGTTTTAGTCATGGTTTAGTCCTGGTTTAGTCTTGGTTTAGTCTTGGTTTAGTCATGGTTTAGTCCTGGTTTAGTCCTGTTTTAGTCCTGGTTTAGTCATGGTTTAGTCTTGGTTTAGTCTCGGTTTAGTCTTAGTTTAGTCCTGTTTTTAGCTCGGTTTAGTCATGGTTTAGTCTTGGTTTAGTCTCGGTTTAGTCTTAGTTTAGTCTTTGTTTAGTCATGGTTTAGTCATGGTTTAGTCTTGGTTTAGTCATGGTTTAGTCTTGGTTTAGTCATGGTTTAGTCTTGGTTTAGTCTTGGTTTAGTCATGGTTTAGTTCTGGTTTCTTACTGGTTTAGATCTGGGTAGGTCCTGGTATGGTCTAGTTTTGATTTAGGGTGCGTTCACACTTGCACAATCACAAACTCAACAACTAAATGAAGTGGGATTAAACCCACAACTAAAGATGGAGTAAAACAGGACTAAACCAGGACTAGAACAGGACTAAACCATGTCTACATTAGGACTCAAATTGGGCCCAAATCAGGACCAGGAGGGAGTGTGAACCTAGTCTTGGCTTGGGTTTAGTTCTGGTTTAATTTAATCATCAATCATCAAGTTAGAGCTTTTTCTCAGCCTGGTTTAGTCTGGGTTTATTTCTGTAATTGTTCTACTTCAGACCTGGTGTGATTATGGTTCTACTTCAGGCTGGGTTTAGGACCGGTTCTTTTCTGTTTTAGTCCATAGTTCAATCATTCCTACGGTATAGACCTGATCTCGATAAAGTTCTTCTTTAATTCTAGTTTGGCCTTTTTTTCCAAATATTTAGTCCTGGTTGGGACCTTGTTTAATCCTGTCGGCCTGGTTTAGTCCGGGTTTTAGGCATGGTTCTTTTCTGTTTTAGTTCTTGTTTAGACCTGGTTTGATCAAGTCCTGCTGTAGACCTTGGTTCAGCTCCTGTTTAATCTTGGTCTGGCCTTGTTTTCACCATGATTCAGTCTTGCGGGATGAAGTTAGCCCTGGGTTAGTCTTTCTTTAGTCCTGGTTTATGCCTGGTTCTATTCTATTTTAGTCCTAGTTTAGACCTGGTTTAATGAAATCCTGGTGTCGACTTAATCATGGTTCAGTTCTTGTGCAAGTTTGGCCGTGTTTATCGCTTGATTTTAGTCCAAGTTCAGTCCTGTTTCAGTCCTGTTTCCATCTAAATTATAGTTCGTAGTGTCTTATTTATGTTTATATCACACAGCACATTAAAGAAAACATAAAACACGGTGACTCTGTTGTCTTTGCGCGAGGGCATAGTCATTACCTCCTCTACAAACCCCCCCGTCCTCCCCCCTTTCTCTCTCTTCCCCTCTTTTCCCTCCCCTCATCCTCGAACGCTTCCCGAATTCTCCGCGCGCTCATTATTTCCCCGTTTTGCTGAAGGATGCGCACATTAATAAAGAAAACCCAAAGCTTTCATTAGGACTTCCGCTCGATTCCAATCTCCCGTTAGTTCGCGGGGCCGGCTCGATAACGCGCGCGCGGCTGAGTAACGATCTGAATGTGAAACTTCTCACACCGGGGTGCAACGACGCTCGGTGCAACGGTACGATTCTGTGGCAGGATCGGAATGACTGGATGAAAAAACATTTAACTGGGACTTCAAATGTTAGTGTGATTTCTGCCAATTTGGAACTAATTGAATTAAAATAATAATAATGTTGATCGTACAGGGTTAATAACACAATTGAACTGAAACTATGCATATCATTTTTCATGACATGACAGACTTATACCTCCAGCTACTATTTAGTACTATTTAAGTGTACTAACTGATGTATGTACTAGTCAGTCTAACTATTTAAAGTTTGGATGAAAGTATATGTATCGTGTACGTATTACGATGCAATTATATCAACATGTACTTCCTAACAACCTGTTATGTATCAATAAATAAATACATAAATAAAATATGTATATACGTTTGCGTTAGTTGCTTCTTTTTTTGGGCGTATTTTTTCCGAAGGCGTGGTTTTTTTTGTTTCTCTAAATCCTGACTTCAAATGATCGAGCGTTAAATACATCAAATACTCTTAATCCGTTGCCGTCCATCGTTATCTGGGTTCTGGAGTTGTCGGATTATTGTTCAAAAACCTGTGCAAATTGCCACAAAGAACCCAGAAAAACAAAGACAAAGATAAAAGCGCAAACGTTACATGTCAAAAGAGTTCAAATTCACCATCTGCTCTAAAAAACGAATGAACTGACACGCCTCACCAGTTATTTTAGATGATCAGATTTATTTCGCGCGTGGAAACACAGATCTAATTACTGGGTTATCTGATTTGCCTAGTTATCTGATTTTTCTGGCAATGTAAACACACCGCTGATTACTTTTTAAATCAATACAGTTGGTTTTTTTTTGTCTCGCACAACCCTTTCCACTTGAACTAAACCCGGACTTCTTGCAAACTACACTTGTTATTGACGCGCTGACAGACTTGACCGATCCAAACCACGCGGTTACGTAATTAACCAGCTCAAATCCACCGTGTTACGCCATCAGAACAACGGGGTCTCTCTGTGGAATGAAAGAGCGCCCGTCTCTCCTTCTTCCCTGTTTCTCCATCTATCTCTCGCTCCATCCTTGCTCCTCCTGTTGCCATGGTAACGCTAAGTTCAGCGCCACGGCTGATAAAAAGAGGACGGAAAAAATGCTCGGGAATAAAAAGAAAAAAAAGGGGAGGGGGGGGGGGAGAGTAAAGAAGAAAAAGGAAAATGTAAAAGGGGAAAAAAAACTATGGGGTCCCCCCCCCCCCGGGGGAAAAAGTAAGATATGCGGTGTCATCCCGTGGGGCCGACGAGTCATTGTTTATGCGATCCGGGCTTGTGCCCGGGTTGCGATAAGATTGGGAGGCGGTTTAACGGGAGAGGAGGCCGACTTCAAGCGCCACGAGGGGTCTTCGGTCGGCACGTTCGCGGGTACATAATACGCCGCGCATATTCATGGGGCCGCGTTAACGTTCGGGGCCCGGTCTGCCGAGACGCGAGGGAAGACGGGAGGTTTTTGCGCGAGTGGTATCGCGGCTAGCTGCGTGCGGGCTAAATTTAAAATTGATTGTGTGATGCATGAGCAGACATTAGTGAAAGAAGAGAGAGAGAGACGGAGAGGAAGGGGGACAAGGAAAGAGAAGGAGAGAGACGGGGGAAAGAGGGACGTAGAGAAGGAGAGAGGGACGGGGGAGAAGAGGGAGCTAAAGGAAAGAGGAGAGACGGAGGGAAAGGGGAGTAAAGAGAAAGGAGAGAGAGAAGGGGGGAAAGAGGGAGTAAAGAGAAAGGAGAGAGGGACGGGGGGAAAGAGGGAGTAAAGAGAAAGGAGAGAGAGACGGGGGGAAAGGGGGAGTAGCAGCTGAGATCTAAATTACAATTAGACCGGAATAAATGACTGTTCTAAGCGGACTATACTGACAACGACAAATGTGTTGTGTCGCCAAAATGTGACAATGACAAATGCCTCCCTTTTGTCGTTGTCGACTTGAGACTTATTATCACGTTACACCATTACGTTTGAATCTTTCCTTCTGATCTGCTTCTCTAAGTGGACGTTGTCACCATATTGACATTATAAACGTGATTTTCATACTAAGCAATACGCCTTGATGACAAAAAGATAGCAAAGACAGTTTTTTTTTAGACAATAGACTGTAATTTTCAAAACAAAAAGTAGTATTTACTAGTTTTCCGGTCGATGTGATTTCTTTTAGTTTTGATACTTGTTGAAATGAGTATCTGGTTTTGGTACTCGGTTTAGTATCAGATTTGTGATACTTTTGCCAAACCAAGTGGATAATACGTGCAGGATCTTAACAGGAATTTGAGTAATGATAACAAAAAACTTAAACAATATCAATTTCGACTCATTTCTGTGTCGTTGAAGACTAATTAACATTTGTTTCCCTCTAATTCCAGATAAATCTACGAAATAGTAACATGACTTTATCAAATTTCTCTTTTTGTCCTTTTAAACTAATTATCAAGTACATTTCCCCCCCTGTAATGGTGATTTCAGAGGATAACGTTAGCTTGTTTTAGCTGTTTTTGGTGAGAAAACTCATTTATATTTGTGACTAGAGACCACTTACCGCATATATTTTTTCACATTTAACATCTTTTACAAACTAGCTCAAGTCCTTTTATAATATACGCCGATTACAGGGCGAATACAAAAGTGTGCGCGGTGCAGTTTACGTCCGGAGGGTCTCGTAACCGTGCTTCTGCTGTTTTAATATTACATCAGTGGTCCCGAGTGTCATCCAGGTAAATTATGATTCAAGTACAATTCAACAAGAAAGAAAGAGCAGAAGAAAGCTTGTAGGAAATATAATGACTCGAGAAGTAATTGTATCAAATATTCATGCATTTGAAATATTAAATACCAGAGAGAGTTTTATCTAACGAGAGGAAGATTACAATTATATATTATGCGGGAAATGTGAGGTCTAAGGGGTTTATTTTTGGCATTACAAAGAGAAACGTATTTTTCGCAACCTTGCTTTTTATTCATGCACTTTTGTACAATTGCATAAGCAGGACTTTTGGAACGAGCCGCCGCATTCAAACTTAGATCTGACTTGCTGAGATGCTTGCGCTTTGTTGCGGCATCAAACGCGCCTTTCTCTCCGCGGAGACAGGACCGGGTCAGGTTGCAGGTCAGATCTGCGGAGAGGCGAACCCACTCACGGTCAGTCAACACATGTTTTTCTGGGTGTTTTTAGCAGCAGAAATACCTGTAATTTAATAAATGCAATGATATTAGGGCTGCAACTAACGATGATTTGAGTGGTCGACTGGTCCAACGATTACTTCGATTGTACATACATGAGACTTTTCATTTATATTTCTAACTAAACTGATACATGTTGACTAGTTGGATAGATAGAGAATACAGTGTTTAAGTGTATTATTGATGATATGTTTATTTCATCATGTCACTGCCGTTGTTATAAATGGTTTTGTATGTGTTTCTGAATCTGTATAGTCCAGATTACAATTATGAGCCAAAATACAACTTCAATTAGGTTTTATAGTCGACTTGTCAATTAACCGTTGCAGCCCTACAAGATATACAATGATTTTAGGCAATAAAATCTCAATCGAGACAAGCCAATGCCAGAAAAGTTGCACAGTGTTCCTTTAAGCAACTGAAATCGACTGTACAATTAATAATATAAGAGAAATGCATGTACAAAGCAGTGCCACGGGAAGCATTAAATCTATTGTCCACCTATGCTTTTAAATGCTTTTCAATATGACATAAGTGTAACAAGCGGGCAGCGTTATCCGAGTGTTAAAAACAAACAGATTTGCGAGCCCGGCGTTCTCCCGCTCTGCCCCTGACAACTCGCCCGCTCCGTAACGTGCACTTGATTACGCCCGCTTGACTTGGTCTTTTCCCCTCCGATGACTTTGGCAATCAGTTCTGCCTACAAGCTTGTCAAAAAAAAAAAAAAGAAAGGTAAGAAAAGAAAAAAAAGCTGCCGGTCGAGCGTAGCACTGGCACTGACGCGGGCCAGTCGATAGCCGCTACGTTGCCGTTTTGGCCAACTTCGAAGGACGCGCGGTTAGCACGAAGTCTCGTGCGGAAATATCGACGGGAAAACGCGCACATACTGCTACACGAATCAATTAGCCCTAAACCAAAGCCCCGCCTTTCTAACCTGTGACATCACCGTGTCAGCTGACCACATTAACGCTGCGTTGTCGTGTCAACGGTGGCGCGATCGATTAACCGACACAACGCTGGCACTGCACGATGTCGAGAAACCAAATCGGTGTGCACAGTGCAAACTTTTAAATGATTCGCCGACTCAGAAACATGCCAAAAAATGTCAAACAATCAAAGCAACAGGAGTCATAAATCACACATTAATGCATGCTAAATGTGTTCAAAGCATCTACCTGTGCAGCAGTCAATGCCATCGACCATCAAATACCGCCCTGACCGCCTATTCACACATTTTTGTTTTTCCTCACCATCTAGCGCCAAATAAAAGCGAAAAAAAAAACTACAAAAAAATTAGCACCGTGGCAGCCGCCTGCTAACCTCCATAAGTCTCTTGACATGCATCTACTACTCTGCGCCGGAGCCAAAAGTTGGAGAGATGAAGAGATGCGGTCGTGAAAAAACAAGAGTGGGTAGAAAGGGAAGGGAAAAAAAAAAGAAAAAAAACGAGAAGCGAGCTCCACTCCACAGATGGTGAGATAGAGCGATACAGCCCTGCATTAACAGCCTATCAGCGACGGGAGAGGAGGAGAGGACGAGAGGAGGAGGAGGAGGAGGAGAGGAGGGGGGAAGGAGAGAGTAAATATGGAAAAGATATGGAGAGGAAGATAGACGAAGCAAGAGAGGGAACCGGTTGAAAATGGATAGGACAAAAGGGAGAATGATATCGAAGGCCGCAAGAGAAAAGGATGAGATCACAAGTGGATTTCAGACAAGCGATCCAGAGGAGATTAGCAAATAGTGTGCGTTTAAAATAAAAAAAAAAAAAAATAATAATCAGGAGTACGCTCGTTGCCGTTAAACGCTTCGTCCGTGAAACATTAGCGAGGCGGCTGAAAGTAAAAACAAGAGCGCGTTTGTGGAGGTCGTACCAGCTCGAAAGTTCCTTTGCAAAACGCGGCAAGGAGAAACTGTTGCGGATTTTCCCACTGTGACAGCTCAAATCGCAAGTTCCCCCCGATCTTGGCAGCGATTCGGCAGCTCCGATCGTCCATGTTGCGTCTTGCCGGTATTATTTTGGGACAATTTGTTTACTCGTTCATGCAAATCGTGAGACACATTCAGTGTTTTGATGATAGAATATGATTACAACTACGAGTGTAGTTCACGTTCAGTTTCAGAAATACTGCAGTTAAAATGTATTCGATTCTTAAAAACAAAACAATAAAACGGTGATACATCGCAGAAATATCACGTGCAAAATATATTGAAAATGTGATATGTTTTAGCGTGCATTTGTGTATCAAATCGTGAAGGAACCTATTATTCCCAGCGTTCCGAACGATTCGACTAAACCACCAAAAAAATATCAAACCGCAATTACTGAATTCCATACATTTTTTTAATATTTAGTACTTTATTATGAGCAAATTCTTCTTTTCAAGACACAATTTCTAAACACAATGTAAGTTTTAACTCGCTTTTCTGTGAGGTTTGTGTTAAATAAAAGCATATCTAAGCCATGGAAAAGTACTGTGGAAGATGATAAAAAGCGTATGAAGACAACAGGAGAATAGAAATGATATCGAGCAGTTGAAGTGCAGGAAACAAAGGATGGACTTTGAAGGTCAAGTTATTCACAATATACCGCGCTGGTTATGACAGGCTTGATGGTTTAGTAGGTTGTATTGCAAAAAGTATCTGGACACATAGTTTTAATTTTGAATAAGTTCAGCAAAGAAACCCATTGTAATGCACAAGTAATGCCTTTCATGTAGCCGACATTTTCAATAGCCGACATTACTAACAGTGTTTAACAAAAGAAAATGGGGAAAAAGGTTTAAAAAAAAAAACAGCTAAATAATGCCTTGAAGCTGACCTGTAACTGTGAGGTCTTGGCCTTCTATGTGAACTTAAGCCGTGTGATTCCCATGTGAGATAAGGTTTCTTTTATTTCAAGTCAATCCGTCCACAAAATGTGAATCTCCAACATCAAAAAACAGCCCCCCCCCCCAAAAAAAAATCCATCCTTTTTGTGCGTCAGAGCTGCTCCAAGCATCAACACTATCTTCTCTCACTCCGCTGCTGCGCTGCTTTCATGCATTATTAATCTACTCTCCACTTTCAATCCAACATACAAAAAAAAAAAAAATCTATGCATTATGGACTTCATGTACTGCAAAAAATAACATGCATGAGGCTTGTAGCTCGGACTTGGCAGGTTTAGGTTTGGGGATTCATTATTTTGGTAAACCAGTGAGATTTTATCATGTAAACTTCAAGATTAAACCTTTTTTTCAAATGTATTCAGTCCAGGGATGTCAAAATAAATAGTTTTACTGTGATTATTCAGCTTCGCATACGTGACTGAAAGCGTTTTGTCTGCAGTTTTACTCTATTGAAGTTCATTTTACATAGATTATCCACGCCTTCGTTGGTTTGTGTTGTGATTCGAATGCTTCTTTTGCTGTTCCGTGAAGCAGCTTGAATGACTTTGTGTCCAAATTGTGCTCTACGGATAAACCTTGCCTTGCCAGATCACGATGTACATTCAGTTTGATTCAATAAAACTTGACACATACTAGAGGAAAGGCAACTTATTAGACAATGTGAATGAAAGAAAATTAGGGATTTGTGTCGCCAATAATGGTAAAATGTTGATGTTTCTTCTGACAAAACTAACATTTCAGAAGGTGACATTCCTAATTCTCCACTGCGTGTTGGATGCATCCCCCACCAAAAGTTGAAGACGGTTCTTTTGTTAACTTTTCAAAGGTGTTTTAGACCAACGTTAGCTCCACTAAGCTCCCGCCTGCTCGCAGAAAGAGACGGCGTGTTTTGCCAGCAACGTTCGATTTGTGCCATTCGATCCCTACGGCATAACAGA
Source organism: Chaenogobius annularis (assembly GCA_015082035.1). NCBI lineage: Eukaryota > Metazoa > Chordata > Actinopteri > Gobiiformes > Gobiidae > Chaenogobius > Chaenogobius annularis. The sequence goes on along the minus strand of BJKM01000197.1, from coordinate 311,417 downwards.
TCGCAAGCGCCGCACAAAAAACACTTGAGGCGAACCGCGCGGGAACTTGGAATGCGCGCGTGGAAATCGATTGAGGTTTGGATGCCGTCTCTCGCGGGCGCCTCCTCTGATGCAACGCGCGGCAATTCAGGCCCATTGTTCTGCATCCACCTGTGCCTCCTGTGCGCTGGCGTTGCCGGTTTAAGGCCGAGCCGGTTGCCAGGAAACAGTCGACAGCCCGGCGATGGATGAGCCACGGATTCCTCTTAAATAAGACAAACATAGCGGCGCTGCTTTAGGGTCCGCTGGGACCAGACTTAGAGACGAGATTTAACACGAACCAGAGGGGCGGACGCAGGGACGCGAAACAGGGGCGTCTGCTGGAGACTGGGGGCTAACAAGGCACTAAATATTAACCACACTGTGACTTTGCTTTGCTTAGGATGTTCCACAGTGTGGCATTAAGCTTATCTGTTGAGCATTTATTTCGTTACAAGCGTTTTTATTGCTCAAAATTACCTTGAAAAACATGGATTCTCGTGAGTGGAGTGAACAGATTGTTGACTCTCCATCAGAAAAGTTTCATAGTGCACTTTTAAGATGTTGGACGCTTGGATACGGCCACAGCAGTTAAAAATTAAAGATGAGCTGACGTATATTTACTTTAGAATTAGTCAAATATATATAATTTTTTCAGTTTTTGTCTTGTAGTTTGGATTAAATGTTGGATTTCATGTCAGATTGTGTGGGACGCACTGAAAAGGCCACAAAACTATAATAATAACGGGAATATTTGGAGAACGGTGTGAACTTTGAACACATTTTAATGCAGTTTATGCCAAGTTTGTCACGTCAATGCAGTTGTCTAAATTTATAATACAACATAAAACTGCAAAACGTATCTATCTCGTGTTTTGCAAGGTGTTTTTTCAGCAATAAAATCAACTGAAATGTTATGAATAAATGCAAGCGATAACTTTATCATCAAGCTTTGGAACGTTCCAGGCAAAATAATAAGGGAGCGGCTCATGTTTAAGAGCTGCTTGGACAAAACACCAGGCTTATTCCTTGGCCCATGTTAAAGTGTGCTGTCCGTCCTCAAAATGGCAACCAGTCAAAAGAATTTCAAGTGACTGAAAGCCCTGAATGCGACGTGCAGAGGTACAACTTTCAGCACAGAAAGACAGTTCCATCCACTGTATAAAAAAAAAGAAAAAGAAAAAAAAAAGTACTCTTCGTGACGTCTCGGGAGTTCATCCATCACTTCTCTGTCACTCCCTGATCCTCCCGTCAATTATTTTCCACGGTCTCCGGTCCCGGTGAATCCTGAATAACAATTTTGGCTCAGGCCCCTCCCTCTCTGCTGCAGCGGGGCGCGCGGAGCTCAGTTAGCCTGACCTAGTTCCCATACAGAGATATCGACTCTGGTGCTCTGTGCTGCAGCAACAGATTTATCATCAGGCATCGAGTACATTAGCTATATTATAATTACGCAATATTGACAGAAATGATCTCTTGCATCATTTTGATTCTCGACATTCACTTGATATTTTAACAATGCATCAAGAAGGTGCTAAAACGTGCCTGTGTGTCTCGGTCTCGTACTTAACTTGACGTAAACCTACTTATTTCAACTTCCGGATATTGCAAACTGAATCCTCCTGTCGTCCCCGATGTGTTTTAAAGCGCTTCGGAAACACACAACTCTGCAGCACTCGAGTATGACGTCACGCGAGTAAATGTTTCAGAGGCTGAATCCGAACGTCCACCCTCGTCCCGGAAGCCTCATTCACTTTACAGTCCGTGCACTTGTTAGAATACTCTGTAGGGCACTCATTCACGCAGCGATTCGCACACACAACCCATTGCTTTCTGCTCGCCGTGGTACATGCGGCTGCAACACTTAACAAAAACGATTCCTGCAATAAACACGGAGAGAAAATAACAATAATCATGCACGCTTTAATCAAGGAATTCTTTTCACTTAAGTTCGGAGAAAAGTCTCACATTTTCACGGAAGAGTTGGTGTTCAAGTCAGCCATGCCCCGTTGCTCGAAAGCGGCTTTGTAATCTGTGTGGAACAATTGAGATCGGCAGCTTTATGTAAAATGATATGATGATAAAATAACTCCGCACAGCAACTTCTGGAGTAAAGTGAATAGTTCTGTTTAAAGAATATTGTGGACAGAGGGACACAGCTGGAGTAAACATATTTCTTTACCTCAGCACAGGTCTGATACATGTAAAAATGTCCGCCTCCTCTATGTGAACAGGGCGAGGTGTCAGAGGGGTGAGGTGCGCGGGGGGGGGGCGAGAGCCTGGATCCAGAGCTCTGCATTTATTATGGACGCCCGAGGCTTCGCTCACAGCCCTCTGCGCTCTATTATTTATGCCTGAAACAGCTGGCAGTGGATCCACAGTGGAGCGAGTCTCAGAAGGGAGGCTGATGGATGAGAGGGGGAGAGACGGGGGGGGTGTGTGTGTGAGGCTGAGGGGGGAGATGAGAGGAAAGGAGAGAGAGGTGTGAGGGAGGAGAGGAAGGTTGGAGAGAAACAATAGAGAAACGGAGAAGAATCATAAAAACATGGAGACAAAGCGGGAGGCTGATGGATGAGAGGGAGAGAGAGGGGAGAGTGAGGCTGAGTGGGGAGATGAGAGGATGAGAGGTAAAGAGGGAGAGGTGAGAAGGAGAACAATACAGAAACAGAACAGTCTGGAAAATATGGAGAGAAAGAGGGATGCTGATGGATGAGAGGGAGAAAGATGGTGGGGAAAAGAGGAGCAGGGAAAGGAGGAGCGAAAGTGGAGGGTATAAAAGGACAGGGAAAGGAAGGAGGAAGTGGAAAGGAGGTAGAGCGAGTGAGAGAAAGGGTGGGAAAGTGTGAGAGAAAACAAAGAGATAATAATGAGGAAGAGAGTAAGAGAAAGAGGGAGTCTAGAAGGAAAGGGAGACAAGTGGTGAAAGAGAAGGAGAGATAGAGAGGGGTGGGGCTTAAAAAGAGAGACAGGAGCAGAGGGAGGAGAGAAATGTTGGCGGAAGAGAGAGGACAATAGAGAAAGAGAGAAGAGTTATAAAACAGATGGGGAAAGAGGGAGTTTTTGACGGAGAGGGAGGGGAGAGAAAGAAGGTATAGAGGAGAAGAGAAAGAGCAGGGGAGGGGGAGAGAAACACAGAGAGAATGAAGAGGAAGAGAGAGAGGGAAAAAAGGAAAGTCTAGATGGACAAGAGAGAGAGAGGGAAAGGGATGACAAAGAGAGGGAGAAAGGGAAAAGTAGGGGAGAGGAATGGATGACAGAAGAGAGAGAGTGAAAGGTTGGGGGTAAAAAGAGCGAGGAGCAAAGGGCGGGAGCGAGAGAGAACGAGTGTATGATAGAGGAAAAAAAGAAGAGGGAGAAGTAAGAGAGAGAAAAAAGGTTCGCTATCTCCATGGAAACATGTCTTAATTCCTGAACTAAATCCAATTCTTGCCAACTGCAGCAGGGTGGTTTTTATTACTGCGGAATGAACATTTGTTTAGCTCTACATTTTTATTTTGAATCATTACGGCCCAAACGACTGTTGTAATTTTGTCCGTTTATTTGTTGTTCCTCGGACTCGTTATCTGATTTCCCTCTGGTCCTTGGTCCTTTTCTTATATATTTTTTTTAAACATATGTCAATAAAAACTTGAAAAAACAAAAATATATAATAGTAATGATAACAATAAGTTTAATAATAATAATAATGATAATGATAATGATAATAATAATAATAATAATAATAATAATAATAATAATAATAATAATACATTTCTTCTTTGCCATTTATTTATTTAAAATAGAGAGCCAAAAAAAACTTACATAAAACAACTGTGCTCTGACCTATGTAAAGAAAAAAATATAATAATTATGATGATTAATAATAATAATAATAATAATACTAATAATAATAATAAAAAAAATAATCATATATATTTATATATTATATATATATATATATATATATATATATATGCATGTTGCTCCTGCTATATATATATATATATATATATATATATATATATATATATATATTATAAAAAAATAAATAAATACATAAATAATACGTTTAAAAACGATAATAATAATAAATAGCTGGATTTTTCGATAAGGTTAGCAGCAGTAACAAGCCCATTTTAGTCCTCATGTGGACTTGATTTGGTCATAGTCCAGTCCCATAGTCCTGTTCATTCCTATTTCAATTGACATATGTGAGTGTGTGTTTGTGTGTGTGTGTGTGTGTGTGTGAGCAGAGACTCCCACCAACTAATTTAAACATTTCAGGACTTTTCAGGAAATGTTTTCATTCATTCATCATTCATTCATTCATTCATTGTTTTTGAGATTTAAAACACTACACATTGTTTTAAATAGAAGATATATTTTGAGGACCATAAACCATAACATTACACATGACAACGATCTATAAATATCCGTCGAGTGTAGTAACCGCGGGTCAGACCGACGCCCACTCACATTCACGCGCTTTCAGCCGCCGCAAAACTACTTTTAATTCTGACCTTTTACCAATCAAACTTGCCCAAATGTTCGTATGTTAATGGCAAGAGAGGAACTTTTCAATATATGCCTCCTTTAGGAACCATTCCGTTCTACGTGCAATATCATCTGGCCTAATAACTGCTTTGTTTCTATTGCTGCGTCCCCATTGCATCGTATTAGGCTCAAGCTATTAAGGCCCCGCATTAGCACCGAACATCATTCTCCCTGTTATTGTCAGAGCGTTGGACCCACACTGTAACATTAAACCGTATCGGTGCCTTTAGCCGTTTGATGACACGCTAAATTTAAACTAATATCAAAAGCGCGAGGATCTGTTTGCGTCTGTTAAACCGTCAGAGATCAAAACTATTTTTTCAAACAAAGCCATTTTATTTTGGAAATGATCTTACTGTCGCTGCAGCAGTGACTTGAGAATTTAGCGCCAAAATTAGTCGTGTGGATTAAAAGATGTAACGCATGAAATGTCATCAAATTAGTATTTTTCAAGTCCCATCATGTAATCTGTTAAAAACAAAACAAAATTCTACTAATTAAAGCCCAAGCGACGATGGTGGCCTTGTAAACGCATTCGAATCCATCACCACTCTCGCGCTAGCAGCGTTGTTAACTCTTGGAGTGCACGGATGGGAGTTTAAGAATCAACTGGAACTATTCCTTTAGGGAAAAAGGGTTTAAGTTCAAGGAGTAGTAGTAGTTGTAGTTGTTGTCTCTGACTAGAAGTTAAAGCAAAGTTATATTTTTCTTTGTCTTTAGTTTTCGGTAATAGTAGTAGTCGTAGCATTGTATTGATTAAATCAGGAAAAAAGGTGAATTAGCAGCCTGAGGAGAATTGGTAGTAATAGCAGTTAGCATTCCAATAATTTGGTCTTTTCAAGATACGGTATTAGTTCTCACGATCTAATAGCTAATTTATCCTTTTAACAGATCTAGATCAAATGATTCAAATTTCAACGAACAGATCGAAGCGTGTGTTTACGCGCAGGTAGATATAAATTTGTATGGCGAGTACTCTAGTATTAGCGTGTGCGGCTTTTCTTGTACTTCTGATTGATACTTTGTCTTAACTAGGTCTGGGAAAAGGATCGCTTTAACAAATCTTGCCTCAACAAAAGCTGGATGCTGAAAAACTTGTCCATGCGTTTGTAACAGGAGTTCTAGATTAGACTACTGTAACTCCCTGCTTGCACCGTGCCCTAAAAGCGCCATAAAAAGCTTTCAACTGACTGTTCAAAATTACGCAGCAGCAAGATTACTAACAGTAGACCTTAAACTAAAAGAAGAGAGCACATTACGGGCCGGCGCTCGAGTCTCTATTCACTAGAAGGGCTCCCATGTGTCGATTGTTTTATAGAATCAAATTCAAACTCCTCCTCCTGACCTACCACAAAGTGCCATAAATGACCTGGCCCCATCATACCTCAAAGATGCTATAGTACCTTATCATCCAAATAGTTTCTCTGTTTCCTACTACTTGCTCTATCAAACTAAATATTTAATATTTAATTTCACTGGCAATTTGTTCATCTCGCTATTTCACTTCTTTTTCTCCCACTTTCCTGACGGGAGTGGAGCAGGCAGTCAATCGAGGACCTGTGGATCCAGATGCTCCTCATCTGCCTGGAGAAACGGTCTCTACTCCATATGAACGGTTCTTCATCGGCCTGGAAGAATTGGTTCTCCTGGAAGAATTGGTTCTCCTCCTGAGTGGGTCTTGCTCCAACGTGTATCTGCAAATTGAGGCCGTCCGAGGGAGTCGGAGCTCTCCTTCACTGTGGAACTCCTACAGGTTCCTACTTTTTCCCAAAGAGGTTTGGTAGTTTTTCCTGGCCGAGAAGGAGGGTCCAAGGACACTGGAGCTTGGGACATCTGTCTAATGACACAGGATGCTGGGACATTTCCAAGTCCCTATGAACACTGTTTATTTAGTTTTCCACTGTCACCCCTCGAGGCAACTACTGTTGTGATTTTTGGCGTTACAAAAATAAATTGAATTGAATTGAATTAACGGAAAGTGTCATTTTTCCCTCTTTAATCACGTAAAAAAAAAAAAGTACAATAAGTTGACGTATCGATTAATTAAACTCTGCGTGTTTGGAGGTTTGTTTTTCCACTGAACGATCTCGCTCGAGTCGTTCTGTAAGTGTCAAATGCAACACGGAGCAGACGAGCTTCACTGTGAATGACCCGCTGTGACTTTATCAGGGCAAGGGATGTCACGATTACTCGGTTAATCGATAATCGTGATTATTCAGATCACAATATAATCATAAGAACCGAAAAATAATAATTGTGAAAGTCTTTTAGTTCAATCTAGCGTCCAAAAAATAGACCTGGCTGTTTTTGTCACATTTAACTTTCTTTTGTCTTTCAGAAAGTTCAGTTTCATAAAGCTGGTCACAAACTTGAGGAACAGTCACATGTTCGACAGTGGAACGGAGAGAAAATGTAAGATTTCACTGTTGTTTAGTCACAGTCTCAATAATCATGATTAATTTTTTTAAAATTAATCACGATTCGTTTTTTTGTCAGATTTGGGATTTATTTCTCTTTTTTTAAATCTATATGTAATAATATATTTTTTAAAAAAACATTTATTTTTTACTTTCTGAGTTCCTGAGCTCTGGGACAGGACTGCAAAATGTTCCCATCTCAAATCTGGACAGGAAGTACAGGGTTCTAAGGTTCAAGGCCGGAGCTTTGATAAAATGACAGTAAAAAGGAAGTCTAAGGGAACGTTTGTGAGCACACGCAGCACACACACTATTCACTTCTTTTGTAATAAAAATGTCATGGGCTGGAAATAGAAAGCTTATTGATTCTTCTAAATCAATATATGTATATGCACAATTTAAAATAAAACTACAAACAATGTCTTGAACCTGTCATTGTAAACAAAAATAAAACAACCTAAACCTGAATATGGTGATCCACTGTGCACTCTCTGTTTTATTAATTATTCCAATCGATTCAGATTATGACAACCTTCAAATCACAAAACAAAGGAAAAACTTTCAAGCTTTTAATTACAAACTTAGACCTGAACGCTCCAAAGTGTAAACCTCGCATTACTAACACGCTTTCCAAATGATATTATTCAATCTTGCGGAAAACAACAGCAGTTTTCCTCTGGTTTTTAATTAGTGTCGATCCTCTTAGTACAAAGGTGGTCTAATTGTGCTCGAATATGTGAGATATGTATCGGCAGAATTACAAACACCGACTCAAATAGGATTTCCTTCTGGTTTAGAGGCTTACTCTGACATAGGCCCGTGCACAGATAACAGGGCTTAGGAGTATTACAATGAACGACGCCATTTCAGTCCCGCCCTGTGATCGGAGTGCAGCTTTAAATACTACCTAAAGCTGAACAACAACATAAATATTGTAAAAGCAGTCTGCATGTAGGGATGTCAAGATTAACCGGTTAATCGATAATCGTGCTTGTTCATTGCACAATATAACCAACTAAAAACAGATAATTGTGACTGTTTTTGAGGCAAAATGACGTAATTTTTATTCAATTTGGACCCCAAAAAGTGCACCCAAATGCATAGTGAGTTATACATCACAATAACTTTACTTTTGCATTCAGAAAGTTTGATTTCATGAAGCTGGTCAAGTATTAATGGAACAGTGCAGATGGAAATGAAGGATTTCGCTTCCAATAATCGTGAATAATAATCGTAAAATTGTGACGTTTCTTCTCACAATAATCGTAACCGTAAAATGAAAAATGTATGTACTGTGACATCCCCATCTGCATCTAATTGTAGAACACTTTATCAGTCGCAAACGTGTAAGAAAGAGCTGCGTGCCCCTCTGTATGCCGCTTTGGGATGAGAGATGATTGTTTTCGCGTTGGCGGTCCACCCTGAGTCACTTCTCTCTGGAAAAACTGTTCTAAAAAATCGTGTATGATGCAAGCCATGTGTCAAAGTGTCGGTGAGCGCTAGAAGTGAGACAGATTTAAAAACGTACGTACCCCTTTCGTGGTTTTAATTTTTGTCTTTTTCCTTATATCAAGCAATTTTAAAGTATTTAACACCGATGCGATAGGCAATCAAACTTTCCAAAAACAAACTAGAAGGAGTTTGTCAGGCTGAATGTCATGTGAAGCTGGGCTAAAGAAATTGCCCACAAGAGCTCAAGCAAAAGCAACAATTTATACAGAAAAGCACTTCAAAACAGTGAAAAGGGAAGGTTAAACTCTCGAATCTTCAGCTAACTCACTTCGTGCCTTCTTCTATCTGCTGTTGCACCGTCTACACCCTTATTATCTAAATAAAATGATCGGCCAACTAAGGTGTTTCATTGAGAAAAGTGAGAAAAGTCAACGGTGAAAACAAAATAATCGTAGTCGTATTTTTAATCATCACAATAGTTATTTGGAATATACAGACTCTAAAACACATATGAAAAGACCTCTTATAACAATCAAATGTCAACAAATGATATACTATTCCTGCTTCTCATCAATAATACCGTTTATTCGTAAATATTCTGTATCTATCTGCCGCGTAACCAGTTTGACAAAGTAGTACACATGTTGGTTCCATCGCACTTGTACTACAGTAACTCCCCGTACTGTACCGCGGCCTTGATTCCTCTTCAGCAAGTAGACTACAGCGAGTCCAAAATGCGGCAGCACGGTTGTTGACGGGAACAAAGCGCTTTGAGCACATTCCTCCTGCGCTCCAATCACGTCAGTGGCTCCCAGTCCCTTTCAGAATTCAATTACAAATGCCATTGCTCGTATTTTAACGTTTAAACGGCCAAGCCCCAGCGTACGTGTCAGAAATGTTGTCCTTTTATACTGCTGGAAGAACCTTGAGGTCGCGTGAACAGCTGCTTTCAGAGCGTCCCAGGTCGAGGCTGAAGTCCAGAGGCGACGGGGGCCTTAACTCTGGAACAGCCCCCCTTTGAAAATACGATCTACTGCCTCTATTCAGAGCTTTAAATCACAACTAAAAACGAATCTGCTCAGGCTTTTAACACAAGTTGAGTTGGGCTTTCATGTACATCTATGTGTATTTGTGTGACTGCTGTTTTATGTTTTTTCATGTCATCGCACCACTGAATACACAGTTTGGACAGTGGAATCTGTATTTTAAACGTGCTATAAAAATAAAAAGCTTGACCCTTGACCTAGAAGCCTTCAGTCACCTTTATTTAGTTGAATTTTTTACGTACGTACAAAAGACGAGCCGGCTAATTTGTCCCAATAAAGCCGATTAAATACAACATTTGAACGACAAAAACACCGTCAACTAATTCATCACCAACATGACAGGAAATGACACCCAGACAAACCCACGCACGAGCCGCACTGACCTGCTGCGTGGCGCCCTGCTTCCTGTTGGTCGCCGTGGTGGTGGTGATGTCGCTGATGGAGGGCGCGGAGTCGGAGCGGTTCCCCCCGGCGGCGGCGCTGGACTGCGGCGTCATGGAGGAGGACGGCATGTCGCCCACCAGCCGCGCGCTGCCCTCCACCCGGATGTGCGGGTGCCCCTCGGCGGCCATGTTGAGGATCCGCAGGCCGTTGTAGTACAGCCCCGACAGCTGCCCCTGGAACATGGCCGACCCGCGCTCGCCACCGCCACCGCACCCGCACCGTCGTCTGGCTGTTGAAAATGGTCAACTGGCGACCTAAAAGTGGGGAAGGGGGGGGAACGCACAAATCGAAAGCACCCATGGGAGACGGGGAGAGAGGGGGGGAGCAGGGGAGAAGACACGCAACAGAAGTAGCAGCGGTCAAAACCAGGCGAAGATGTTTTATTTATTTTTCTTGAGTTAGACAATTCAACACCCCCCAAGCCATGGTAAAGAGGATGGGACAGATTAAGCATGGCGAGAGCAAGTCGTGGACAGAACCGTGGAGGGAGAAAGAGGAAATCGAGAGATAAGAAATACATATAGCCCAAGAGGAGACACAACAACGAAAAGAAGAAGCATAGAATAAAGTGGGGAGGGTAAGAAGAAGAAGAGGAGGAGGAGGAGGATGAATAAGCGGCAGATGCGAGAGGTCAGAAAAAGGTCGGTAGAGGATTTCCAAATGGTCGACAGATTTGTTATGTAGACAAGCAGAGACAGAGATCTGAGTGGCACAGCCCTATGAAACATGCACAGGTTTAAGATAGCATTGTGTTAAAGGGACTAGAGGCTAATTTAACGCTGAAGTTTAAGACTGAAACTTGTTTTTTTGTTGTTGTTGTTGTTACATTTTTGTTCAATAAAAAAAAAAGAGCTCTATTTCAAATTTACTTTGATTTACACCATATGTTTGAATTTTACTTTGATTACAATGTTTTAGTGAATGCTTTATTGTTTACAATTTGATGATGAGCAGAATTATTAAAGTCTTAATAAAGCATCTTTTATCAGTGATTCTATTTTTCTGATTTATTCACATTTATTTTCTCCATCGTCCCTTTAACCTGACATTATCAACAATACGTTCACAGGCACTACAGTTTACACAGTATTACACACTACAGCTGCCCATTTTAAATACTTAGTTATGATTTAAGTTTTTAGATAGTTAGTTGATGGTGCACACAATATAATAATAAACTGCCTGCAAATCTATTTTAAACTGAAACTTTTAAGGAATTTTAATCAGGGTTTTTACCTTTGTCGAGTAGCCAATCGTCAACTACTCGACCGAGCCGATAGGGGATTCGCTGTCTGGCGATGGCCAGGCGCTCGTTATCAATGTTGCCTTTAATTTAGAGATGAAAAGACAGTAGTAATTACATCCAAACGTTACAGGAGCTGGATACAAACAGAACAGCAATGAAAAGAAAGCAATGGTCCGCTCAGAGTAAAGGTTGGTTCAGCGTCGGAGGCTGTGGGTCAGTGTGAGCCGACTCTTGCTCTCTGTTCATTGGCTTTGGTTTAAAACAGTTCATTTTAACATAAGCACATCCTGTTACAGTTTAGAGCTACATACACACACACCTCACAACAACTAGCATTTAGCATTTTAGCTACGGGCTAACCCTCGTCGTGTTATTACCTACTATTACCACTTTATTTCAAAACAACAAATGTGAAACAAAACAGACACTTTTTTACTCTTTTACTTATTTTGACTCTCTAATTAAACATTTAACTCAAAGTAAGACATCTTTTTAAATTGTTGTTTGACCAAATGCACCAACTGAACTGTTATTATTGTCTTTTAAAACACAACCTGGTCAACTATTTTCATCAATTACCTTTATCACTATTTAACAGCATAACATAACTGACTAAAGTACATGTAACTATTAACTTAACTCACATTTTATGGTTTAAAAAGTCATTTTCACGTAAGGTCACACATATTTCATTTCCAACACATAAACATAAAACAAAAGCTGCAATTTAAAACTGCATTATTTGATTAAAAAAAAAGAAATAACATTGATAGGAACAATAATCAGGGAGGGGTTGGTTTGAACTTAAAGCGGGTTGTTTGACGCGTGGGTAGGGGCGGGTCATAAGTGGGCGGGGTCACAGTGGGGCCGGGCCGGGCCTACCTGAGGGGTAGCGTTCGATGACGGGTAAGTCGTCGAGCTGGAGCGTGGCGTTGCCTCCGCTCCGAGTGAACCGGACGATGTGGTACTTCCCGTCGTTGACGAACTTGGCGCTCTCCTCGATGTTTATGTCGTCTGTGCCGACGTTGAACACCACGCGGATGTTTCCTTTGTCCTGAAGCAGACGGCGCACACTTACTTTACGACACATGGGCAAAATCGCTAAAAAAACACGAGCTGCAATTCATGAACAGCACCATGAAACACGTTGTAGTTCGTTAGTGTACAATAATGAGTCATAAAAGTTACTTATTTCACGCTCAAATATCAGCGTTCTACAGAGTGTATTATAAAGAGGCTAATCAATAATCCACAAAAACTACTTTATAGTCTATAATAATAATAATGAGTGTTTATTATCGATATCAATGTATTATTTAGGTTGTTGTGTTTCCTCTCTGTTCATCGGTTAAACTATCTAATCTAACTATCTATCGAAAATGGATATCAAAAGTGTTGACGGGGCAAATGGGAAGAAGTGGGACATGTTTCCCGTGGATTTTACCAGAGGAAAACCTGTCATTTGGATAATTTATATGAGGTGCCGCGCCGAGAAAATTGAGTGTTTGATGATAACAGTGTTTCAGCTCTGGTTGTAAAAGTCGTGCGTGCGCTCTTCCTGCATTATTAATCTGATGTTTAGGCTGGAAAAATAAGCATAAGTCTCGCTTTTGTCATTGTTTGTGCGGTGCTCTTTCTGTAAAAAGGAAAATAGAAAGTTTTAGAAACAAAATCATGTTTGTATGGCTTGTTTTTAAATGGTAAATTTCACTTCAGACGACACAGTCTGCTATGGCGTCAGTTCATAAAGAACGCGTTGTCCATCCACAACGGAATTGCAATTTGCTGTTCAATAATCACCAAATCGTGTCAAAATACTGCCATTACAAATTCATGACTCCATTACTAAAAGGATGGCCCATCTTCCATTAGAAACCACAGTTATGCATTAGGATTGTTCGCCTTCAGCTAAAACAGTCAGACTGAAATGATGCCTATTCCCTTGCACTCACTCTGCTGCTGCCAGGAGACCATTACTAAACATAACACTCTCCCGCAGAGCTGCCTCAGCGATATTAAACTTCATTGTCATCAACATGCAAAGAGGCTGCCTTCTGCTTTCTAAAAATACGAGCGCCATAATGATGTGTTTTCACACAGTTTGCGGAGCACAAAACTGTCTATTTACGGACCCTGGGAGCAACAGGTCATTTATGCAACACGCTTATGAACACAGTCGTCTCCGGCGCCAACAGGGTTTTGTAACACATATATTTGTAACTTATTACAGCACTTATAATGCTTTCATCTGGTATTTACATATGTAGATCTTTATTTTACCTTTTGTGGTATCATTTTATAATAACGGCACCATAATTAGCATTAATAAAGCATGAGCAAAGACTAATACACTACAATAGTTTAAGAAGGATTCAGGCTTAGTAACGACTTAATTAAGGCAAAACTGGGTTAAAACCTCATAAATGAAAAGATATCAATTTGAAACCTCGATTAAAGTTTATAAATGTAAGAAAACAAAATAATAAAAAACTTTTTCCTCATTTTAAATAAGGCATTTCATGTGAAAAAAATGCCAAAATTGCACAAGTTTGGGTCATGATAACCTCTAAAATGGAAAGAGTCAGATTTGCATTTCTTGGTTAATTTTGTTCATATATTATATAAAAATACAAGAAAAAAATTAAACAAAATTAGTTTAAAATGTAATAAATCAGGCTTAGAATTAGATAAACAAATCCTTCTGTAAAATCTGTCCAAATCTTGTTAATTAACTCTATGTTTATTATGATTTGTCTTTTTTCACGCTTTATTAAGGCTAATAAAAGTGTAGTTATTACAAAGTGCTGCACATTTTGTCCCTCGTTAACAGTGAAATTGATCCAAAACGACTTAATAATTGCAAACGTGTCCGGTGACTTCCTATTTCGAAGTGCAGAGCTGATTCTAGGTTCAGACTGTGCTTAAGCTCTTACTATCTGCAGCTGTAGGTAGTCTCCCAGCCCCGACGCGCTGTCCACCCTGAGGAGGATGGCGTGCTTCTGTTGGGTGCTGAACCCCAGCGCCAGACGGTCCGCCCGGGTGCTCGGCCGCTCGTTCGGGGGCCAAGTGTAGATCACCATGCCCCCGTCCCGTCCGAAGATGTAGGTCGTCCCGGCTGGAGAAGAAAACACACAAGCGTTGGGTTAAATCTGTGCGTGACGAGGGGCGAGATATCAAGGTTGTTAGTACGGATCTGTACATTGTAGTTCTGTTTTCACATGTTTTTATTCACTCTGGGGGTGCGATCGCATTTGTCCTGGTTTGGTCCGGGTTTGAGCTCAGTTTAGTCTTCGATGTGGACTTGGTTTAGTCGCCTTGTAGTCCTGGTTAGTCCTGGTCCTGCCCAGTTTTTGTGGCGTGTGCAAAAGCGAACACACCCTACAACTATCACACACAATTCTTACAAACTATTTTCATTGTTACTTCTACTGCTACTACTACTACTACAACTACAACCACAACTACAACTACTACTACTACTACTACTACTACTACTACTACTACTACTACTACTACTACTACTACTACTACTACTACTACTACTACTACTACATGGTATCGTACATCGTTTATAGTAAAAATGCTACAAAAAGAGCTGTTAAAAAAGAAAGAGAAAAAAACAAAGTCATGTTGGAAACTTTCAAATAAGGATATAAGCTGATATTTCTGCACTTTTGCAATTATTCTTACTTTCAATTTCTCAGTCAATATCGTCCCCCCCTAACTACTACTACTACTGCTATTACTCCAACCGAAAAATTCTTCTGTTATCACTATTACTGCATCTACTAGCACCACTACTGCAATTATGTACTTCCCCTGCCTGCCAATAGAGCTGACTCATGACTTAACATAAGCATAGAACCTGTCTGCTTTTTATTTGCTCTGTATTTGCTCTTTCAGCTCGTCAGAATCGACAGATGCCAGTGCCCTCCCGTGGCAGCTCCGACAAAATACACTGACTTTGAGTGATGGAAAGTACAGTCAGATCAAGAATGAACAGAGCAGATGCAATTCTCTTGTTTTGTCCTTCTCATTTCTTGCTGCTAAACGTCTGATAGTGTTTGTGCACAGATAATGTCATTACTAAAACCTGAATCTGTCTTTGTCATGTTTTAATCTACATTTTGCTTGTCCTTTATGTCATAGATTTTACTACATCAGGATATTCTTTAAATTGAATCGTAGTATTTTTGTATATCAATAGTTAAATACATAATAATAAAATCATAATAATTGCTTCTTGCCCTAAAACAATATTTCCCGACAACAGATGAGGCTGCTTTAAAAAACATTGTCTGTTCCTTATGTTTTGTATGTTTTGTATGCACTGTATGTGTTATTTTCTTGTTTTTGATTGGTTTTAAACAAATACTTAAATATGAATGCAATTACTGAAAGATATGTTTAGTTTTAGTTTAGTTCTCTACTTTATTTGTTAAAAACGACATCGGACAATACGTATTTTGATTTGTCACGTACGATTCCTCAGTCACTGCTGGCAAAGAACATTTCTGTTGAGAGGAGAGCGCTGCATCCCTATTCCGAAGGTTTTCCACTTGTCCTTTATCTTTTCATTTTTATTCAAATATTCCGTTCTGATTCATGCACAAGGACCACTCACATCGCCTCATCTCACTCAGCGTTTTCAAAGAGTCTGCACCGTTCGAGAGAGCTTCAAATAAACTAAAAGTGCAAAATAGGTCATTACATGTTTTATTGAGTCTCATGCTCAAAAAAAATGACTTTTAACACGAACTGAGCTGAGTCATTATTGTTTATTATCTTCATGTGTATTTTAATTGATTGTAGCTATGTCTTATTGCACTTTTCTGTACAGCACTTTGGGCTTTTAAAGTTTTAAGTGTGCTTTATGAATCAAATTTGACATTGACATTGACTATATTAAAAGTAAACGAAAATAAAATACAATGAAATATCAATTCACACATTTTCTTTACTAATAAAGATGAAAATATACATTGGATGTGGTGAAATTGCAATTATTAAACCACATTACCACAAAAACTACGACAAACATGCTTTTCTTTATATTTTCCTGTATATGTTAGAGAGATTTACTATCTTGTGTGCAATCCTTCCTTACTATCCCACAAACTATACACATTAACAGAATAAACCATAAAAAATATGCAAAAAAGTGTGACGTATAAAAACAAACATAGTTTCAAGAGGTTTAAAGGCGTGACATTGAATAGCATTTGAATATAAAATGTCCTATGTCATACATTTTGTATCCTCAACAGTGCTACTCGGTCAAAATAGTAGCGTTGGAGTACTCATTGCAGTTATAGTCGATGTTTTTAATGCGACGCTCAAGGCCCCTTTTAGTAAGTAGAACAGGAGCAGCTGCTGTGTTGCGTGTCGGAGGAAAAATGAGCACACCGATCGCCGCCACGTGCCTGGAGTTTGCCTGCGTGAGGCTTTGGGAGCGCACTCGTAAACACGCGCCGTGCCTGTGGAGGGGACGCGCGAGGTAAAGGCAGACGCTGACCAGCCGGGAAGTTACTTGTTACTCAAAAAAAGAAGTAATTGCAGGAACACCCGATAACGTGTTACAGACTAAAGCGTTAAAGCGTTACTCCCACGTCACACTTATCCTTGTACATACTTTTTTGTTGTTGTACCTGCCCATTTAGTGTTAGATTTACGTCATTTATCTTGTTGCAACACTGACATTTCTCCATTGTGAGACAAATAAAGGTAATTAACATATTTTATTGCCCAAATAATCACCTGCACATGAGTTAGGGGGTAAAAAAGGTTGGAAATCACTTAAGTATATGATAATACAGCCTAAAATCCTCTCCTCACCGTCATTACAGAGTGGGCCGGCGTATGAGGTCATGCTGCAGTCACAGGTGAAGCCCTCCCACTGCTGCAGACACACGCCCTGGTTGGAGCAGGAGTCCTCTTGACATGTGGTGCTGGGGCCTGTAGGGGGCAGAAGAGGGCAAAGGAGGTGAGGACAAGTTTAAACCAGATGAAACAGGATATTTTCAATTTGTTCAGAGCTCGGAGGGATCGGCACAAGATTGGATTCATGGGGGAACGTCACGTCTTTGGTGTGGACCCCCGGAAACTGAATCAACCAGATACAAGATGGTACTTTGTGGGCAACAGTAGATGTAGCGAATAATGAAGTAGCT
The DNA here is from genome assembly GCA_015082035.1 of Chaenogobius annularis. Taxonomy (NCBI): domain Eukaryota; kingdom Metazoa; phylum Chordata; class Actinopteri; order Gobiiformes; family Gobiidae; genus Chaenogobius; species Chaenogobius annularis. The sequence goes on along the minus strand of BJKM01000197.1, from coordinate 294,091 downwards.
CAAATTATTAATGGTTTGAATCCTGTGAAGCATTCTCCAGCATTGTGTACTGTTGTTGTGTCCAAGGGCAAGCAACAGTTACATAATTAAATGGAGTTAAAGTTCAGTCTGTCAGCTTTAATTTGAGTGTATTCAGCTTTATAAGAAGAAGGGTCCAAGTATCTTGGGGTCTTGTTCACGAGTGAGGGAAGGATGGAGCGTGAGATTGACAGTTAGATTGCAGCATTGGACTGTCGTGGTGAAGAAGGAGCCGAATCGAAAGGCGAAGCTCTCGATTTACCGCTCAATCTACGCTCCTACCCTCACCTATGGTCACGACCGAAAGGACAAGATGGCGGATACAAGCGGTCGAAATGAAGCTTCCTCCGCGGGGTGGCTGGGCGTTTCCCTTAGAGACAGGGCGATGAGCTCAGTCACACGGGAGGAGCTCGGAGTAGAGACGCTCCTCTTCACAGTTCAACAGATATTCTTAATTCATCAACGATATGTTACGTATTCTTTGTTTTACCCCATAGTTGCAACAGTATTTCAAAAGATAGACCTTTCAAAAGACATTCATAGGTTTTAGGCCACTGCAAAAAAAAAAGAAGCTAAATCATTAAAAAAAACATGCAGGTGAAGTTGAATGAATGGGTTAGGAACAAGAGAAGACATTAAACATAAACATTTCAAGCTATGTTTAAAGGTGCACTGTATAACACCTCTTTGTCTCGACAGAGAACTTGGTGGAACTGTGGCACATTCCAGACAAAGCAATAAGGTCTCCATGGAGACAAGCAGGTAAAAAGCCACATCGTGCATCTTTAACATATTGGGGTCTCAATACTCGACAAAACGCCATGGCTTGTGTTAAACGGACACAAGGCTGAGGCCACGTTAAAATGAAACGTATTGAGAATTTCACCAAGGTTTCGTCACGCAACATGCTACGATTCAACTAAGGGCTGTGCTATTGTGACTACGGTAGCAGGGAGAGGACATTTCACTTCAGATATTTGGGTTTTGGATCACGGAGATCCACACAACACGAAATTAAAGAAAAACTAGGGGGATTCTGGGAACGCGTTCTACACACACTCACACACACACACACACACACACACACACACAGCCTTCTTTTGCATTTCTCTCATGCAAAGATATACCTTGCAAGTCAGCTTTCATCAATGAAACTTTAGTCAGCCAAATGAAAAAGCAAACAAGCCAGTTAGATGGTTAGTCAATACAAACAGACGCTGCAGAGAAGATGGAACAGACGGAGCGACGGAGAAAGACAAAGACGCATAAAAACAAAAGACCATAAGCTGTTAGTGAGTTAATTTGAAAGTAAAAGCATGAATTGAACTGGTAACACTTTTTAACAAGCGCATGCTACGGAGAAGCCACATAATGTTGATAAAATTGCCTATTAATAAAGTAAAATAGTGCAGATAAACCAGGAAGTGCGCAGTTAGCTGTTGTTATCTTTACAAAACGCTGCTCTGGCCTCTGAAAGTTGTACAAAGCACCTTTAAATATCGTCACGGTGAATGATTACGATGCTTGGAGTGTCTTAGGAAAGTGAGGAATAAGTTTGGACTAGGGATGTCACGATTTCAAAATTTTTTCTACCGATTATTGTGAGAATAAACATTGCGATTTAACGATTTTTCGCAGTTATTAACATCACGACCAAAACAACAATAAAATCCTTCATTTTCTTTCCTTCTTGTGTGACCTGCTTTATGAACATTACATTTTCTGAATGATTCATTTGACATAAACAACAAGATAAAAAAGCCTTTTTTTTTTGGAGGAAAGAGTGAGCAAAAAGCACTCACATAAAAATAATTTGTTTTACTAAAATTTGTTACTTAATTTAGTTTGAAAATTGTCACTTTTCTATAAATTGAATAACAATTTTTTTCTTCTAAAAATGTCACAATTAGAATTTTTTTTGTCTTTATGATTATATTGTGACCTAAATAATCACAATTTTCTGATTAACTGTTCAAAACTAACTTCTAGTACTGTTTTTCCACATTTGTAAGTTATTTTGTGTAACAAGTCAAGTCAAATACACAGACCTCTCTCCAAGCGTTGGTCGTAAACAGTATAAAAAGTACAAAAAGTACAAAAAGTACAAAAAGTACAAAAAGTACAAAAAGTACAAAAAGCACAAAAAGTACAAAAAGTACAAAAAGTAAAAAAAGCACAAAAAGTACAAAAAGTACTGCGTCTTTTCTCATTTGATCCAGGTGTATGTGTATTTTCTTGCAATTGCATCGTGCAATTATAGCCTATATAATACTTCAATAAAACTGCAATTTTGTCTGTAAAATTTAAAAAACAATTAATAAAATTATTCTGCCACACAAAACATGGAGCAAATAATCTACAGTGACTTTTAAATCATGAATCAAATGACAAATACACGATAACAAGTACAGTATATCCTTCCTCTACATGATAGCTTTTGACAGTATATAAATAATTGTTATGACCAGAGCGATTATTATTATTTCCATAATCGAGCAGCCCAGACCATAATTACTCATTCAATCACTGACACGAGCCTATCCAAGCATGTAGTTATTACAAAATGTTACCGTTGAATGACAAAATAAGACATTTTCTTCTTCTTGTTGCAGCACAGCGGTAGATTATATGAAATGTATGTATTTTACCTTCGCAGCCCCTCTCCACTTGTCCCACGGTGGCTAAAGCGTCGGCCAAAAGGTCCGGCAGGCGCCCGTTCAGGTCGACGGTGGCGAGGCAGCCCTGGAAGCCTTCTCGAGAGTGCACCAGCTTGGGCAGGTCCCGGTACATCTCCTTGGAAACGCCTCCGATGTACAAGTCGCCTGTGGCACAAAAGTTTGGTCAGAATAAGGCAATAGATGTGCAAAAACTAAAACGTAGAAAAAAAAAAAAGGAACAAGATATACGCATTTAAAGGGGACATATTATACTTTTATGAGATTTTCTGCTTGTTATAACAGTGTTGCTCATCATTTACTTACTCATTCGTTGTATTTAGATCGACCCATGTGCTTCTAATAAGGTTCAAAAAGGTTGAGAAGCCATTTTCCCACAAAATATTTAAACGAAATGCCACAGCTTGCAAGGCTTATCAAGTCATTTTAGACCAATTTTGGGGTTTACAATGAACAAACAAGATCTAAAGATGTTATAGTTTGTTACGTTGTACTTGAAAAAAAGCATAATACAGTAAATCTCCTTTAAATCTCGTCGTGTTCCCGTGGAGAGGCAAGCCCGCGGTCACATAAAAATGCATGTTTTTTTCAAGGTTAATTTTTTGCAACAAATCCACAAATGCACGATGGAAACGTTAAAAGCCCTTCTGCCATGGACACAATGGATGGATACCTTTGGAGCAAACAGGAAAGAAGGCCATAACAAAGAGATGGATGACACAAACTGAGCCGACGATCAAGGACTGGGCATTACAATGGGACAAATTACTTTCAGACTTAAGTTGATTTTGACAGACTTTGGACAAAATGTTATATTTACATGTTTACTACACGTTAAATGTCTGTATATATTATCTCTGCGTTTCTGTTCAGTGTTTTATCACACAGGCATGTCTTTCTATATCGTTTCTACACATCAATATTCTTATGTGTTATGCATTTGTCTATCAACCATAAAGTAAATAAACTGGTTCGATAATAAAACACTTCCATTGCCTACTCACGGCAAAGTGGTTGGCCGTGACACTAAGGGCATCTGGCGTAAACGATCTTATTTGACACCTGAAGAACTGAAGTGTAACTGCATTAAAAATGAGCAAACAACATTGTAAACTCCAAATACGGGACATGTCGATTTGAGAAAGTGATTTTTTATTATTTTTTATTAGATTGCATAAGAGTAAAACGGTTCGTTGGAATGATCTAATATGAACCAGAGAACCAGGAACATTTGTACTTGTTTTTTTTTCTTTCAATATTTATTCTCCGTGTAATCGATTTTCGCCCCTGGGCCATTTCCCACTGAATGACTTAAAGATTAACATCCTGCCCTTGATCAAAGATGCTGCGAAGCAAAGCGGCATTTTGTCAGCCCCTAACGACTATCGTCACTATTGATAATCCCCGTGATTAGTTTCTCAATTAATCAATTAGTCATTTCAACTGAACTGTCCGAGGCGTTTGTGTGAGAAATAGCCCGGCAAACGCAAGGCAAGACAAGGCTATTTTACAGTTACTTCATGTTGGATACCGTGTGCGTATATTAGCATCAAAGTACACGAAAATGCAGTTTGTTTTTCTCTGTTCATCTAGAAATCCAGGGTAAAATGATCATGCAGTAAATATAATCTAAACATCGCCATAGAGTAGGTTGTGTACATATTTTGGCTACTAAAAATGCTAAAATACCTTTACTCTTACTTCATAAATATATATCAAAAGTTGTGAGCTCCAAAAAGAAACTACTACTTCATTTGAGTTGAATTATCATCTAACTTAAATAATTTAACCATATTTTATACATATTATGAAACTATTTAACACGAGCACTACTTTAAAGGTCTATTATGTTTCATGGAGTATTTAAAGGTGCACTATGTAACTTTTCTGGTGGCGGGCCCATGGAGACAAGGCCAGATCAGTGTACACAGTAAAAGTTGAGCAATAAAAACACGGTATATTGAATAAATGTTTTATGCTAGGCTGTTTAACATTATACGCAAAGTGGCAGGCTACCCATGCAGAAAAGTTACGTAGTATACCTTTAAAGTGCATGTTTTTGCTGTGGTATTGGAAGATCATGAGCCCGGTCACAAAAATAAATCATCAGTTTGATCACTAATGGATTTATTTTTCATTAAACTGAGAAAATAGCATTAAATTCTCAGTTGGACATAGTTTTTTTTAATGCAAGTAGTTCTACACAGCTAATGCTAATAAAACAGCTATTGCTAATACCTTATCAACCTGAAAATATCTTGAATAACTGACGTAGAATGGACTTCAGCCAGTACGTAACACGACATAAGGGGTCAGTTAAAAAAGCACACACTTCTAAAAACACCATTCATTGATATTAACATTTATTGAATACGTTTATGGCCGTATAATGTGTCGCTGTGTGCACAGGAGCACACTCTTCAGTACTTACCCATGACCTACTTTGTTTAATGACCTACTCAGAGCTTAACCCACACACGACGCACCGCTGCCTCAGTGTAATCACAACCGGTGCAATAGCTACACTTGAGCTCCAGATTTCAGCCGTCCGTTGTGTTCAGTTTGGTGATTTTGACCCATTGAATTTGACGTTTATTGTGTTAAAAGTGCCCTCAAGAAGACATTTTTCAAGCTTTTTATCTTGCAGTTCTTCCCACTCCTTTTTGGAATTGTTAATTAGAAGTACTATGTTCAAAAATGCGATCAAAATAAGTTGCCCGTATATGTGGATTTGTTATTGCTTTCTTTCTTTTGTTCTTTCTATCTTAAATTGTAAAGAACTTGGGGTTTTTAGATCACTGAAACAGAAACCATATTAAAATTGCAACTGAACTGTATCGAACCCCAGAACTAAACCAGGACTAAAACCAGGACTACAACCAGGACAGGTGTGACCGCAGCCAATAACGCATGATAGATTTGGTTATCCATGATTAGACCAAGACTGGATCAGTACAAAAACAAGGTTGGATCAGAACATAACCTGCCTAAACCATGACAGAACAACCAGGATAATACCTCCTTTAAGGCAGGCTGGTTTGGTCCTGGTTTGGTCCTGGTTTGGTCCTGGTTCGGCCCTGGTTTGGCCCTGGTTTGGTCCTGCTTTGGCTCTGGTTTAGTCCTGGTTTGGTCCTGTTTTGGTCCTGGTTCAGTCCTGCTTTGATCCTTCTATGGCCCTGGTTTAGTCCTGGTTTGGTCCTGCCTTGGCTCTGGTTTAGTCCTGGTTTGGTCCTGTTTTGGTCCTGGTTCAGTCCTGCTTTGATCCTTCTTTGGCCCTGGTTTAGTCCTGGTTTGGTCCTGCTTTGGCTCTGGTTTAGTCCTGGTTTGGTCCTGCTTTGGCCCTGGTTTAGTCCTGGTTTGGTCCTGGTTTGGTCCTGCTTTCTCCCTGGTTTAGTCCTGGTTTAGTCCAGGTTTGGTCCTGGTTTGGTCCTGGTTTAGTCCTGGTTTGGTCCTGGTTTGGCCCTGGTTTGGCCCTGGTTTGGCCCTGGTTTGGTCCTGCTTTTGTCCTGCTTTTGTCCTGCTTTGGTCCTGTGGTTTGGTCCTGCTTTGGGCCTGCTTTGGTCCTGCTTTGGTCCAGGTTTTGTCCTGCTTTGGACCTGGTTTAAGCCCAATAGAACCCGCTTGGTCTGGTTTTGCTCATAGTTGCCAAAAGTCTGCTTCTTTATAACGACTTTGTGTTTCTATTTTTGGAAAGTCGCTTGCAAATTTTGCGAGTCACGGGTTGTGTTTTGTGGATTTGCTCCTGAGATGCACTTTCATGTCATAAAAGAGGTCATTTTGAGCCTTTTTTCAGTTCTGCTCCACTTTTTTACAGTCAGCTAACGTTCTAAAGTTCTAAAATATGCTACAAAAATACGCAGATCTCAACAATTTCCTACTTATTTTCTTCACTTATCTGTGTGGGGCTGGGGTCGCTTGTGGCATGGCTGTGCTGTATAGTCCCAACTATTTTCCCCCCATCACCTTTGAGATCCAGGTTCTTGGCGCCCATGGTGGTCTGAGTGGTGACTTTGGTGTCGATCTTCACCACGTGCAGGTTGTTTGTGTCTCTGGAGATGTGGACGTTGTGCCAGTGGTTGTCGTTCAGAGGAGAGTTCGAGTTTCCTTTGATCAGGTGTGCCCCGTTTCCAAGGTCGGAGATGTAGTGCAGGTAACTGGAGAGGGGGGGGGAGGGCAAAGACAAGAGGGATGAGATGCATTTATAGCTTATTTCTTGCTACTGATATGTGTGAAGAACGTTTTATTTTGCTGCAAAAAGGCACGAGATAGAATTACAATTTTGTGTTACGACTATAATGACCAAACCAACAACATCGCAATTATTACTAAAATTGCTGATGGTTGCATTTTTCCCTGCACAATCTGGTGGTGTACATTGAATAATTATCTTTGTTGGCAATTATCCCGATTATATAAAACATGCCACAAATTATTAGTGTCTTTTTTTGTGTGTTTTTTAATCAAAATTAGCAATATAATTCTTTCTTGTCACGTCCCTAGTGTAGGTTTGGGGCTGGTGCACTGCCTGCTGGACTCTAAAGGTACATTTAAGTACATTTGTGGTAAAACTCGTCCAGTATTATGGTTGTGATTAGGTTTACAATTCAGATTTAAATTCAACATCAAGTTCACAGTGCACGTCCAAACATTCCTTTATGAAGACAGCTAAACTAATACAAGAATTACATTTCCGCCTCATGTTTGTGGCAGATTTTAAGCACGAGATCAGAAGAAGCCACAGCATTAAAAGCCATTCAAACAGCCATTTTTGCTTCGATTGTGAGTAATAAATTGAATCAACAAACGCAAGTATAAGTCAAGGTATTAGTCCACAAATAACTTCACGATTTCGTTTCATTTGAAGGAAGTTTAGTCTAAGGGTACGTTCGCACTTTTGTCATGATTCGGGCCTTGTTTGAGTCCTAATATAGATTTAGTTTGGTCCTCGTCCTCGTCCTAGTTTAGTCCTGATCTAGTCTTGGTTTCGTTTCTGGTTTAGCGGTGACCGTACAAGTATGAACTTGCTGCAAAACTCACCCTTTCACCAGCTCCACCACGATGAAGTCATTCCCGTCCCCTCTGTTGAAAAGTATGAGTCCGTCGGGCGAGGTGGTCTTGAACTGCATGAACAGGTGCATGGAGTAGTAGGCCTGCAGCGTGGGCAGCGTCACGAAGCTGGACCGGGACCTGAACGTGACGGGATCGGCCACGATGCTTTTGTAGCCGATCACCGCGTTGAGCTCGCAGTAGTCGATGTCCCCGTTCTTGCACAGGTCGATGTAGGGCATGCCGTTGAGCGTGAGGCCCTGCAGGTGTCCGATGAAGTTGGAGGGCACGGCGGGCATGAAGCGCTTTTCCGTCACGATGCCCGTCTCCACGTTGTGAAACTCCAGCTGCGTGTGGTCGCCCGCCATTTGACCTGGGTAAACTCAACATGTGAGGCCTGGGCAACACTTACGAGACACTGAAATACACGCGGACGTCGAGGATCCGTGCGGTAAACTGTCAAGTCACATTATTGAACACGTCATTAAAATATATCACTGACTGAAACGACACCCAATTAAAACTGAAGCTGTTCTTTCTTCAAACCTTTGGAGTAAAAACAAATGCCTGAGCTCTTTGTGAAGCTAGTTTTGTCCTCTGCTGTCTGATTTACTCTCATTAAAAGTGGTCACACAGAGGAACATCAGATTTCAAATCCCACCTAGATTTTTTTGGTAAATATAAAGAGGATTAAAGTTGCTGTAGGAGGTTATGGACTGATTTGTTGGGCTTTGACAATTGCCATTTCAGAGCTAAAGCCAACAGCACAACAAAATAAGATTGTTATAAAGTCCAGTCAGGAAACCTATTCAAATTTGATCAAATGTAACTTTATTTTTCTTTTATTGTGCGCTTGGTATATAAACTGATCCTGATTCTTCCCAGAAGTGGGTTATAGCTTTCACTTTCTGTGTCTCAGAGATAGTTCCCTTTTATTACGGTTCACCAAAAGTAATAAATGAAAAAAGACTCTGAGGGTCCAAAGGGACAACACATTGTCAAGGTGTAAATGGTCAGTGAAAGATGGTTTATTGACATAGAGAAAGTTTAGGAAATGTTTGCAAATGAATTGGTAGAAACTCAAATGATCTTACATTATCTAGAATTAAGATAATAAACAATTACAACCATCACATTGAGTATTGATCGTTTTTAACTAATTTAGTTTCTGCCTTGTGTGAAAGCAATGGGTCATTTTGTAAAGCAGCAGTTGAATTTGAACAGAATGTAAAAATAATCAGCAAAAGTGTACATAGTAGTAAAAACAGTGAGAACTAGTAGTGTAGTTAAATAAATGTCTTTCAAAGTACTATATCTAATACTATTTACGACCACTATTACAACTCCAACCGTTACATGGTTTACAATATGGTGTAATGACGGTAAAATGACAAGTAATAATTATAAGACAGTATGAGAGCATTTTGTATTACCTTCTACAGGCTGCAGGTCGTCCACGGTGAGTTTGAGGCTCTTTCCGCGTCGCACCACTCTCACCGTGTGCCATTCGTTATCATTGAGGGCAGAACCGGCAAAGATAGTCTCTGGCCCTTTACCTACACATATAGTCCACCGTGACCATTAAATACATGCACAAGAACAACCAGCCAGGACAGACAGAAAACTGAGCTTAGAGAGAGGAGAAAGAGACAGCTAAAGAAAGAGAAGAACACTGCAGAATCTGAACATCTACATGGGTTAAAACAGCTTGAATTCAGAATAATAACCTTGATTTGTGTCATTTTCACAAGATAAAGCCGCACTATGTTACTTTTCTGGTGCTGCCACCTGCTTGTCTCAATAAAGATGCAATCGCTCTGTCTAAAATATTCCACAGTATGGCATTAAACTGATCTTGTATTCATTCGATTACATTTTTATCGCTAAATAATGGCCTCGAAAAACATGCATTCTTACTGTGACTGGGGTTGCCTCGCCGCAGATCTGACCTGTAACCTGTCCTGGAGACATCACCTGATTGTTTCAACTGAGACGGATGCGTTAAATGCCATACTGAGGAACATTCCAGGCAAATCAATAACACCTCCATGGAGACAGAAAGACGACAACAGCTACAAAGTGCACCTTTACGATTTATTTAGTTTGTATGACTATATTTTTGGACATGTCCGTGCAGTAAGAGTTTTTAAATGTGTTTAATTGAAAAAAAAAGGGAAAAATTCAGATTTGACAAATGTTTTCTTAAAAATATTTAATCCAATAAATAAATAGATAAAATAAAAATAAAAACTTGAAAATGCAATCATCTGGAGCAACAACGCATGTAGCACATCCAAACAAATAACACCAACTTTTTTTAATAATCTGAATTCCAGTCATATCAAGTCATGTAGATATTATTTTTTTGCAGTGAGGAAACCAGGGAGTTTGAATTTAAGGACAAAATGTAGGAGATTGGGAGAGTGAAGAGAAGGGGAGACAGGCGCTCACTCAAACAGACACATGGCTATTTGGAGAAGCGACACAGAGATGGACAGATAAGAGTGACGCAGTAATGGATGATGTCGTGGGACTAAAATGGAGCTCACCCCCGGAAATGTGTTCCAACCAAATGATGAGCAACTACTACAGAGGAATTAACATGACTTATAACATGTGGACAGCAGAGGAATCAACCCACTTCTGAACTGTTCATGTACTCTTGAACTAATTATACTAAAGTCACAGCAAAAGCATGTGGTTTGGAACAGGTTTCAGACTTTGCATGAAGAAATTGGGCTATTTTTGTGTTAAAGGCACTGTTTAAAAGTCAGTGAAGAAAATAAAATTGAATAAAAATCAAGAACGATACATTTTTCCCCCCAGCCATAGCTGTATTCTACAACTTTTACATTACCAAATACAATCCATAAAATACATTTACTAAAACCAACTAAGAGCTGCGTGAAAAGGCAAACCTCTCGATTTACTGGTCAGTCTACGTTCCTGCCCTCACCTATGGTCATGGGCTTTGGGTATTGACCAAAAGGACAAGATTGTAGATACAAGCGGTCAAAATGAGTTTCCTCCGCAGGGTGGCTGGGCGCTCCCTCAGAGACAGGTCGAGAGGAGCCAGCAGAAGTCGAGGCTCGAGCATCTGTTCCGGAGCCCCCTGGACACCTCCCTGCGGAAGTGTTCCCGGGCATGTCCCACTGTTGAAGACCCAGGACACGCTGGAGGGATTATGTCTCTCTGTGGCCTGGGAACCCCTCGGGATCCCCTCGGTGGAGCTGAAGGGAGTGTCTGGGGTGAGGGGAGTCTGGGTGTCCCTGCTTAGACTGCTGCCCACGTGACCTGTCCCGGAGAAGTGCCAAAAGATGGATGGATGGAACTCTTTCACTACATTCAGAATAAGTCTTCCCTGTGGTCTTCCTCTAGCCCTCCTGTCTTCAGCATCATTCAACTCTTTTATTCACAGTCCTTCCTCTGTACTTGTCCAAACTATCTAATCCTCTCTGTATCTCAATAAATCAGCCAATTAAATGTAGCCATTTTTGGCATTAATGGGATAATAGGAGTGTGGCGAGCTGGTTAAAACGGCTTTCTAAAGCATATTTCATGGCTGGTGTGTTCATACATGTTGATAATTTGTAAGGAGGAGGCAGGGAACGATTAGGCTTTCCCACTGAGCTCTCCCACTCGCATTTACATAAATCATCTGCCATCCCCCTGGAGCGCAATACACCGCAGAGCCTCTTGGTGGCAGTGTTGATACATCACACACGCACAGAGGGGGAGCTATCCAAGGTGCTGACGTGCTGAGAAGGAAAATATATAAATAAAACAAAATGCTAGTAGCTGTCCTTTTTATGATGTCTCTCTCTTCGCGCCGCCCGTCTAACGTCTTGCTATCTGCTTATAGTCGGCTGCACATATTTGACAGACCGACAGCCGCTTAAAACCTTGCTATTTTCTTCTCGGTGGCTAAAACGAGGCGAGCTAACCAGTCAGTGCACCGCAAGAATCGCTGTACGAGGGATTGCAGCAAATCCCTCCAAAAACATCAGAATTTCAACTGGTTTTTCCCACCCAAATATCTATAATTTAAAGGAAAGTCTTAAAAACCTGCTGTTCTTACGCTTCAACAACATACAACACGCATAAGGGTTGACAGAAAAACGTAGTCCAAATTTTAAAACTGAATTTCTCGAGACAACAGGGCAATATTTACAATTTTAAGTCGAGAAAAAAAACGGTCACAATCATTTCTTTATTGACTTTGTTCAATAAATAGCTCAATATTTGTACAATTTGTTTTGTTATTTCATCTTTATTCATTTGTAATTTATTTATTGAGTTGTTATACAATGTAGAGGGTTGAACAAGTAATGTTTATGACTCATTATAGATACAAACTAACTACTTAAGTGTTTCTGCTCTTTATTTATCGCAGTTCATGATTTATTTTTTAAACAATATTCTACATTTAAAATCATCCTGCATTAAGGTTATTGTTTCGTAGTTTCAATATTATTATTTAGCAGCAATACATCGTCCAAATGTGTTATTGTGAAAGGGCTTTCCAAGACCACCCAAACCATGTTACTACAGAATTTGCAACATAAATGATTAAATTGACTCAAATAATTGTGCGTTGAGTTACATTGAAATGTGAAGAAATTGAAGTTCTACGTTGCTTTCAACAGACAACATATCCATACAACCAGGTTTTCAAGTCGGCACATGCCAAACGCAATTAGAAAGGAAAGAATTGACCAAACTAGTACAGTATATTGCAGTTATTGCATGTAAACGGCTTGCTATATTTCACAAAAGGTGCAGAGATGTGAGACATTTTCAACCCTTTTATGATTATTTTCTCCCCAAAGTAAATCGTTCTTACTGCCTCGAATATACGAACTAGGACTTTTATATTGGCCTAAGCTCTATTGGTTTTGGGTGTGCGGCCGGTGACCTATAAGGAGGTAATGGCGTCGAGAGGGAGGTGAGGAGTAAACTGACCCGAACGAATTCTGCTGTAGAAAATGTCAAGGCTGCCTCCATCAGTCAGCGACGCACGCAAGCACGAAATCAGACCAAGAAATACACTGGCAAGAGGCTGCCGATGTATTCAACGTAAAAGGGACTGGAAAAGGAAAATGGATTGGATGTGAACTAAATATAAAAGTCAAGGCAATAAAAAAGGGTAAAGGGAATGCATTATGTGCCGACTACCACTTCTATGAATATTACTACTACTGCAAGTAATGCACAGTCCAGTATATACATAGGGTGGATTATTTAGTGGATTACATCACTAGAAAATTCATAATAAGCACAATGCAAAATACTATTCCTACTATTACAACTACATCTACTTCTACTACTAACAATACTATTACTACTATTACCACGGCAGAACTGATAAGCCGGCTCTTTAAGGTTAGGCTTATTTGTATTATTTACTTGTTTTTCATATTAAAGAGAGGTCAATGAACATTTCTGAACGTAATGTGTATGACTCAGAGTGTAGGTGAAAACAGGACTTTTCTGAGCAGGAAAGGATAAAATTTAACAATCAAAACTCAACTTTGAGTGAGCTAATGATGAAACAAAAAGCTTTTGTGCAATGTCCCTTTAACATTTCAATGAAACATATGTGACAAGCAGATAAAAAGCACAATGCTCATAGAATCCCAACGACTACTACTTTTACTATATGATACTACAACTACGAATACCACCCATACCAATACAGCTACTATCATTACAACAACTACTAACTTACTACATACTATTACTGCTCCACTTCTACTACTATCAACGATACAACTGCTGCGACACAAAACTTCAAACTCCATGCCTAAACAGCCTCAGAAAGATCCAAACTGGCAGTGAAGGTAACATACAAAGGAGTGAATAAGTGGATGTGTTTTTAAAGCTGAAAGAGGGTTTGGAGAGCGGGCGGTGGGGTCCCCTGAGGAGACTCAGCTGTGCTCTGGGCACGAGTATCCATCCTGTTACCATGGATCACTGCCTACTGTGGGAGAGAGGGGGAGAGGAAGAGGGGGTGAGAGAGAGAGAGAGAGAGAGAGGGTGAGGGGGTGCGAGGGAAGAGCAGCCAGAGAGAGGGTGAGAGAGGGAGAGAGGGGGAGAGAGAGAGAGGTAGGGAGGAGACGGGAAGGAGAGAGGGAGAGAGGGAGAGGGAGAGAGAGGTGAGAGAGGAGGAGAGAGGAAAGGAAGGGGAGAGAGGGAGAGGCTGAGAGAGGGGGGGCGGGACAGGAGAGAAGGAGTGGGTGAGTGATAGGGAGGGAGTGGGGGAGAGAGAGGGTGAGAGGAGAAGAGAGAAGAGAGTGAGGGGGAGAGAGAAGAGTGAGAGGGAGGGAGAGAGAGAGGGAGAGAGAAAGAGGAGCCAGAGAGAGGTGAGAGAGGGAGAGAGGAGGGAGAAGAGGAGAGAGGGAGAGAGAGTAAGAAGAGAGAGAGAGGGTGAGAGGGTGGGAGAGAGAGACAGGGTGAGGGAGAGAGAGGGGGAAAGGGTGAGAGGGAGGGAGAGAGAGAGAGGGTGGGTGAGAAAAGGGAGCGGGTGGAGGGATAGGCGCATGAGAGGGGGATAGAGCAAACGAGAGAGAGCAAAAGACAGACAGATAAAGAGGGGAGAGAGAGAGAGAGAGAGAGAGAGAGATAAAAAGAGCGAGAGGAGAGAAAGAGAGAGTAGGAATAGAGGGAACATGAAAGAAAGAGAAAAAATAGGGAGTGAGAGAAAAAAGACAGAGAGGAAGAGGGGTTAAAAGGGAGAGTGAGAGAAGGCGAGAGAAAGGGCGAGTGAGCTGGAGCACTGTTCCTTCTGGGTGACTGCGCAGACGACAGAACAGGCTCGCAGATGGAAACTAGACAAGAGCATTATTGACAACTTAACTTAGCCTTAACCTTTGACCTTTGACACTTTCTCAGCCCCCCTTTAGGCCCGGCACGAGGTGAAGTGGCGCCGCTGAGGTCGAGCTCTGCGTTTCACCCTTCCTTCAACGCATGGGTCCAGCAACCGGCAGCGTGTTCATTTTGGGTCAACGCGTCGGAGAGACATACAGCGCAAAGGAGAATGATAGCGGATGAAACTAAGGGAAATGATCATACAAAAGTGCAGTTAGTTTTCTTTTCTGTTACAAAAGATGAAATAAATAAATCAATAATATGATGAAAAAACTATTGTGGAGGCATCGTTTTTGTCTTCGTCCACTAAAGCTCAATCAGGATTTTATTCTATTTTTTAATGAAAGTAATTTGTAATAGTCACGAATAATGTAAAGTACGACTGTAAATGTCTTTAAACGGAGACCTGACATCGCTTACATTTATCTGAGTGGTTTTTATTTGCCAAAACCCATCGATTGTGTAACATTTTGTGATACTCTGAGGCCAATCCATTGAAACTAGTGTTCTACTTCCCTTTAGCCTCCATTTTGGAATTTTGGACGTGTTTGTTGACATCCAAAGTCTATTTAGACAACTGGATTCTCATTGGAAAACACAATTAGAGCTTAATTTAGCACCATTTGTCAATATTGTTCGTTTACTCTGAAGTTAACAGTGCAGTGTGTTTAATTTACTGCTTAATTAACTGCTTTGTCCATGACGACGAGCAGGTTACAAGTCAGATCTGTGGAGAGGTTTTTCGAGCAATAAAAACACCTGTAGTCAAATGAAAGGCAAAGTTATAACACCAAGTAAAAGTCAAACCTTCTTTTAACACAATTGAATACTTTATACTATATTAATCCTGTAGTTTTTGCAGTTTTGTGTCAGAACATTGTTAGATAGATAAGACATATGAACACGTTTCAACAACACTTTGTAAGCGTTTATCCAAGTAAAGCTCCCTAATTTTGCCGCCTTTAATGACTTGGTTTTACGAGCATCTATTTCAAGGCGCTTTGAATCTCGGGACGACGCCAATGAGGGATTTCGCTGGCAATGAACCAAATTGAAAAGCAATTTAAACAAAGATGTTGAAGAAGGGAGAAGACAGACAAAGGGACGCTCTTTGCAAATAAATATTTCAGATCACAGACCGAATACCAAAGCTGGCCCGGATTATAAACGCTGGGATAATAGCGATGACAAAAACGCTTTTCATCTTTCATTAGCTTCAAATAACAAATGGCCTTTCTGTCGGGCAAGACGGGAATATCTCTTATGCCGTGGCTTTTATTTGACTGCTGAGTGTGCTATTTGGCTTGGCGCCTGGCTTTTAAATACATTTTTCACTACCACCCGCACCTCCTTCCTCCATCTTGAATATCAAATGTATAATTCATCGTATGCACACGCGGGGAAAGAGGGAAAAGGAGTGCCCTACTAAAGTGTTCACTGAGACAAGCACGGTGGTTGCAGAAGTTACAGAACACTTGTGGGTTTTAATCTGGTGCTTTAATAGTATTTTTATTTCTATTTGTAGCGCTGCAAAAAGGGTCCCAGGTTGCATTCTGGGACCAAGTGGGGCCTCACTGTGCAAAGTCCCTGACCACAACTGAAAATGAGACTCTTGGTTAAAAGCGCACTTCTTCTCTGGGTCTTTTAGGGGTCTGGAGACGGCATTTTTTCTGAAACCAGGTCCCAGACTTCAGAACGCGATTGTGTCTGGGTTTTCTAATGACATCACAGCACCAGCATATTGTATATTCTTTATTTTATTTATTATTATTATTATTATTATTATTATTATTATTATTATTATTATTATTATTATTATTATTATTATTATTATTATTATTTAATTTTAAATGTTATATTTAATTATATATTTTATATTTATTTTTTTAATTTATGTTTTATTTTTATTTTTTTAATTTTCTTTTTCTTTAAACTTTATTTTATTTTATTTACATAAAACAAACAAACAAACACTCAAAAAAATAAAATAAAATAAAAATAGAGCCGGGCGGATAAGATAAGTAAAAGAAGAAAAGAAGAGTAAAGCATCCAAAATAAAAGTCCCATTTTGTCCAACGTTTATCGAATTTGTCTATTTTCAAATTGAGTCCAGATGTGAGGTTTTTTCCCCATTGTGCGTATGTCAGTTAAGATGTCAGTCCAGTTCTTATACATCGGAGCAGTTAGTGTCATCCATTTTGTTTGTGATGACATTTCTTCCCAGCTGTCAGGAGTACGTTCCAAAGATATCCATCCATTATGTCCGTGGCGTTGGTTCTGAGGCCCATATTCTGTACAAAATCCTCACACTACTAGACCACGAGCCACAAGTGACACGGAGAAAATAATTACGTATATAAATCCACACTCACATCAAAGCACTCCCCAATTTTACATCCATGCTGTACTTTCAGAATGTTTTTTTTTAATACGTTTTTCACGGTTTCTTCTTCTTTTATACTGTTATTTCTTCTGTTTCGGTGAACAAAATACTCCTTTATTAGTGTAGGAAACAAGCCTGCGCAGCCATTATTGAAATGAACATCTAAAGCTTGTCAGACTTGTGGCAAAGATAGCAGCGGCTGTGATTTCCATCCCATTGGTTCTCCGTGTGAGGCTAGCTAGCACCGTTTCTATGGCAACTGGAGTCGTCCATTTCACCACCTCTTTGCCGTCACCGAGCTGCGTTTTTTTTCCCCCCCTGATTCTTTTCCTTCCTCATTTCCCCCCCCCCCCTTTTTGCCAAACGCGCGTCGTGACAAGAACAAGGAACGGAACCACGTGAGGATATTAACAAAATCTCCACCGTCATGAGGGGATTCAGAAGCAGCGGCGTGAAAGCGAGGACGGGAAGGAGGGGGGGGGGATAAACGGTTGATTATACAGAAAGTCTAGTGGCGGCGGGGAACACCCTGTAAATAGGCAAACACAAACGAGCAGACGTTACTTACAAATGCCAATCAAGTATCAAAGAAACACAAGCTTTAAAAGAATAAATAGAGGGTTGCGGATAAAATCGAATGCGTTGATGACTGATAAACAGGATTGTGCACAAGTTTTTTCCTACAGTAGGTGTTTACATTTGTCTCAGGGGTCAGCGCTGGTGAGTTACACATCTTGAGAAACCGTGCTCCAAAAAGCAGTGGCCGAAACTGCGAACCGAACGGCAGCGGTACCAAATAGAGAGCCCCTTGCTCAGAGTGGCTAGCTGCGATTTAGCATGCATTCTGAGCAAACCGACCTATCGAGGGCCCATCTATTTCCAGGAGACGCGACCGAATCATCCCACAGCGCAACACGGGCCCTTAAATCCCCGTACAGTTTGTCAAGTATCAGAACAACAAGCGCATAAATCCACTCCGCAGCTGCTTGGATAAAGGTACGGCAGACGGCAATGCTCTCGTCTGCCCCATGAAGGAGAAGCAATTAGCAACATCCCGGAGTATATTTAACTACCAGCTCGCTCCTAAATCCTATCTCCTATCTCCTAAGTACTATTCTAAATCCTAGCTCTTAAGTCCTAGCTCTCATATGTCCTACCTTGAACCTAAATCTAAAAGAAGGTTTTCTGGTGGAGGGTCCTTTACCTGTTCGACGACATGATGTTAATGCTTTGCCTGGAATAGATCTGCGAGATTTATTGCAATTAGCGCCGTTATTTCCTCCGCAAACGACCCTCTGTCCCTATTCTGTCTAAAAGCCGCTAACCCTGCAGATGAGACCCTCAAAAACAGTTTGATTTTCAGTCTTATGCCCCTCGAGGTATTCGAAATGAAAACTCTAAACCGAATCTTACCATTAAACATAAATCGCAAACCCAGTCATAACCGCGATGCTTGATATTTTCCCAATATCAGCCTCGATTGTTCCACAGTAAGGCATTGTACTTTTCCTATCTCCATGGAGACAAGCAGCTGGCGCTATAAGTTACTGGTCAGATCTGTGAAGAGGCGACCCCGTTCAGTAAGAATGCACGTGTTGTTGTTTTTTTTTAGGTAATTTCGAGCAACAAAAACCCCTGTAACAGAATGGCATGGAACATCAGTTTAATGCCATACTGCGGGACATACCAGGCAACGAACGCAATGACATCACCATGGAGACAAGCGTGTGGCGAACCCTCCATAAAATTACACATTACCTTTAAATGTAAATAAAAAATGAGCTGGCCGCCTCGAATGTTCCACAGTAAGGCATTGTACTTTTCCTATCTCCATGGAGACAAGCAGCTGGCGCTATAAGTTACTGGTCAGATCTGTGAAGAGGCGACCCCCGTTCACAGTAAGAATGTTTTTTTCAAAGGTATTTTCGAGCAACAAAAACTCCTGCGTCTGAATAGCTTGGAAGATGGGTTTAATGCCATACTGCGGGACATACCAGGCAACGAACGCAACGACATCGCCATGGAGACAAGCGTGTGATGCGAACCCTCCGGAAAATGACGTATTACCTTTAAACGTAAATAAAAAATGGGCCGGCTGCCAGTTTTCTGAGCGTCTTTTTGAAATAAACTGATCCAAACGACTGGTCTCATAAAAGCGTTGAAACGATCTCGCTCCGTACACTTTCCTCTCTTTCTTTCTTTCTTTGTCCATGAGCTCGTAATTTCCCGCAGCCGGCACTTCACCTGAACGCTTCATTCCAACGGCTCCGGCCCCCGAAGCGCAGTTAAAAAACGTACTCAAATCTTTCAAAGGCGTAAGAGCCATGGGTGTAATTAAAACGAACCTGCTAATTCAGGACAAGATGGCGACGGTGTTGGAAACGCAAAACGGGGAGAGCGGCAGAGTGGTTAGCGCACCTTCCAGCTTTAGCCGTGAGGTCGTGGGTTAGATTCTCAAGCCAGTCACAGACATAAATGATTACTGGGATGAGCTGCAACTAACTTATGTACGTAAAAACAGCAGGTCATAAATAATAAAAAATAAAAAAAATAAAAACTTTGAAATTGCAGCTATATTGAGTTAAACTTTTTATGTAGCATATTTAAAAGTTATATTTAAAACTATATTGTAGAAACTGAAAATGTTGAAAGTTCCTCTAAATGTTCTTCGATACAATTACGACAATTAAACACTTTAATGACAAGGCTTAGATCTTAATGTGTTTTACGCCGTTAGCAAGAAATAACTTTCCAATTTCCACTTTTCAAATTGTAATAATCATTTGCAATATACATATACTACGTTTAAAACGACAGAAATAAATAAGGTGAACATTTCCACTGGGTAATGATGTGTAGTCATTATCGTTTGTTTACTCAAAGAAAAAAAAGACATGTTTTTGAGACTGCAGGACACAAACGGCTCAGAGGCCGTATTTGCCGCCTCCCATCGTCTTCAATTAAACGATTTCTCTTTGTTTTTGGAGCCATGCAGAGACTTATGAGCATAACTTGGACTCAGAAGTAAAAAAAAAAAAAAGGCCAACTCTATTATATTTTTAAGTGCAATTGATATAGTTCTTCCATTATTAACAATTTAGTTAATTCAGTCGTTCTTCTCTTCGTAGACGCTACGCTCACTTTATTTTAATCTTCATAGGTTTTATCATTTATTTAAACCCTTTTTAATGTAAAACTAATGCGGTAAATAAGCAATTTGAACAATAATAAAAAAAGAAAAGTGACAGAATTTCCTCTGCAAAAAACAAAATATCCCGTCTTAGTTTTACACCAGTTTGTAGTTACGACAAATGTTAACGCTGTCAAATGTCAAATCTGTTACATAACTTTTAATCATAATAAGTGCAATGCCCCGTTAGAAAAATCAATTTCATACTTTTCCAAAACCTTTTCCAAAACTGTCCAAGAATAACAGATTTTTTGTAGAAAATGTTGCTCTTCTTCGTATTTTGTGGTAATTTTTCAGTGCATTTTGTCCTCGCCTTATCTTTTGTTTGTCTCTTGGCTGCGCTTCACATTTATCAGATTTGCTCAGAAGCCCGATAAAGCGCTTGTTTCAACACCGGCCTGTTTGAGATGCTTAAAATGCAAAGTCAAACCCCGGCAACACTTTCTGCTCAAAATATATAACACAACGTATGGTATATCATAATTTGCCGTCTTACAACACATAAATGATCCTTTGTCTACACTCTGTACCACCTTCAAGGATTTCTTTTCATCCTATGTTTTCATTTTCTTCTTTTTTTTTGTGTGGTTATGAGTCATCCAAATTTCATTCATGTTTTAACTCTCTTCGCGAAAAACTGTGATTTAGAATTTGTCGTATAAGACTGAAAAACCCAAAATAATTGATCTTTTCCTCAACGTAAACAACACAGACTGCCATTTAGCACAAAAAAATAGTCCCGTTTCTTCCTCCAAAGTCTGAACTCGGCTCTAAACCACACGCTTTTACTGAGCCGGGATGAAAATTGGCTTCCTATTTTATAAAATTCCTTTCTCTATAATAATAATGGCGTCAAGGTTGCGTTATAATGTTCTTTCACGCCTGCCTTGGAGTAGACCGACAGAAGCGAGGCCGCCAATCTGCGTCATCTGAATTCTCACGCGCCACTTTCATTTTGCGCAAAGTGGAGAAGTGTCTTGCCCAAGGACACGGCAACGGTATCTAAGCGCGACGCTACAACCTACTGAACATCTTTTTTTCTTTTTGAACTTCTTCATTATGCTTCCTTAATCCATCGTACGTCCTTAGAATCAACCCTTTTTAATTCATTTCCGCTTCTCTAAATTCCTGCTTTCCTTCTTTTCCATCAGCTCCTTCTCTTTTCCCGCTCTCTCTCTCTCTCTCCGGTCTACAGTATATGTCTAGCACCATTTTTCTTGCTTTTACTGCTGTCTCGAGTCCCCTCACTGTCCTCCCCTCTGCTCCTCTTCTATCCATCGCTCTTCACTAAGATGGCCGCCCCACGGAAAACCCCGGCCCTCAGCAAAAACCTCACGACTCCTGCGGCGCGCGGGGATCGTTACTCTCTCGCTCGCTCTGCTGCCGGTAAACCTAGCACGCACGCGCTTAAATGCACAAAGTAAGGAAACAAGGAACAGAAATGTGTTTGAATCAGGGCTTAAAGGGACTCTATCCAATCGCGCATCAAAATACTACAGTTTTCATACATAAAAACAAATTTAAAAAAAACGCTTTTGTCAAGAATAGTATTTGTTTTCATACAAGCTAAACAACGAGGAGCCATGCAGTTGTACAGTTATGCAGTTATACATCAGGCGCCTTGGTGCAGAGACATAAAAGTGATTAACTGTTGCCGTACTACTTTATTTAACGCACGCCAGTTCCTCAGAATCCTACTGACCGTGGAATAAAGTCAATCAAGCATAAATCAAGTGGAGGCGTACAATTTGTTCATGTATTTGCTTGACATATTCCCCTGTTTAGTACCATTGCCATATGTTAACGGGCTAAATCGTCAGCGTGTAGCGGTAACCTTTGGTCGGTTAATCGTGGTTTACCAGGCACGATGGTCGACTGAACATGTGCATCTTTGAACACGTTAAAGTAGTCCAAACTAGTATCGAAACTTGACGGGACAAAATGTGACTTTTCCTGAACAGTTTTGGAACGATCTCGAACCTTATCAGAAGACCACGTGTTAACATAACGTAGTCTACGTACTCTTATTCCGTGTTGAAAAAGTGCATAAAGGTATCAGAAGCATTACAGAGCATTAAGTATTTTATAATTGTAATATGATTCATGGATTTCATGAAAACGACACATTTTACGCTTAATCGTTTGGGTAGTAAACACTTCAATACGAGCTAAATTAGTTTAAAGTCCATGTTAACCCTAGCTAAGGTCTACCAAATATCATATTATGTTATGCAGTACAAATTTACTACATTGAAATGAACGAAAGCATGAAAGTTTGCGGCTGAAGCTTTGAGAATCCACAAAACGTCGACAGTAAAAATAGCCATAGTGACACACAGAGACATCCACTCATTCACACAGAGAACAGAGAGGGTGAGGGAGGAGAGAGGGGAGGGGGGTGGGGGGAGTTAGAGGGGGAGGTTTAGGGTCACTTACTGGCGGTACAGTTAATCCTGATACAGTCTGGAGGAAGAGCAGAGCAGAGGGTTAGAGCTGCCCACAGAACAGAGCCCACACCCCGGGGACGCACCCATCGACACACCCCTGTTTACCCCCCGGCACCGCGCCACACTGGGAACACGTCTCCCAGGAAATCTATATTATTTTACTGTCGTTATCATTGTCTATTACTGAAAACAATACTGAAGAAGAGACCTTTCCTGCATGCTTTTAAATTAGTCTTGATCTATACCAGACATTAATAGAAGATCACATATTAATAACGACAGTATTACAATTAATATAAAATAAATGAAATCAATATTAAACATAATTTTTTTTCATCACCAATGTAGTATCGAAATGTTATCAAAATAAATAAACATTTTTTTATAATTTTGAGTCAGTTAATATGATGCGAAATGGGTTGTTGACAAAAATAACCCAAGTTCAGATAAAAGCTTTTCTAATGTGCAAATGTATCCATGTATTCTAATAATTAACAATATAAATAAACAATATATTTAGGCAAAATGAAACTAATACTAAGATTTCAATCAGCGCACCTAAATATGAAGACTGATTATATAATGAACTGATTAAAACTCTATGCTAATTCATATTGCGAACCCTATGTTAACATTCTGAAACTATTTTACAACTAAGTGAAAATTGTGTTCCTAAAAAGCATAACCAGTTTCAGCACAATAACCTATATTCAAATTAGCAGATGAAAACATATTTTTGCATAAATTTAGTCGCTAATTGCTAATAAACAGACTAAAATAATATATTTTCAAGGAGTGTTCTGCCCAGTGTGCGCCCGGTGCCTATTGGCTGCTTTGGTCTGAGCGACATCTCCAGCCTCCAATCACAATCCTCCGAAGACTGAGCTGGGCCAATGGCGTCAGAGTCCGCGTCGACATCCAACCGTCCCCTTTCCGATCCCGTCGCTCAATCCAAAGCACGAATTTCCACGGAAAAACGGAAGATTCGAAAACATTTTGGCCGTTTAAAAGTTTTTCAAACCCACCCAGAATGCCTTGGTGTGTCGTGAGGCGTCAACCACAGAGAGGCGTGGCTGCAAACAACCAGAGACCAAAAAGGGGCACCAGAAATGAAGCGCAGATGTACTTATGTGCCTATGGAAGTGTGTGTGTATACTGCATATATGTGGGATTCAAAACGTCTTGTAAAATATTTAATAGTTTGAAAATCAATCATTATTTTTGCCTTTTCATGGGTAAATAAGTTGCCAAAATCAAAACATTTCTGTCTGCAAGTGCGATATTAAAGTGGCTATAAAATATAACAAATCTTTGGTAGAGAATCTATTAAGACATCTCAAAACAATGTCATTTTGAAGTTAATATTTTGCTATATTTTGCTCTTAAATGACACAGATATTCATGAGTTTCTGTCTCTATGTTTTCATGACCATTGAAAACATAGAATATTTCATGTTGAATAGGTAATTTCTATGGCAACAGCCCTCTTTTTTCCCCCAGCCCTCTGAAACCCACGGATAAGAGCAAAGAGCAGAATTCAAACTACGCTTCATGAATCCTCCTGTGTGCGTAATTGCTACTACTGTATATACATTATTAAAGCGGTGTGGCTGTGCTTTTGTGGTTGTGTTGTCGACGTGGCGAAGCGGGTGCGGAGGTCTCCTGGCAGTGAGCAGAGAATGCGGCGGAAGCGTCACCCTCTGTTCGACAACAAAATACTACAGACACCGACAAACTGAAACATTAGCGAGAGGTAAATGTACGACTGGGCAATATTACATTTTATGTATGTATACGTTTATGCGCACAAAGTTAGTCGTGAAAAAAACAAACAAGAATACAGGTTAACTAGGCAAGTATTAGTAAGTTAAAGTGCCTATAACAGGTTTTACGATGTTCTAATATTGACTTTATTTGGTGCAATTATCCCTGTTGTACATATAAATGATAGTTTTACACCAATCGAGTCGGTATTTGTGGAGAAAACTTTGAAAAATGTGTAGGAAATGACAGGAAGTGACATCACACTCGGGACTTCTGTAGCTCAATCTCAATGGACGTTCTGAATGTCCTTCTTTTTTCTTCTGTATGGAATTTCATCAATAAGAATTCATTAGTAACAGCTACACCATGATACAAATTTAAGGAATTTTACCGATTTAAATTGACCTAATCAACATAATATTTACTATATAAGTACAGACAAGTTATGATTGTTTGAAAGTGACTATGTCGTATTTTTATGTTTTTGCATGTATTATATATATTGCCCAGACTTACATTGCACCAAAGATATGATCAAATTGTCAAAATGTGCTTATTACTTAGCACTTAACTGCATTCCAATTAAATCCACATTTGGGACGTTATAAGTATTTGTTTGCATATTTTTGAATATTCTATCACTCTATCGTGTCTCATGTGGCAGGTGGTGTCACGTGCGTACCCAGGTTGACGGTGAGGCGCACCCGTCCCCCGTCCAGCTCGAGCCGCAGCGTGTCGGCGGAGTTTCGGGAGGTCGTTGCCATGAGGATCCCGTAGGCGCGCTGAGACCTGAAACGAAGAGACACGTCCTCCGCCTCCGTGTGCATCGCCACGGGCAACTGCACCTTCATGAATTTACTGCCGTCGTAGGAGAGGATGGTGGCGTCTGGCGAGAGAAGGGAGGTAGAAGGATTAATTATTAATAATAATAATAATAATAATAATAATAATAATAATAATAATAATAATAATAATAATAATAATAATAATCATCATCATCATCATCATCATAAAATTTTCTGCTGGAAAAATCTGAAAACAAAAACAAAAACAAAAACGAAATAATTGTTAAAGGTTCACTGTACGTTTTCATCTGGAAGTTACGCCACCTGCTTGACTCCGTGTAGATGTTGTTACTTCACCGGGAATATTCCACAGCATGGCATTAAAATCTTACAACTATCTCCATGGCGACAAGCAAGTGACGCCACCAGGCTGAGCTACATGTCAGATCTGAGCAGAGGCGACGCTCGCAGCAAGGATTTTCAAGGTAATTTTAAATGAAACATCCGAGAAAGAATAAAAGTTCAATGCCATACCGTGGAACTTTCCATGCAGGTGGCAGAACAAACCACCAACAAATTTAAATATAGCATCTTAAAGTAAATGGAAACCAGTAAAAGTTGTGCATTATTATTATTATTATCATTATTATTATAGCATAGTATTTGTACGGATTTTATCAAATATTTTGCAAACAAAACCTATCCGTGTCCAGACTGAAAACAGCTTAATACATTAATTACAACTAATCAAGCACTGAAATAATTGTCAACTAATTTATTAATCAAATAAGTGTTATGTTGGCTGTACACAGACTCGAAAATGTGTTGTGAAAACAGGTTTTATGACACAGACAAAGCAGTAATTATGTCAAAATCACACGGGAAATGTGTCAAATTAGGGTTTGGTGTGGAAAACCTATTTTGTCTGCAAGTATACTCGACATCACTTTAGATTAATCTGGGTCAAATGTAGTAAAAGTATCATCATCATAGTGAAATCCTCGTCAGTTGCAGCCCGAGTCCTGATAATAATTGTTAGGGTCTCAAATGTAGGGTTCAAATCTTTTTTTACAGGTATAAAACATGGTAAGACGCCATAGAAACAGATATTTGCTAATTGAGATCGTGTAAATGCAAGATTAGATAACATTTTTAATTCACTCCACACTCTGTAAGTTTACCCCCGTAGCCACAGCTGCCCGGGACATGAGTGACTGAAGCGAGGCTGCAAATCTGCACCAAATCTACAACAATCTACACCAAACCTTAACCAGATTGAAAACGAGTGATTTTCGCGTATATTTCCTTCCTCTCCCTCGTCATAGCGACCACATATTACACATCTCACTGGAGCCTGGCGGTTCAGTGGGCAGAGACATTGTCAGCTGTGAGTGGCAGGTTGACAGCTGCAGGCCTGTGCACACAAAGCCGTTCTGAATCAGCTTCATGTGACATGCGTGTTCCTCATTCGTCTGCTCGCTCTGCTACGTAATCGCTCCCAAAATCATAGAAAAAATAAAACTAAAATCTATCATTCTTCCCCTAAATTCTTCCCTTTAGTCCTTCCGTACACAAATACAAATACATCAGCATATTTTTTTTTTATCAGAATTTAAGTAGTTATAACTAAATTAACTGCTTGTTTGCAAATGATCTTTTATTGCTTTGCCAGGAATATTTCACAGTATTGCATTAAATTACCTATGTTGCATTTATCTATGGTTTTATGTGTTTTTATTGCTCAAAATACCATGAATAACAGGCATTGTTCCTGTGAGTGGGGTCGCCTCTTCGCAGATCTGACCTGAAATCTAGCTACATGTAGATGGCGAAAAATCTTGCCTAGATTAAACCACTGTAACTCCCTGTCCCTGTCTCATGTTCTAAAAGCTCCATAAAAAGCTTTCAACTGGTTCAAAACGCAGCAGCAAGATTACAAACAGGAACTAAAAGAAAAGAGCACATTACGCCGGTGCTCGAGTCTCTTCACTGGCTCCCTGTCGAGTTTAGAATCAAATTTAAAATCCTCCTCCTGACCTACAAAGCCATAACCTGGCCCCATCCTACCTCAAAGATGTTATAGTACCATATCATACAAACAGAGCACTTCGCTCTCAAAATGCTGGACTTCTGGTGGTCCCAAGAGTCTCTAAAACCACAGTGTCGACCTCCTACCAAGCTCCTGTGTTATGGAATCAGCTCTTATCCATGTTAAAGAGGCTGACACAATCTCTTCATTTAAGACCAGGCTTAAAACGTTCCTCTTTGAAATAGCTTATGGTCAGGCCAGTTAGGAACAGAAATAAAAACCTACAGCTTCCCAGCTACGCTGCCCCAGGAGCAACTATGCTGGGGGAAGTGTGGCAGCTTGAGCACTATCCTCTGCTACTGACTTTCTACTTTTTCAATCAAACAATATTTGATATTTAATTTCACTTGCAATCTGTTCATTGCTTTTCCTTTTTCTTCTCCCCGCGGGGAGTGGAACAGGCACATCGATGACCTGTGGATCCAAATGCTCTTCATCTTCCTCGAAGAACTGCTCTATCTCGCCTCCGCCTGTCCGTCCGAGGCAGTCGGAGCTCTCCGTCACTGTGGAACTCCTCGAGGTTTCTACTTTTTCCCAAAGAGGTTTGGTAGTTTTTCCTGGCCGAGAATGAGGGTCTAAGGACACTGGAGCTTGGGACATTTGTCTACAGATAGGGGAGCTTGGGATATTTGTCTAAGGACAGAGGATCTTGGGATATTTGTCTAAGGACAGAGGATCTTGGGATATTTGTCTAAGGATAGGGGAACTTGGGACATTTGTCTAAGGACACTGGAGCTTGGGACATTTGTCTAAGGACACTGGAGCTTGGGACATTTGTCTAAGGACACTGGAGCTTGGGACATTTGTCTAAGGATAGGGGAACTTGGGACATTTGTCTAAGGACAGGGGAGCTTGGGAAATTTTCTAAGGACAGGGGAGCCTGGGATATCTGTCTAAGGACAGGGGAGCCTGGGACATTGCCAAGTCACTATGAACATTGTTCAATCTGTTTTTCACTGTTGCCCCTCAAGGCAACTGCTGTTGTGATTTTGGGGGTTACATAAATACATTGAATTGAATAAGCTTAATGCCATACTGTGGAACATTCCAAGAAAGTAATACTAATGGTGCGTCCCAGTCGTCCTCGGAGGTTGGATTTCCTGAGTTCCGACATGCAAATTCCCACCGGAACACTCTCACAACTCGGAATTCCTACTTGGAAACTCCGGACTTTATCCGAATTACACAATCTAACTTGGCTGCCCCTGCGTTTGGATAAAGTTCTACATCCGACAGTTAAAATATTGATCGTACTGGTGTTATTTTCTCTTTAGTGTCTCTCTACTGCCCCCTACTGTCTTTGAATCTACTCCTGTGCTGCCGTTGAGCCTCTGCAGTTAGAAATGCCTTGTTGGGCTAATGTTGCTAACGTCTACACGGAGCTAATGCGGAACAGTCCTAGTTAAAGACGGATAAATTGACCTTAAATGGACTGTTTTAAAATAAGTACATAAATATATCTTTCTCAAAACTATCAAGATTAATATATAGTAATATTTCAAATAGATGTTCCCCTTTATTGCAGTGGACGTGTAAAAATAGCCGCAGATGGTTGGCTGGTCCGATGAGACGGCTGAATCCAAATGCATCGCGCTCCGTGTGTTAGCCACCGCTTCTGACAACCTGGACCCTGGAGTCAAAACGTAACAAGCTCAGGTGATCCACTGTTCCCTATATTTGCATATCCATTTGCATATTCATGATCTTATCTTTGGCACAGCTACCCGCGCTATCGCCGGCAGGCTCACCTCGGAGGACCTTATTGGGCAATTACATGCATAACTACAATGCTTTTGTTGGAATGGGGACAAAAATATCATTTATTTTTTAATATTTTTTGTTTTCTGGCAACAATAATGAAGAGGATATTCATGTGGTTAATCAGAAATGTGCTAAAATGTGCCTGTAAATGTTTGAGGTTCAACTGTCGCACAAAAACGAATAGACTGTAAAATTAAAGGTGAAATATGTCATTTTTCTAATGGAAAGAATTTGCATCAAATGCGGTGATTTTGATAAAGAATTGTGTTGATCTTTGGTCAAAGGAAGCGGCTGAATTGGTAACTGAATTAATCCAGTCATTAATTATAATTGTTTTAATTAATTTTAATTTTAATGTATTATTATTCTAATTTATGTATTATTTTTTTTATTTTTTTATTTACTCATATATAGTAAAAAACTAGACTTAAACTTTTATATCTTTAGGTAGAATGTCACTATGAAACTTTTCAGTCCTTTTCAAAAACGCAGTAAAAGTACAAATACAATCAATCAAATGTGGTGAAGTAAAAGTAACATTTTAACTTAAACTACAGTCGTTTTACTCTGTACTTTCCAACACTGGTCGAGCGGAGGAAAACCCTGTGCAGCTGCATGAAGTTACGTTGAATGCCAAATTGTGGAACTTTCTAGCATCTCCATGGTGACAAGAAGGTGGCGGGTTGACGTTTAAACGCACTGAGCAGGCGGTGACCTAACGTAGCCTAATAGTTTAGAAGATTAGTTGCAGATTTCTGAGCACGTTTCTTATTACAGGCAACACCCAAACAATACATCGCCGACGTCTTGGCTGCTCGTTTTTTTTCCCGTTTTGGCTGTTTTAGATTGCGGGAGACGATTCAAGCCCGGGAAAGAGAAGCAAAAGGGATTGCTTGCATACAGATGAGCGAGCGAGCGAGTGGATTTTAGCGAGAGAAGAAAAAGGGGGTTTTGGTAAAAGCAAGGAGAAAGAAAGTGAAAGACAAAAAAGCTCTTGGCGAAAATGCAAATCCGCACTCATTAAGTTGAAGAGGAGCGTCGAGAGGGAGGTGGTTGGCCTGTTACGGCACAGATAACATAACTAACAGCCACGTGCACGCTCGCGGCCCCGTGCACGCTCGTCCCGGATAAGACACACACACAGACACTGCAAAAAATACAAAAATCTACGCTGAGAATATTTCGTTTTTTAGTCTTTCTTGTGAGTTTAATTGTTGATATTTTTGGTTGTGTTTCAATGTATTTGTGGCAAGTTTATTCTTACGTAATTTCAAGAAACCTTTGTCCGTCAATAGAAGGGGAAAAGGCACGTTCACAGTGGAAATGTTTTTACCTTGCCTGGAATGTTCCGCAGCATGGCATTAATGCAATACAATCTACTTTATTCTACAACTCATCTCTTTTGCGTTTATTCCATTGCGGGTCTCTTTTTTGCTCGAAAGTACCTCGAAAAACATGAATTCTTAACGTGAGCGGGGTCGGCTCTCCGCAGATCTGACCTGTAACCTGGGGGCATTCCAGGAACAAAAAAGCAATAACATCTCAGTGGAATACAAGCAGGCAGCTGATCCTCTGCCATAGTTTACCCTTTAATAGTCAATAAATTGGTAAAAAAAATCCTATACACAAAATCTAGACCTATGATACAAAAGGTTTTCCAAATCAAGATTAAGGCAACGTTCACACTTGTCCTGGTTTGGTGCTGGTCTGACGTGGGTTTAATCCCGATGTAGGACTTAGTTTGAACCTTTAGTCCTGATCAAGTCCAGGTTTAGTCCAGGTTAAGTCTCAGTTCTGGCGTGTGAATGCAGCTTTACATTCTCAATTCAAGTGACAAACTCGTGCGTTTTTCGTTCTTTTCTGCATTGTGCATTCCTTCACCTAAGGCTGGAACTCTTCAGAGATAGACCCTAAATCAGGCGGGGCTCAGCTGTGGCACAAAGCGTTTTAGTTCCTGGCGACGGTACAAAGGATTCTGGGTAAATCAAAAGTTTTTCGAAAATGAGTAAAAAGGCAGAATGACCCAAAGCTACTGCCAACCATTTAGCGCGACTGCCACTGTTATTTTTCAGGCATGTCGTGTAAAAATATCACTGCCTTTTCTCTCCCGTCGTTGTTCTTATTTATTTATGTTTTGCTCACTAATGTTTGATGTTTAATCCATATTTCATCCACCACATTTTGCTTTGCTTGGCTTTACTTTACGCCCATTACGTCCAACATTATTCACCCAAAGTTTCAATTTAAGATATGCATAATTGTTAATTGTTGCCTCACAAAATGATGGAATATATCAGTTTTAAAATTGCACTGTGTACCATGACGCCGACTGGAGACTCGCACTACCATCCTTTGTTCATGCTCCAGTCTGTTTTTTTTTTTTTTACTAAAGGCATGATTAAGCTACACATCAGGGGACTCGACATCCACGACGCAACACGTTTTAATTATCATGATGCAGTAGGCCCTGGAAAAGTTTGCAAACAAATGCGTTGTAAATTTCCGAAACGGAGGCAACTGGAGACGAAAAGTGAAGTGGAACATAAATCAATTCAGTTTAATGAACAATTCGGGATTAATCAAAGAAGAATGCGAAAACATTGAAATAATTACTACTCAGATGTAACTGATACCAGCGCCTGGTTTAAAGACATTTGCAACTGTATTTGACTTTATTTGGAGATCATGGTGCTTTTTTAAAGACGATTTTCTTTTCAAAGTTCGAAGAAAAAAGTGGAGAGAAAAAGAAAAAAGAAAGAAAAAAACATATTGGTTAACATTTTAGAGAAGAAAAAAAAAAGACATTAAATCATCCTATTAAAAAAAAATTGTAAGGCATAAAAGTTTCCCATTTAGTCCAGAGAATGTAATTTTCAATAGTAGTTTAGAAGTTTAATGTTACCATGAGGTTTTAGATATATATAACTACATAACTAAATATAACTATTGAGAAAAGGTCAAATTTTGTACTATTTATGTGATTTTATTCTGCTGTATTGATAATTGTTTAAATGGGTATCTAGTTTTAGTGTATTTTTCATTTAACCCCTAAATACATTACACTTTTTGCGACGCTCACAAACTGTACAATCTCCAGCCTTGAAAACAGCGTTCTAACATCTGATGACGATTTGATTTTCGAGCTCTATCAAATGCCAGGTTTTAGTCCAGAATCTATTCGAAAAACTCAACAGGCAGCTTGGGCCGAGGCGAGTTTCGACAGCGCGAAACACCCTGGGATATTTGAATCTAAATTTATTACGTTCATCTTGTTCACGGGCCAATAACGCTTTTATTGATTGTACCTTTAAGTCATGATTTATTTCCTTTAAAGAAAAAGCCGGCCCTAAAACAAGGGACCCCTGTTTTATATTGGCTACAGAGCTCTGAGAGATTTACAGCTAATAAAGACACAGAAATATTACTTTTGGAATGGATACGGTGTAGGCACGTACAAAGCTATCAAGAGACAGTAAAAGAACAAAACGACAGGATTGTATTAGAATGTGCAGGGCGGAGTCTTCCTGGTTTGAAAAATACGGACTATTAGTTTTCTTTCTTTCTATAAATGCCAAATGTAGGGTTCCTGTTTGCTAAAAATGTACCTTTCTCGTGGTAATAGTAGTAATAATTCACGATTAAGGACACCACCACCAAATAACAGTGGAATCCTTCGTTTTTTGGTTTACTTGTTTGGAATTTAGACTGAACTGAGGCGACTTAATTTAGCGTCTTAAATGATGCACAAATATTTTAGTTATTTCGAGTATTCTGACCTGAATAATCCCAATTATCGCGACTATTCAAGTTCAAAACAGGCTGACCCAGT
Source organism: Chaenogobius annularis (assembly GCA_015082035.1). Classification (NCBI taxonomy): domain Eukaryota; kingdom Metazoa; phylum Chordata; class Actinopteri; order Gobiiformes; family Gobiidae; genus Chaenogobius; species Chaenogobius annularis. Next base: position 261,237 of record BJKM01000197.1, on the reverse strand, counting down.
GGCACTGAAGGATGCAATGCTACTCCGTATTACAACATTACATTACAATATTATCTCTATATCAACTTAAAGTGCCTAAGACAGGTTTTTACGATTTTCTAATTTTGACTTTATTTAGTGTATTTATACCTGTCGTACTTATACATTATAGTGTTACACCAATCGAGCAGGTATTTGTGGAGAAAACGTTGAAAAAGCTGTTGAAAATGACAGGAAGTGACATCACACTAGGGACATGCATAATTTACACAAAGAAACAACATTGAATTCAACAAAATAAAGTCACTTTCATATATTTTTATTTGTCAAATGTTTAAAAATAGTGACTTTAAATGAGTTTGCTGGGTAATTTCCTAGTGTGATGTCATCAATTACAAGCAGGAAGTAAAATTATAAACCTAAAAAATTTGCTTTTCTGTGATAACATTTTATTTATAACTTTTAGCAAAATTCAAAATATATTTATCATAATGAGTCGTCCAAACTGTCAGAGGCTCATTCAGCATGGACCACTTTTTTTTTCATTTTACACCTCAGTAGATGGTGAGGTCTGGTTCAAAACAAACGTCGGAACTACCACGCAACTACACACTATCGGAAATGTGACCTCAGGTGGAGAACGCCAATCGAAAAAGAAGATCACAATCACAAAATCCTGCGAGAATCCTCAAGCACAAATCCTCCGGTCTCGCCCTTTGGATCGAAGCATTGACCGGGCGAGCTCCACACCTCTCCGCTGCATGCGCGCCTATAGCTAATCAATCGGCTTATTAGTTTGCAGGGCGCGCAGGTGTGGCTCCGATCCGCGCTTGTCAAAAACACGTTATTTCGGTACAAAGCAGGTGTTATTGCGGAGGCTACGTTTTACAGCCTGTAAGTTTGCAAATAATACCGTCTCCAATCCGAATCTCGGGAGAAACACTTTGCTCGGATCGGTGACAACTCACACCACGAAAAAATTATCTATTTTAAGCCAAGAAAGAGTTTGAGGAATTAAATCATGCAGGTTTGGTTTGAACTTTGGGATAATGTGGAAGTATTCGTTGTAGAATTTATAACACTACAATTTTAAATTATAAAATAGGGTCAACTTTGTCAGTAAAATGATTTTCTAATTCTAACACTTCTTTCTTGGCTTATTACTATTCACCCACAGTGCCAGTTCTGAGTGCGGCACGTACAGTTCTGATCGATTTACAGCCTAAGTTTAAACACTTAAGCACTCCAATGTTCATTTAGCGGCATCACGAAGAAGTGAGCAAATGCACAGTTTAGTAAGCGTCGTTTGAATTACATAACATGAACTTTATATGATTTTAGAAATGAGAAAATGTGCCAAACAAGAAATCGTGTTTTAGTAACTTACAACCAGACAAGAGCACCAGGGTTAATTATGTCTTTGTTTATAATGTGTTAAATACTTTACACCCCTAAATATGATGTAAAATGGACTTCTTTGAGCTTTTTACAATGTTATATAGTTGAACTTGTCATTATTTTTAAACTAGCTTCATTTTTAGGGTTTTAATTGCATCGTTATAATTTTGTTTATAAGTCTAAATGTGGTCGAACCAGGATCTCAACTCAGTGAATGTAAACAGCAAAAATAGTGACTGAAGGTTAGAGGAGGAGTCAGCATTGGGCCATGTGTTCGCGGTGCAGAAAACCACGAGCTGCACAGAACAGTCGTCACGGCAGCGGCTCAGACTCAAACTCCTCTCGCTGCACAGAGCGGGACTGTCGCTCGTCTTTGGAAGATCAAGAACCAGAAATAAAGGAAAATCCTCGCAAAGTCCAACCCGGTTAGCGTCCATGTCGAGCTCTGACGAGGGCTGCCTCATGTCTCGGTGAAAACTTTTAGATGACTTGTCAGATTTAATGTAAGAAGCCTGTGGTCCCGCTCTTGTGTGTGGGGGGGTACAAAGTGGTTTAGCTGAAATATCTTTCCTCCGGTGCTGTTCCGTGTGTGCGTGCGTGTGCGTGTGTGCGTGCGGCTGGAGCAGGGGGCGGATTCCAGCGGCTCAATCTATGTATTTTGCACTTATAATAATCAGATCAACTTTTTGGTGGGAATTGTAATTATTGGATTATCGGTGTGACGTCATAATTCGCCATTGTATATATATATTGTATGTATAGTATACGTTCACGTTGCCTAAGGCCTTTATTTATTACATTTTTCATTGAGCGCTCCGAAATACCCCTAAATATTTCAATGGAAACATAGTGTAGTTTGTAAAGTGTGTTTTCCAAATGTAGGCATTATTTTAAACACAGGAAAGTGTTGTGCCCGTCACAGAGACATCTCTTACGCTGGCAATGTCAAATACATATGGGGAAGAGTGCCTGGAGTGTCTGCCAGTGTGGTCCAATAGATTTGGTTTTCCACCCGGCGGATCACTAAGCAGGAACAAAATGTATGATCCCTGTCTGCAAAAATTGTTAAATTGAATGAACGGGAATGAAGGTTTTGTGATTTCTGCCATGTCTTTGTGATTTTAAAGCATTTTTTCCCTGTTGTGTGAAGCACTTTGAATTGCCTTGTGTACAAATTGTGCTCTACAAATAAACTTGCCTTGCCTAAATTAGAAATGTGAGATAGTAATCTAAACGTGACCAAAAGCATGTCTAGCCAATAAAAGACAAGAATGCATAATATGTTCACTTTAAGCCCTGAATTTTTATCGGTAACTTGTCAATACATTTGATGAAGCTGGTCGAGAAAGGGTAATGTATTAGACAATGTGAACTAAAGACTGACTTCCTGGTCTGTGAGACGAGAGAATCAGCCTAAAAAGTGCACATAAAAGCCTGTACGTCAGGTGGTCCTAAGCCTATAGTAGACTGCACGTTCATGAAGTATAGAAAATATGTAAGTGCGGAAGGTGCGTGCATCGGCCTGGAACCACTCAAATTGCTCAGAATTCAGGCGCGGAAAGAGGAACGAAATAGGGGGGAAAAAAAGGGGGTTTGAGATTGGCAGAGGGCGAACTGATAGCGCCGGTGTGAAAGAGGAATTCAAGATGGAGTCAGACAAGAGGCAGGGGAGACTTTTGTGCTGTTGTTGTTGCATTGACGCGTCCCGAGAAACGATTGTACTATCAGCGAACACGAACGCGCTCAAAGATATGAATACGTCGTCAAAGGATTCGAGAGGTGTGCTTAGGGTGAAAATGACGGAGGAGTGGATGCAAAGTCAGTGCTGTCTGTGGCGTAAAAGTACTTTAGAAATACACATTATGTCATCAGTGCGACTCATGAATCTATAATGAGGTAAAGAAAGTATTACATGATGTTACCGCCGCTACAAATACTACTGAGCCATTTAAAAATACTGTTACTTTTGTCATAGCAGCTATTGTTTTGTACTTTTTTTAAAAGAAATAATTTTCATGCAAACGATGAAAAGTGTGCAATCTTTCAAATACTGTATAGGTTTTTTAGGTCGAGACGATTAAACGGTCAATGGTGTCGAGCAAAATGTTTATAATTCGACTGTTTATTTTTAAGGAATATAATAATTCATCTGGAAAACGGCAGAAAGTAGCTGGAGATTAGTGCGTTTTTTTCATATTTTTTACCAAAAATTATGCAATAAACCCGTACTTTTCTGTATAAATAGTTGTTTTTTTCTGTATAAATAATTAGGTTTTTTTCTGTAATAATAGTTGGTTTTTTTCTGTATAAATAGTTGTTTTTTTCTGTATAAATAGTTGTTTTTTTCTGTATAAATAGTTGTTTTTTTGATGCTCGGGAAAGTCTTTAGAACTTCTTCATTTTCACAGTCTACGTGTTATATTTCTGCAATTTTGTGGTCAAATTGTACAGTCTAGTCACTTGTTCTGCAACATTAACCACATTTCTGTTGGATTTCCGTAATATTATCGCCTGAATATTGCAGTAAGTATACTTTTTGCCGATATTCCCCGCCCCTTTAGGCTCAGGTGTCCAACAGGTACTTCAAAGACCCTCAGAATAACACGCATCTATTCGAATTCAACTATATTGTCAAGCGTACAGTAGCATTTTGTTACACCTTTCGACCGACACTATTATTTTAACATCCCTGACTTTGCCTCTTGCCTCGCTCCTCTTCTCCTCCTCCTCCTGTCGCTCTCCCCCGCTCTCCCTCTCGCTCTCCCCCCCGGTGCTATGTTCCCGTGTGCACTGAGGGGTCACTAACTGGTGGTTGGGTGGATTTAAAGGAAGCACAGATGGAGGAGCAGATGGAGCCGGTGATTGGACGCGTTCGCTCCTTCTACCTGCCGTGTTTCTCTCCCTCTTCCATTCTCTCCTCTTCATCCTCTCACTATCCCCCCCCTCCTTCTTTATCGCTCTCCTCCTCTTCCTTCTTTCTCTCCTTTCTCTCTCTTCTTCCTTTTGTCTCTCTATCTCGTCCTCTCATCCTTCCATCTCTCTCTTCCTCCCCTTCTCTCTTTCGCGCCCCTCTCTCACAAGAACACTGTCCCATCTTTCTTTTTTCTCATCCACTTCTCTATCCCTCTCTCTCTCTCTTCAGTCCCTCTCTCCCCTTCTCTTCCTTTTTTCTTAGCCCCTTCATTCTCTCTCAATTCTGTCCTGCTCTCTCTCTCCCCATCTTTCCGTCCTTCTCATTCTCTTCCTCCTTTCTCTACCCCGCAATCCCTTTTTCCCTCACTTCCCCTCTCTCTTCCTCTCACTCCCCCTCTGTCCAACCCTCTATCATTCTCTCTTCCTTCTCCTTGACTCTTTTCACTTTTTGTTCTTTCTTTCTTTCTCTCCCTCTCCTCCCCATCAGCCTTTGCTCCTCTCCTTCTTTCCCTGGCGGTCTCGCTCTTTCTCTCCCTTTCTTTCTTTCTTTCTTTCTCCTCCTCCCTCCTTCCTTCCTTCCCTCCCTCTACCTCTCTGTCTCCCCCCTTGTCTCTCACAGGCACGGGTCACTTCTTTTTCTTTTCCCCCTCATGAGCCAAGATGGCGTCTGCGCTCGGCTCCGACAAGATGAGTTTCTGTTCGCGCTCATGCATTTCTTTCACACATTGCCGGTCTCTAGTCGCATGTTCAATTTGGCTGCCCCATTTTCCCCCACTCGCCCCAATCATCGCCTGCTGCAGTGTCAGCCACTATAAATACTACTACTGCTACTACTACTACTGATACTACTACTACCATTTATGACTTTTCCACTTGTACAACTACTTCATTTGCACTAGTACAACTACATGGATCCCTACTACTACTACCACTACAACTATTACTACTACCACTACTACCACTACTACTACTACTACTACTACTACTACTACTACTACTACTACTAATACTATTACTTCTACCACTACTACTACTACTACTTCGATTCATTACTTTTCCACTTGTACAACTACTTCATTTGCACAAGTACAACTACATGGATCCTTACTACTACTACTACTACTACTTCTACAGCTACCATTATGCCTGCTGCTACTACAACTACTCTACTACTACTACTACTACTACTACTGCAATCAGCCATTAAAATTACAAAGATGATCAGATTAGCCTTTATTGTTCCAGAAATTTGTCCTCTGTATTTGATTTGTTATTTGCTCCCCATACAAACGATACTTTCATATGCGACAGTATCACTACTACTACTACTACTACTAGATTTACCACAAGTAAAACAAGAACTACTTCTGCAACTAGTCCCATCAATACTGTAACTACAAACTATACTACTACAATTCACTTTGCACTTCCTTTTAGTAATTCCTCCTATTCCTCTTACTTCAACTAATAAAAATACTAATACAATTCCTAGCAATACTAGAAATACAACTACAACTGCCTTTGCACTTTCTTTCAGTACTTCTATTATAATTATTACTACAATTACTGCACTATTACAAAAACTACTACCAATACTACAACTGTTGTGTGACGCACTTTGAATTGCCTTGTGTACGAATTGTGCTCTACAAATAAACTTGCCTTGCCTACTACCAATACTACTACTACCAATACTACTACTACCAATACTACTACGATTATATATCTACCAAAAAACCACAACAAAACATAAATATGGTGTAAAAACGTACGTACTACTTTACATTTTGCTTCACTAATTGGTCTGCACATTTGGCAATAAAAGGAAACGTCTCATCTTGTTATGCTTTCATAATATTTCCTATTTAACAGCTGCTGCTACTACTACTACTACTGCTACTACCACTGCTACTCGTACTACCGCCTCTACTTTAATTACCACTGTTTTCGCTCTCATTGCTGTGACTCGCCTTTTCGTTTCACAAAGGTGTTTTTAGACCGAGGCAACAACTATCATTGTCTCCTAAGCTTTTTAATTCCCACTACAAACTCTAATATCATCGCATTCACTTTTGTGTAAAAACTTCACACCAGAAAAGGGATCGACTTAATCACTCAGCTGCGTTTACTCCAGACGTTTTATGCCCATTAAGCGAATTCAAGCACTATTTGACATCACTCAAGTTTGAATTGAGGTCTCACGCACCGACGATGAAAGGTGCAGGTAAGAGGATTTAAAAGAGATCCGAGCACACAGAAAAATAAAGCATGAAAGCGCAAGTACACAGTCTTACAAGTGGTGTGTATTGTACCTCAAAAACATAGGCGAAGAATAGGGTGAAATAACTTTGTGTTGACATTTTTATTTTCAATGATTTGCTTATACTATTGCTATTTTATCTCGCAATATTTATTTCCCCATCTTTACTTTTGGCACAGACGCTTCCACGTAGAAAAGTATGTTTTGATAGAGAAAGGACCCATTTTGAAGTAGATAATCAGTGCTGAAGCGTGCCAAAAATGATTTAGAAACTTCTAGCGAACAAAAGGCTCCATAAAGAGGTATTTACTTCATCCATAACTCTCTCAGAAGCGGCCCGACAATCACACACAGAACAGTTCAAAATACCTCTCCGCCTTAGTATTTACTGCAATATACTACAACTACTATTACTGCTGCTAATACCGCTGCAAGAACTACTACTGCAGTTACTACTGTTGCAGCTTGTGATACTGCAGTACTTCTACAACTACTACTACTTTTGCACTTTCTGAACGCGTACCTCCTTTTGTCATTTATTTTTTTATTATCATGATATATTTTTAGATGAATTGATATTTTCATTTTTAAATATTAAAAAAAGATAAAACTATATATATTAAAAAAATAGACTTACAAGGGCGGGGCCAGAGAAAACAGATTGCTCAGGTTAGATGTATATCAATAGTAGGAGAGAAGCGATGCATTTAAAATGTAATGAACTATTATTTCATTGTACTGGAGTGTAATTTATTTTCATAAAAAATAAAAAATAGAGCATCCCATGAAAAGAAAGGACTTTTCCTTTCGTTATTCCATTTTATACCATCATCCACCACCATCCGTTATTCCATTTTACACCTACACCATCATCCAGTTCTGTACTGTCGGTTTTATTCTGTTGTTTTATTTTGTTGTTTTATTCTGTTGTTTTATTCTGTTGTTTTATTCTGTTGTTTTATTCTGTTGTTTTATTCTGCTGTTTTATTCTCTTGTACAGTGTCCTTGGGTGTTCTGAAAGGCGCTTTTAAATAAAATGTATTATTATTATTATTATTATTATTTTGTCTATCTTAAAGAGGAAAACTCTCAAGCTGCTTGATGAGAATGCTGTACAGAAGAGTAAAGCTGTAACCCTCTTATTTCCAGTCAATCATTCTGGGAAACATCAGGGTCAAGCAAAAAATTACCCTGAAATAAAATGAAATCCTTTTATTTGGATTCCGCCTGGACACTTTTAAAACAGAATTGTCAAAACGCAACAAATGCTCATTTTAGTGTCAAAAAACTAGCTTTACTCATTCATATATTTAACAAAGAAATTCTAGGAGGGATTTAAAATCTGATTTCGTCTGTGCAGAGCTGGTTTCTACTTATATTTAGAGTAAAACAGACATCCAAAACTGCAGAGTCTCAGCTTCACAAAGTCTCCAGCCGAGTGTTTGTGCTGCGGAGGGTTCAGGAACAGCTTCAGTTTCAAATAGGGCTCATTTTTTCAGGCGTTTTTGGAAAAACAGGCCCCCTGCGTACAATTTTAAATAATAGTCCCATTTAATCCAGATTCCTTTAAATTTGTCCGTTTCCAGGTTGAGTCCATGAGTGATTTTTTTCCTTTGTCCGCATGTCAGTTATGTGTCGGTCCAGTCCAGTTTGTGTCATACATGTACATTTCTTTGTCATGTCTAAACGCTCCTGCCGTGTCGTACTCACCTCTCTCACAGGAGCGGCCGAGGTACCCCGTCCCGGAGCAGTCGCACACGTAGCGGTTCCAGCCCTCCCTGCAGATGCCGTTGTGCTGACAGGGGTTGCTCAGGCACTGCTTCGGGGGCTCCCGGGAGCAGGACGGCTTGACCCCCACCGCCCTCTGCGCCTCGGCCAGTCTGCGGATGTCTTTGCTCTGCCCGTCCACGAACAGGTCTCGGATGCAGCCCACGTAACCGTAGTTCAGCAGCGCGGTCCACACCTGAGAGGAAGGGGTGGAGTTAAGACCACCACTGCGACAATAGTAAACAAAGTATACGTTTTTCCTAACCTATACGGTGCTAATACTTATTTAGAATCATAAAACAAAATGATAATATTCATAATGAAGTACTTTTTTTTGTTTATTTTGTACGTTTCTATAGCGTTAAAAGATTTTTAATTTTTTTTATGCCAGTTTTTGATACCCAGCCCTATTCAAAATGTCATAAATATTTAAATTAACTGCTGTACAATGCCAAAAACAAGCTAAAAATGACTACAATTTCCAATATTTTTAACAAGACGAGGCCCAAGAATGTGACACTAAGCCTGTAATGCAATTTATTTCACGCAGACAAAATACATTATTTTTTTAATGGAACTGTCACAGAACGTTTCTCTCCTATTTTTATTATATTGTTCCTGTTTTTACAATTGTGTTTAGTATTAAACTATCATGTCTGACAGCATCTGAAGTGCATTCGATTTCTGTGGTCAAAACGCAGGTATAAGTACATTGCAAGCGAATACAGATATTAATAGTTCCATCGGTTGTTTTAATGTCAAGGCACCTTTCACAGTTCAGTATCCTCGTGTATCCTCAATAACTATCAATGTAGACATCTTCTCTGTGCAAGGTGCAATTACTGTTCCAGTGTCACGATATCTGTGTAGTCTTGGAAACCACACGCTTAAGTATGTGAATCTTTTTCTCATTCAATCACTCACTCACTCACTCACTCACTCACTCAATCAACCTTTATTTATAGAGCCCTTCACAACACTCAAGGTGACAAAGTGCTTCACAATAAAAATCAAAGCTAATATAAAACATAAAACAAAGTTAAAAAAAAAATAAAATACACAAAATAAAGTGTCACTACCCACCAAAATGTTAAAAGCCAGTCTGAATAAATACGTTTTAAGTCTAGATTTAAAAAGGCTGAAGTTTGTGATGGAGCATGTCGGGGGGGGCAGCGCGTTCCAGAGTCTGGGACCAGCGACAGTGTTTAAGTCTGACTCTGGGGACTCATTCATTCATTCGACCTCAAATGTCTTGAAAGATAATCAATTGACTTGTGTCTTTACTGAACAAACGTATTAAACTGAAGATTTTAAATGTCATAAGAACTGTCTGTGTGCCCAGATACAAGGTAAACATGTTCAAATCAAACATAGCTTTTATTGATCATGTAACTGTGGACATAATGCCAAGTTATGTATGTTCTTCATCAGCAGAATGAGCCTCACGCTTCTTTGCCTGGAACGTTCCACAGTACGGCATTAAACTCATCTATTTGGCATTTATTCAGTTGCATGTGTATTTATTGCTCAAAAATACCGTGAACAACATTCTTACCATGAGCAGTTTTTCCCTCTCAAAAGATCTGACTGCTTGTCTCCATGGAGATGGATAAGTGTAATGCCATGCTGTGGAACAGTCCGGGCAAAGCAATAACATCTCCATGGAAACATACAGGTGTTTGTCTAAAAGCACATAGTTCACCTTTACATTATTACAAAATGATATGATTATGTTAAGTTTGGACCTTTTTTGTTTTTCTACAAATACAAAAAAGACTATTCTTCAGATTTAGAACCAGAGGTAAAGAATAAACCATACATAATTAGCTTTGCTCCGTCACAAAAGAAACAATCACATATAATTGGAGCTATGGTTATACAAAAATGTGTTTGAGGCAATGTAAAATGGGCCATTGCAATCAGGTCCTACAGAGGGCCATAAAGGACAGGTTTCAATACTGTATTAGTCATATTGTCTTCAGAAACGGAAATAAGCTGGAAATGTGGTGTGAATGTGCGGTGCAGGTCGTTTTCCAGTCCAAAAACGCAATATCTCTACTTTGCAACAAAAAAAAATACTGTTGGAAAGTTAATGTTTAAATTTCTTTTGATAGACTTGGATTTTTGCTTCATTTGACATCTATATTTCCACTTTTTGTCTGGATTGGCTGCAGGACACACACTGGTCTATTGACTCAAATGTTTCGGTTTAGGGTTAGGGTTTTAAATTAATAATTGAATAAATTAAGGTTTGATACGTTGTGTTAAGCAATAACATTTTGATGATACAAGTAACGGGCCGTAATGCACACCTCGGTGGGGAAGATGAGCCCTGCGCGGTCTTCTGGAAGTCCCCCGAGGTAAAGAGTGTCGTCCAAATCCAGGATCTCACTGTCTCCTGGAGCCGTGTAGGCCGTTCGCACGCTGTTCACCGAGATTGTACCTGCAATAAAACACAGATTTTGTAGATTTGACATAAATTAAAATGTCGAGCAGCTGTGGTAGTTGCACTGGTCGTAGTAGCTGATGTTGTAGTCATACAGTAGCAGGATAGTAATGAGTAATTACAGGAGTAGTAGTAGTAATATTTAAGTTTTTACTTAAACATTGTGGTTATTTTAATACAGATTTTACCATTAAATAAATTTGCATGCTTAAATTGGCCAAATTTTCTTCGATTCTGGAGATATTTGGAAATGTTATGTTACAAACCTTAGCTTGACATATATTTTCTTGAAATTTTCCAATGCGTTCTGACTAAAATACTAAATGATGCCAAGATTTTAATATTTTGATAGTCATCACACACATGACACATTTTTCACCAGCTCTGTGATTTAGTTTTATCATATCAAAACCTTTATTTTATTTTATTTTATTTGATCAAACCACAGAATAAACTAAAATGATATATACATAAAAATAAACATACATAAACAGAGAGTGTGTGTTTGAGCTCACTGTTTTAAGAAGAATAGTGCGTCCAGATAACAAATAAAGAGTAAAGTTAAGGCACACCAGGTCCAAGATTTGAGTCCCACTTAGTCCAGTTTATGTCAAATTTGTTTTTGCTCAAACTAAAGTGGACGAACGCATTTATGCAAAAACCCTCCACACCGCACCAACCCTGCTTTAATCTCATTTACTCAATGGCCCCGTTTATTCTTCTTGCTCCCATTGTTTGGCCGCAAGTCCCCACGGCCCTCAGCTGTACTCCTGCGTCATGCCTTACTCATCACTTTCAGCTAATTCAAATCCAGATTATTTCTCACGCTGGTTCAAGGTAAAACGCTGTGTCAAGTCCAGGCCACATTTACAATAAAAAAAGACAATACAGCACACAGATAATAGCCTCATGTATCATCCATGAATCATCTCGTGTGCCGGGACTAAAAAACAACCACAAGGCGTTTTAGTCATTAAATGCAGGGGAGTAACATGGTAAGCATTTCTGGTTTCAATTCAAACCTTGTGAAAAGATTCTAATATAGTTTGAGATATTTATATTTTTTTCTCCCTCCACTATCGAAAAAACATAAAATTGCAAGGCAGAAAGCTTTACCAGTTTACTTCATTTACTTAACGCACAGGTATATATTTTAAGTTTACTAAAAAATAGGCCACAAATACCTGGAGTCAATGGCAATGTATACAAAAGAATGTGAGAACGGCAATATTCAACAAATGCTTTCACGTTGCAACATACAGTATAAAAGTCTTGTGATTTCGACCCAAAAAAAAACCAACAACATATTTCTACATTTCGCAGCGAGTGGTTTTCGTACCTGACCGTCCGTCCCTCTGGAAGTCCACGTGGTACCACTCCCCGTCGTTCACTTTCCGGTCGATGGCTTTGGTTTTGGTCGTTCCTGAGCCCATGTCCAGCAGCAAGTACAAGTGTCCGTCCAACATCTCAATGGCGAAGAAGTCCACCTGTCAGTCAAAGTGCGACAATTGTCATTCTTTAACGCGGAAAACATCTAAACCACCACAAGCTCCCATATTATGCTATACAGGCGTTTATTTTTGAGATTTTAACCATGTTCTTTGCTCCAAGTTCCAAGTTTTATTCAGAAAAAACTAACTGGGAAGAGGTATACATATTTATTTTATGTCTTAACTAATCGATTATCACATTATAATTGGGGAACGTCGCAAACTATTACAATGTTTTCTCTCTATTTCACGGTACGATGTTGGCATGTTGCTAATTAGCGAAGTTCAATTCAATACGTTTGCCAGCAGAGGGCAGAAAAAAAAAGCACGTTGACATTGACATTAGTGTAATGGGGAAAAAAAGTAGCGCGTGTGTCTTGGAAATACTCCCAAAAGCCTTAAATCTGCCAACACAACACACCAGCAGAGGGCGCTACAGCTGCACCCGCCAGAGAAAATGGTCGTAGTTATGATCAAAAATGCGCATGGATGCAATACAACGCAAGCAGGAAAGCGTTCTTTTTTTAGCTCTGAAGAGGCCGTTAGATTCGATATTCAGTTATTCAAGTCACTCAATCATGTTTTTTTCCGAGGATACAAGGTTACAACATGGCGAAAAGCTCAAAATGGCCATTGAAATACCCTTAAACTCACTGATATCTCTACCTTGACGGTGGGAGGGGTGCGTGGGTCCTTGCGCGCCTGTGTTTTGGGCTTGCCGTGGCTGAACAGCATCAACCCGTTTGGCTCCGTGGTTCTGAAGTCGAAGGAGATGGAGCCGGCCTTCTTCGCCGTCCATTTGCTCAGCGACACGAACGATTCGGGCGTGTCGAACGTCACCGGGTCGAGAGTGGCCACGCTTTCACATTTAAACGACACCACGCCGCTGACCTGGGGAAGGAAGGAGCGACGGAAGGGGGGGGATGACTTTAACGTGTTTGGAGACAGTTGAGATTTTACCGCGCGGATGCCAAGTCGATTTAATAATAGCTGTTGTCATAATCTAAATTACACACTGTCACACTTTGAACCATTAACTTCAGGACACACTGTCATTTTGGCCAAAGCACGCGAGATTCCTTTTCTAAATTAAACAGTACTTAATGCACTTTACAATTCATATGGTTCAGGTTCTGGTTAATTTGGACGTATTTTAACATTTGAATAGGACACATTTTGAGGTAACATTATGAATTAAAACGACAAAACTATGATTACTAACAGACTAAAAAATGTGACAATATAGGAATACCTATTTAAAGGCATAACTATATATGTTGTTTATTCTATCCATTGAAAATAATACGTTTTCCAAAAGAGCGATGACTGGAAGAGGAGAAGAAATATAATCCCGTTTCGCTGCGGGTCAATTGCTTGAATAATCCCACAGGGCCTCGCTATAAAGATGGCGCATCCGGATGTACGATTACACGATGCTTTGATGAGCTTGGCCTTTACATGCATATTAAAAAGTAATACATGAGTTGTATGTTTGTTTAGGTAAAGGTTGTTCATAGATTTTCAAACGTACCTTCATCTTCGGGTCTCCTTGTTTGGCCAGCCTCGACAGCTCTAACCGCACGTCGTTGTTCTTGTACACAACCTAATTAGAGGGAGAGATCAACAATGTGTCAACTTCAAACTTAAGACAGAAATACGACTTTCTTTGCTGCTGTTTGACAATGAAGAAGTTGCGTTTGTTTTCTAGACGTGTGGTACAGAAGTGGATTACACCTGTAGCAAAGGCAATTAGGTGGACTTGTCTTGCTCTGTATTCACTATATCAAGAAAACCACTGCTGTTGCTGAATATTTTAGCATAAGTATGACGCTCTCTTTGCTTTGTTCTTTGTCTCTTTGCTAGCTTGACCAAAAATGCACTATGTAACTTTTCTGGTAAACTTAAAGTGCCTCTGACAGGTCGGACGACTCTTTGAGCTAAAACGCAGTTAAGATAAATATATTTTGAATTTTGCCAAAAAGATTATAAAAATGTTATCACAGAATAGCAATTAGAAATTAACCAGGAAATACTGGGCAAAAACTCATCTAATGTCACAATTATTTTTATTTGACAAATAAAAACATATGAGAGCGACTTTATTTTGTTGAATTCATGTTTAGAGAGTCAAAAAAGTAGTTTATTTGTGTAAATTCTGTATAAACTTGTGTGTCCCTAGTGTGATGTCACTTCCTGTCATTTTCTACAGCTTTTTCAACGTTTTCTCCACAAATACCTGCTCGATTGGTGTAAAACTATAATTTATATGTACAACGGGTATAAATACACCAAATAAAGTCAAAATTGTAAAACCATAATAACCTGTCATGCGCACTTTAACTATCCCCATGGAGACGAGCAGGTGTACTAAACTAAACTAATACAACAATCCCGTGCTTGATATTAAAACCATTTCAATTGTTGTTGTGTTTCAATTTGAGTGTGATTAACCGTGCAGCCCAAGTAGCAGTAGTATTTTTCCAGCAAATAATTCAATCAAATGCACACATATGACAGAAAACAGATATGTCATTTACATAACACACATATATGATAGAGTACAGAATTTTTAATAACTGTAAACTCCTTTGCACCAACAAAACCTGAACGTTTCTACAAAAAACTCGACGAAAAAGAGCTACATTTTCAGTCGAATCAGTTTTTCTAGAAAGTAAAAGTGATAATTGTTTAGTGTGAAATGGCGACGAATAAAAGTCTGCCTTGTTTATTTCAGGAAATTAATACCGGAAGCCATTTTTATTCCTAACTAAATAAAATACGTGGTTGATCAGCAGCATGGGAGGGGAAGTTAGATCATTATTTTTCATATACTAACTCAGGCCTCTTTTAACTAGTCGATAAAACACCGAAACTTTAAAACAGTCAGACGAGGCTTTTCCAGCTTGTACCTCTGACACAGTGAGGTCTCTGAGTGAGCGCTGATAGTGCGGAGGAGGAGAGAGTTTGTGCCCAGCATTTTGATGTGTGCAAACAGGCTACGCTTTATTACACCAGAGTTTTTTTTATGAGCCCGCAGCAGCTCGCAAACTAGAAAGATGCCTTTACTGCGGGTATTTCTCAAACTAAGCATAAGTTACAACAACCTACAGGCAATGGGATGGAATACATTGCCTTTAGTATGGTTTGGGAGAGGGTGGACAGTGTGTGGTAGAAGTTTCAGAGATTAAGTGATGCAAATATGTGCTATAACAAGGATTATACCACCACCACCACCACCACCAGCAACAACAACAGTAATCTGTATGTAATCTGGTATATACGTTGCTTTTTTTCAGTTTTTTTGCAGTAAAAAAGTAAGTAAAGTGGACAGTATGCAATAGTTTGAACAAGTAGATATTTTAAAGTGAAGTATCTGGCACAAATAGCCATATAAAATGTAAAAAATTCAGTTCAGATCAGAATACATTTATCCACAAGTAAGTCATAGTTAGAGATGGTGGGCCTGCAAGGATAACCGCAGTTCAATCAAAGTTGCTTTCAATAGAAAAGTCTGCAATTATAATTAATATGCTGTAATAACCTGTGAAAACAACAACATTCCCTGTCCCCTGCTAAAACTCGAGTTCCGACCTCCACAAACCTGTTGTGAAATGCATGTGGTTTGTGCAGTAGTTCTCACGTGTTAATGCTGCTGTTAATAATCCTACTATTTACCAATTTAGTATATTTATTTTAGTTTAATTGAGGTTGTGTATGTGAAATGTGTGCGTGACTAAATGTAGTGATATGTGTCTTCTTGAAGTGTAGCATTAAATTATCTTTTCTTTTTTCTTCTTATGGACAAGACAGTTTTTATACCTGAACGTGTCTATAATTTTCACACAAACTATTACAAAACTCTGGCCGGTTTTACGTGGTAATGCTACTGGACGTGTTTAAAATGTGCTGAAATCAGTCTCAATGTTAAAACACAAATTCCTTATCACAAAGCTTTTCAAACAAAGATTTCTTTTTTATTCAGTTTTTTCCCCCTCTACATGTGACCTGAGTTAACACACATCAAAATAATGAATGGCTATTAACATTAAAAACACCTGAAGTGCAAGATATGCTAGTTTAATACTATGATTCCAGGCAAAGCAATGAAGTATGTAGCTGAACATTTATAATAAAAGTTACATTGTGCACCATTATATATACTTTAAAAGGCTGACCAATGAATTTAACCCACAACCACTTACCGCTAATCGACTAAGGCACTAAAGACTTACAAAGACTTGCAAAGCTTTTATTGTACCGTCTAAATCCTAATTAACAAGGCAACATGTTTTGACCTAGGTTAAAAAAGTATTTGGTTTCCATGGTTATAAGGTTAATTGAAGTACACCGTTTTATGCCGCACACTGAATTATTGAAAACACAAGTTCACACAACCGACATGAAAGTCTGTGCACTTTTATCCTCGTCTTTGTTCAGGCCGGCTTTGATTTATTTGCCCTTTACATTTTACATTTATGTGTGTGTAGGCTCAATCAAGACGTAACGCGCCGGGTGACTTTGAATTTCCCCACACAAACTGGTTTTCCTGACACCGTAGTTGGCGCGCGTAGGAGGGCCACGGCCAATCATTGCTCAAGCGTGTGATTCATTGCATAAGGCTTAATTTTGCCGCCGCGGTTTATCATATCAGCGTATTAAGTATGGAAATGTGGCGTGCAGAGGCGGGTTGACTTGGAGGTTGGCATCTAATAGAATCGCAGCAAAAAGCCTTCACCGCTAGTTACGGCTATACACTACTTTCTGCGTCCTTTAGTTCTGTAGTTTGGCGAAATGTGTTGTCAGATGTACTTGTTGTTGGACACCGTCTGTCTGGAGAAATAGTTTCTGACAGCACATGTTATCGCAGCGGTGTCGTTAGCACGTTAGCTTGGGTGTAAGGAGGTAGAAATTTGATGCAGAAATACATTTGACCGTGTGACATAAGAGCGGATACGTGGCACGCTAAACGGGCCATCAGGACGAGGCTGCCGGGCCGTTTTAATGTTATTTGGTAAGAAATGTATTTTAAAAAGTCTAAATGTTGAATAGAAATAATTGCTTGACTAGTCGACAATTAAAATAAGTGTTAGCCCAAGGACCAAATACGTCTTCATATTTTTTGCAATAAAACACTTGTAATTGAATAAAGAGAAATAGGCCTAAGTTCGTGCCCTGAAGAACACCCCACACATCCAAACCATCCAAGGCAAGTCCCGCTTAATAAAGGACTTTAAATATAGTCAGATTTTTTTTTTTTGCCCTCAAGTTTAATGTCTCACTGTGGAACATTCCAGGCAAAGCAACCTTCCACCGGAAAACTTACACCGAGTACCTGTGTAAGAACACTGCATAAGCCATATATATTATCATCTTATATTCTGACTAGACCAGGGGAGATATTGGCTATTATATATTGAAGTCCAGATGCCTCAATAAAAAGCACATTTATTTACCATTACAAATAAATGCTTTCTTCGGTATCCTGTGGTTCAGTATTTGCGGTTCACTGCAGCTCCGCCAGTCTCCTCATTTACTTGTTTGTTTATGTCTATGCGAGCGGCAGTGCATTCCTGACTTTTATTGTGTAAACTGCTGTGCGTTCATATGTTCATTTAGCTCGTTTATGCGCACGTTTGCTCGCCGTTATTTACTCCGCCGTCGCATGTGCATCGCTGTGTTTATCATTGTGCCGTTGCCGTAGCGATGTGGCCCATATCGAGCACAGTGGCTCTCTGCGGCGTAGCTAATTAGCATGTTAGCGCTTAGTGCAAGTCTCCGCTCCCTCAACGGCACTCATCGCCGATTCTGTCTGATGCTGCCGAGCGTTTGTGTTTCAGCGTTTGCCAAATGGAGCTGTTTATTTATTTTTTTTATTTTTGTTGTTTTTTTTTGTTTGTTTAATTGAGGTTGTGTGTGCTTTCGGAGATAATGCGAGTGAAATGTGTGCTTGACTAAATGCTATAAGAAGAAAGTGATGCGTATCATTGTGGTGTAGCATTAAATAATCGATTTTTAATGTTTTAAAAATAGCAGGGCAATGGAGTGTGACTCCAGCCATATTTTGTATTCTGCAAGAGGATTTTGGTGGATAATTTCGATTATTATACTTGAGAGAGCCCTTCTGTCTATAAAGTCAGACATGAACTGCTGAAATCGGCATAGTTTAGTTTATGTCTTTTTAATGAGTTTGTAGACTTCACTTACAGTTGATTTAGCCTTGTTTTCTAATACCTTAGGCCTACTCGGTCATGTTTTAATGTTGGTTTACATATAGCCTATTGTCTTTTTAACCCTGTGTTGTTTAGGCTTAGACCAAGTGTTTGTTTATTTAGTTTAAGGGTAGATTTATTTTAGGAGTAGTACCTATATGATATTTCTAATTTATGTCAAGACAGTTTAGTTTGAAAGAAAATGCAACATATTGAGAAAAGTAAGACATATACTTCTTCTGAAAATGCAACTAATCAAAACGACGAAAGACCAGCCATGACCACAGGCTTTTACGATACTTTACGAAGAAACGTCTGGAACTGCATCCTGTCTCCATGATTTCCGATGGGTGTGATTGACATGCGACCCAAAACAAATATGGCGTCTTGCGAGTAAAAATGTATAACACAGAGGAACGAGAAGCAGCACGGATTTCTGCAGAACCATAGAGTGAAGCAATAAACGTTGCATATCTGAAGGGAAAGAATTTATTGATATTGAGAAGTCTTCCTTATTTGAGAGACGTGTGTGAGTGACTTCCTCCGCAGGCAAGACTTAAGTCAAGATTGATATTTTGAGCAGGAATCCTCATTTTAACTCATGCAGGTATAAATGTAACAATAGTGTCAGCTTATTTGAAGGAATGACACTCATAAATCAACAATACGGCCATAGCACGAGCATTTTGTCCACTCTACTTCGCTATCTTTACCTCTTTCAAGCAGCCCATGAAGTTATTGCTGACAGGCGATCCGGGCAGGTCGGCCGTGCTGGGGCTCCCGCCTACGTAGAAGAAGTCATCGGAGCCCAGCATGGTGTAGTCCTCCTGGGTGTAGCCCGTGGTGGTCAGGATGCCATCCACAGAAATGGTGACCTACACAACAAAGCACAGGGAAAGGACACGCTATATACTCACACCAAAGGCAGCGCGCTAGGCTAACTAAAGCTAGGGCGCTGACCAGCCAAATTAGCCCCAAAGCTAATGCGTGTGTATGTGTGTGTGTGTGTGTATGTATGTATGCGTGTGTGTGATTGAATTGGGAACAAGTCAGTGGAGCTGTTGGGGACTTTTAATTGGTATGAATGGATCAAGTGTGTGGTGCAAAGTGGTGCATTTGTAGTAATTACAGGCATTCACTCTTGCTAAATGTCACCGTTAGCTCAGAGGCTAAGTCCGGCTGCTGCTTCCCATGTGCAGTCTTCACCAATTAGGGACAATTTCCATTATAAGCTTCAACCTGAACACTGCATATACTTTTCAGCCTTCCATGTAAAATTATACTAGTTTAAACTTACATATATCATATATTATAATTATATTTATATATATAATTATATAATTATATATTTTAATTATTATTATAATAATTAAAATATAAAGATATTATAATTACTATTTATTCTATTTTTTTCATATACTTAAGGTTTGTGAAAACCTTAAGTGCTCCTGCTCGGCTAACTGGAAGTAGGCGACATACAGCTAGCATAAACCTTCAAATCAATGATAAAACTTGAACTATTTTATTTATGACTCAACCCAAGTTCTTTTATCTGTGACATTGAACTTTTAATGATATTCAACGCAGCTTCAATTTGAAACGACTCTCATCAATTAGACAATAATAGAGATATAATAGAGACCATTTCCATGACTGAGTAGCCTGTACGCCTTTTCACGACACCGCCCAGATCTTCACTTACTGCTCCGCCAGTCTCTATGGGGAATAAGCCGAGCCACGCTAAAATTAATAATAAGTCAGAGATCACCGAGATCATAAAGTTACAGATGGACCTTTACATACTGTTAATATTTAACCAAGGGAAACCTATCTGTTTATAAAAGCTGGTGTTTTTGACTATTTTTACACTTTTTCTTTCTATTATACAATCTAAAATGAGTTGCATGTGTTATATTGTTTGAATAAAGTTGGATCAGTCTTTTAACTTCAAATGAACTGCACATTTCTTTGACGTTTTAGCATGTAGCCTAGCCATCAAAACCTTTTAACAGTACAGTCCCAAGGCTAAGAGATAAATTTAGTATTATTTGACCCATTACAATTTTTCTACTTCTCTGTCATTGCAGCCTAACTCTGACTTGTATCTATACGTTGTCCAGTATACTCGCCGTGCTATGGTCAGTTTAATAATGCATGCGTCTTACCCAAGAATAGACTACAAAGGGCGCTTAGCTCGATAGCAGCTATGGACCACGGGTATCTTTTGCTTTAGTTTGACCCAGCTCAAACTAAAAGCAATATTTGGTCTATCATGTCAGAGGGCTGTAAAGCCTAGAGCCCCCTGTTGACATTTATGATCATTCATTCAAGTGTTAATAACGTCAAAAGGCTCCTACATGCAGTTTGTTAGTGAAGTTACCAGAGGTGGGCAGCAAGGACGTTTTGATGAATACGAGTACTTTATTTTGTAGAATATTTGAATACTCCAACTTTATTATTACGTCATCATTTTCGCTTCTATGTTACCTATGTTCTATGTTACCTTTCATTATATATACCTTTTCATTATATGCCCACATTTTATTTTTTGTATTGTCAATTATATGAATACTAATACAAATAAAATGCTGTATCCAACATATTTAATTTATTCATTTAAACAAATTATTCATTAGTTATTACTTTCTTTGACCATTATTTGGGTGATACAATCTCCCAATTACAAATATATATCCTAATGTCCGCACAAAGGGAATGCTGATCTGAAATATACTGAAAATATACGGTAACATAGTTTAAATGTTTGGGATCAACATAGAATAATTAGTTCTAGAAAAACATAGATTATTAACATAGCTAATGTTATGATTTGGAGGATTACTTAAGTTCTTGCTTGTGTTTACCCACCTCTGATTGTTGGTTTGTTAGTATTTAATTAGTATTTTCATTGCTGGCCTTCAGTGCCAGGTCAAACCGTGCCATGTGACGTTAGTGTCATGGTTTGGATGCTGTTAGTCAGTTGCAGTGATGTTTTCTTGTGTGTTATTGACGTGAGAATGGTGTTAGTAAGTTAGACTGTGGTTTGGGGGGGGTTTGTCAGATCAGCAAATTTTAATGAAATGAATTCAAAAATCACATGTTTCAAGTAGACGTACAGGTGTTAGATGGGTTAGCGCAACAACTCATTCCACACACTGAAATACATGCAGTTTTGGTTTAGTTTGGTGCAACATGCAAGCATTAGCAAAGAGGATCCTGACGTGGATAACTTTTATGGCACGAGACAAGATGATATGAGGAGTTGGAGGCAATATTTAACATGCAAGAGAAGAGGACGGATCAATTAATAAAAGCAAAATTAGCAAAAAGGAGAGGAAGGAACTTTTTTTCGAGGTGGAAATAAAAGGGGGGAGGTTTTTAGGGCACGCCATGCAGGAAAAGGGGGCTGGCCATTTGCGTGCAGGTACAGCATGGGGCCTTATAACGCCTACAATGCAATGGTGTGAAAAAGATTGGGAAGAATTCAAAGAAGTAAAGGACGTACTGATACAAACGGGAAAAGCTCAAAGCAAAAAACGTGGTTGGCAAAGGAAGGAATGGGGGACATTTCTTAAACAAAGGGTTACCAACCGGATTTATCCTGTTTTTGGGCTAGTTTTGATGTCTATGTTTCAAAAGGAGATAGACACGGGGCAAACCCAAACTAAGAAACAATTAGAATGATATCTACCGAACAATGTAGTTTGTTTACCATAGCGTGTCCAATGCCTGAGTGCTTTGTAGGAAGAAGGGGGAGGCAGAAAGGAAAAGCAAAAAATAAAAACCGTGAACATAACAACTTTCGGGAACCCAAAAACAAAAGAAAAATAAAGGGAAAAAAATCTAAAAGTTGTAGGTTGTAGGCCTCTTGTGGTAAGTTAGTGACGCTATAGGAGAAGGGCAGAGGTAAGGTTAGTAGTATGAATCATTCCATGGATGAAGGTTAGTTTCAGTAGCAGGTTAGTAAAGTTAGTAGTTAGTAATACAAACAGGCAAAACGGTCAAAACAGCAGACCACAGCAGCGGAGCAACACGCTCAAAATATCTCAGTTAGCATTCTGGCGATTGTAATCGGCTAGATGCTCACTCCCATTCACACAAATAAAAGAGAAACTCACCTATTGCACAGAACAGGACAGGAACAGGTGGAATTGTAAAAAAAAACTAAAGGCAAAAATTGTTCTTCTTCCTACCACAACATCTGTAAAAGCCTGCTTTGCTGCAATGAGGAGCAAGCCAACCACTCACACAAGAACTGACAAGTTATAAGCTACATCATAACAAAGAAAATAAGACAAGAAATAATAAAATCAGAAAATATCTTACTATCTTAATACTTTAATGTGAAGACCATATAAGCAGCTTTCAAGCTAAGACCTTAAATAACATAACAAAAATATTACAAAACGTATATTTAAACTATCTTTTACATTATCCTTAGCTAAGATACACTGGACTATAACTTAGCAATCATTTTGCCCAAGCAGTATCAATGTTCCTTTGAGACTTGAAGTCACTGATCTATTCAAATATTCGAAACAAAAATATGGTTCAAAAGCAAGTCCAAACATATTGCAGATTAGAAAAAAGAAAAACAGTATTTGAACGCTTCACTTCACTGTTTTCTTTTCTGTCTCTGTTTTAGCTAACGTTTACAATATACAAATCCCCGCCCCTTCCTACGGTGTGCTTACCTGTCTCAGGTTGCGTGTGACTTTGACGTCGTGCCACGCGTTGTCGTTGAATTTTCCGTTGACCGGTTCGACCAGCGCCTCGAACGCCCCCGAGCCCAGGTTTATGACGAGCGACACTGCCCCGTTCTTCAGTGCCAGGTTCACGTAGTCGGCGGACTTCCCCGTGTGCAACATCAGGCCGTTCCTCTGCAGCGTCTTAAAGGAGAGCGTGATCTCGTCACTGCTCGACTGGATGGGGTTTGGTGACAGGTCGTAGCAGAAGTACTCCGAGCCCTTAAAGGTGGCAACGTACTCCTCACGGGCTGCAAATACAGAAATATAGAAAAAAGTGTTACTGGTTACACTTAGCACACCTTTATCATAGAGATTAGTTGAATGTCCAAGCAATCAGGCTCAGGCCCACTCTTTCCACAATGTGCTCACCGATGATAAAATAGTGGGTGTTCATCAGAGTATCACAAAGCGGAGCTGAGTCTGGTTAAATTTGATTCAGATGTGCAAAAGAAAACAATATTGTTTAAGATGCTGAAAATGTCATTGTGAAGCAAAGCCCGGCTGATGCCAGTTCTTGGAAGGAACACTTCCTTCCATAGCTCTAATCGGAGCATAGAGTGGTGTGTAAACAAGCTTTGATCACTGGTGTGGGTTGGAGATTAAACAGTGCGGATGGAGAGACAGTCGTGAGCCTGTAGCGTTCCAAACTCGTTATGAAACCTGCCATCTCTCTTTGGAGAGAACAGCTGTGCTGGCAGCCTGAACTGATGTGGGCTTGTTTGACAACACGCCTCATTTGTGATGCGCCAAAGCAAAGGTGCGTCTGCAAAGTTTGGAGGAAGATTGTGAGGTTAGAAGAGGAAGAGGAGGATGAGGAGGCATCATGGCAGCTGGGGAAGGCATGACCGACCAATAATAATTCAGAAAAAAAGCACCCACACTGACCCCAAGGACACAAGTCCAAGGTTTAGCAATCCATCATCCTTAGGCTCACCTCAGCTCTTATCTCCCTCACACACATCCAGAGGAGCAAACACACACCTCCACACATCTGCCTGTGAACGCCTCCATAGCACTGCGCTGCGTCCACAAACATGGCCGACATTATCTGTCTCCTTCACACCCCACCCCTCCCCCTGAGCGAGCGCGTCATCCCCTCCACAGCTCCACAGCTCTCACCTCCCGCCTGCTTCACTCCAGCACTGGGCTCTTTCTGAGCCTCTGGCAGAACCACCATCTTGTAGTTGGAGGATAATGAGAGGAGCAGAGGGGCGTCTAACACAGTAGGTCAGCCTGAACAGAATGCAGAGTGGTGAGGAAACGACTGTCGCTGCCACATAATGAAGAGTCTAATGTGTAACAGGTCATTACGGTAATAGAAATGAAAATCAGCCACACTTGAGAGCAAATTTAACCAAGACAAATACTGAATACTGAAGGGGAAGACAGAAGGCAGCTGCAGTGTAACTTGGCGTTCGTTTTAAATTATTTCATTGGTTTATGAATCATGCCGTAGAATGGCTCCTGGCAATCTCCGAGGCGAGCATTTAATCCGTGAACCAGGAAGTGTGATGGGACTGCTCCTGTTACTGCAGGCTCATTCATAAACAACAACCTCTGCACATCAGAGCTCGAGCTCCCAAACAAGCACCAACTCATGAAAAGCTAAGCAGACATGGAAGGATTGATTTAATTAGCTGTTTACTAGAAATTTAATTATTTGTAACTACATCTCAAGCAATTACTAATTATAGGTTTTAAAGCGTGGTCTTAATTGCTATTTCATTTGTTGGGTTCATGCATTTTAATAGATTTTATTTATACCTATTAATTACATTAGCTCAGCATGGCATTTACTGCACGGCCTCATTATAATTCAAATTAGTTTTGGCTTCTCTCTTAATACTACCATCTGTTGTCAATCAATATTATTACTCAATATTATAATTGTATTACTGAAAAACATGTACTTTCTATTATAATTCACACACATTCTCAAAAAGCCTAAAAAAAAAGTAAGATGTGGATGGCACTTTTAGCACTTTTGTTCCATACCTGTGGATGTATTAGAAATGAAAATACGGGGAGATGAAATGGCAAACTTCTACTGGAAACTACTGTAGCAAGATCAAATGTAAAAATATTTTACACCGATTTCCAAATTCCACTCCAACTGACACATCATATTTTGGATTATTCTATTGTAAACACAGGCCAATAATCTATATAATTATTGTGTTTATCTGATTTCTCTGGCTCTTTAAATGTAGCCATTGTCAACAGGAATCGCACACAATTTAACATGTATTTCTGCTATTTTAAGACTTTCCACATTTGACCAACAGATGGAGTAAAGAGCTCCTGTTTACCCTGAAATAGACTGATTTGCAGATGAAGAAAGTCCTCTCGAGACTGCGAGCTAAACATCAGATGGTCGCGACTGGCTTGTACCGTGTCCTCCAAACGTTTCAGTCACGCTTCTACCTGTGCAGAGCTCTCAAAATATCTCTGACCACTCGTTAGTCTAGTGTTGTCCGACGCGGTCCTGTGCCTCCGCCCCGTCCGCGTTCACTTTTACAGCGCAGCCAAAGTGCACGCTCTGAGCCCCCCCCCTCGTGTGAGCGGATGGTTCAGTCCGCTCACATTCCGAGTTATGAGGGTTTAATCGTATTATCTAGGCTATTATAAAGTGTAGAACTGAGCGTCAACATTTTTTTGGCACAAAATGATGACAGGGAGTTGGTGAGCAAAAGGGCAGCGGGAGACTGGCATCGCCGCGTTACATGTGAAAGGACGAGCGACAGAGAGGGAGGGGTGCGAGGGTGCGAGGGTGCGAGGTCAGAAAGCTCTGCAGTGGTGCGAGACGCAGACTGGCAGCTCCGAGCCGCTGTGACGGGAGCCGCTCTGTGACTTGTGTCGGTCGGCGGACGAGTGGATGAAGATCGCTACGCAAGCGCTCTAATACAATTAAAGAGGCAGTTGCATGATTGCATTGTCACTGGTGCGTCATAATCGTTTAAAGCGACACGTGCTCTGCAACATTATGTGTCCGTGCAACCGATACAAGCGAGTCAGAGTTCTGGAGAGCCTTGTTTACCATTACCATCTATTCTTAATCAATAATATCAAAACAAATCTACAGTACATACTTTCAATTCAATGAGATGTCAGGGAGTGAAACCAAAAACAAAGCCATTGTAAATATGTTTCAATTCTAGCATGCCAAATATTCCTTTAGGTGCCACCAGTATCCCTCACAGTTTGTTAATTAACTTTGTGGCTGCAAGAGGAAAAAACATATTTAAAGTAATAAATGTGCAGTGAGAAATATATGAGATTGTGCTTTTTATAGTGGGCTGGTGGGTGCGCTGGTCTCTGTAAATATTGGTGTATTGCTGTCAGAAAAGCTATTACCAACTGAGGGCCTCGGGCTAGACTTTACTGTGTGGAGTCGCACCAATTCTATAGGACACACACAAATACACAACAAATGTAGATGAGGTGAGCATGTTGTGGGGAGAGATAGGGGGGGAGAAAAAGAGGGAAGAGAGAGAGAATGGAGGAAAAAGGGAAAATTACAATATCGAGTGTACATTCTTTAAGCAAAACAGCAAAAAAATGACCTCAAAAAGAGACACAAACGACGAGGGTAATCTCCCAAACCACGGTGTAAAGGGATATTTCTGCCCTTTGTTGTTAGATTTATGGTCCATTCACATTTTGTGCATCACTTGAACCTCAACGAAGACATTTACAGGCACATTTTAGCACATTATTGATGCACTGTGGACATAATATTGGGATAACGCAGAAAAATATATGAAAGATACACATTTTTGGTCAATTTTTGCCAGCCCTAGATGGAAGGATCAGACAGAGAGAGAGGGAGAGAGAGAGAGAGTGATAGAGGAGAGAAAGTGGGGGGGGGGAGAAAAAAACAGAAAAAACAGACAGAAAGAAAGAAAGAAAGGACTAAGACAGAAAGTCAGAGGAGGAGAGAGAGAGACAGACAAGAAAAGAGAGGGATAAGTAACAAAGTGAGAGGTAAAAAAAAAGAGAAGAAGGGTAAGAGATTTTAGATTTTTAACAGAGAGAGGGATTAAAGGGAAAGAAAGAAAAGGATAATGAAGAAAGACAGCGGAGGAGAGAGAGACAGACAAGAAAAGAGAGGGATATGTAAGAAAGAGAGAGGTAAAAAAGAGAGAGGAAGGGTAAGAGATTTTAGATTTCTAACAGAGATAAGGAATACAGAGAAAGAAAGAAAGAAAGAAAGCGTGGAAGGGGTAAAAGACAGAAAGAAAGAAAGAAATGGATAAGCAAGAAAGATAGAAGAGAGAGCGAGAAAGGCAAGAAAAGAGAGGGATATTTTTGATAGAAAGAAAGAGAGGAAGAGAGGGGTGCAGAAAGAAAGGCAGGAGAGAGGAAAGAATGAGAGCGTGGAAAATGAAGAAAAAAAAAAGAGTGTGAAAAGAGCGAAAGAAGGGAGAGAGAATGGAAAGAAATGAGAGAGCGAAACGGATAGCGGGAGAAGGAGAGAGAGAGCGAGAGAGAGAGAGGGAGAGAGAGAGAGCGAGAGAGAGAGAGGCGCAAAGCGTTTTACAATGGGGAACACACGCGCCCGTCCAAGCTGTGTTTGGAAATTTACAGAGATGTCGTTAGCTCGCGATGTAGCGCTCGGACTTTTCTGTGGCTAATTTACGGACATGTCTTCAGGGCCGACAGCGGCGCGTAAAACATCTTCTGTTCGATCCGGGAGCAGCACTCACTGGTCCGGGCCACACTGCACCAAAGACACGTGGGGACACTTCAAGATGGCCGACATGTGCACAACAACAACAACAACAACAACAACAACAACAACAACATGTACGTGGATTTAAGACGTAATGCTTTATTGTCGTCCAATTCAAAGGACATTTTACATGCATTATCTCACTAGTAGTATTGCCTTGCCTGAAATAAAAGTCACATTATAGCTTTGCTGGAAATATTCTACAGTTCAGCATTAAACTGTAGCATGTTAGGGCTGAATTACTAATTGCTAAAATGACCCCCAATTAAAACTGAAGCTGTTTTTGAACCCTTTGGAGCATGAACAAAAGGCTGGACTCTTTGTGAAGCTGACCGTTTGTGGTTGGTAGTTTCTGCAGTTTGATTGACTTTAATTATAAGTTATTACAAGCTATGCATGAGGGAACATCAGATTTCCAATATGAATTATGACATATGGAGAGGTAATGCTGCTGTCGGAAGGTACGGACTGACAGACAATAAAACTGAGCATTTGCTGGGTCTTAACAATTCCCATTTCAAAGCAGAAGCCAATATCACAAAAATATAGATATATGTAAGTAAGTAAGTAAGTAAGTAAATAAATACATAAAGTCCCGTAAAATGGTACAAACAAAATCTTCCCAGAATGAAAAGTAAAAATGCATCTTAACAGGTATTTTTGAGCCGCAAATTTTTGAGTCAGATACTTTTAATGCCATGCCGAAGAAAATTCCTGGCATTAATCATGTGCATTTGTCGACGACCGTTGGAAATGGCCCTATCTCGCACTGGTTAAGTAGTAGTAGCAAAATAAGAACTTGCTCCTCCACATTCCAGCAAATCAGGCAAAAAACAAACAAAAAAAAGGCCAATACTACCTAAAATCTATTTGTAGTTTGTCCGAGGCATTTGAAGCACGTTTCCAGTGTATTTCTCCCTCTGTATTCTACGTATAATTGAATAAAGCTACTGTGTTGGGCTGAGTAAAGAGACGTACGTGAGAGGTGCTACAGATGTGTGCACAGCAGACAGGAGCTTTACATAATGAACCATAAGGAACAAACAAAAGAGGAGCATTTGCATAAATCAATATAAAGTAACATGGAGGATTACACATGTGCTGCTGGGGTTTGTAAAGAGAGCCTACTATAAAGGTAAATAGTATTGTATAATATCTAAACTGTATGTTCATATCAGTTATATTTACATTTTTACATTATGTCATTACACAGGGCATTGTCACTGCTACTACTACGACTACTACTGTTATTGCTCTGGTTATACTGCCAAATGTTACCCATACTGTTTATTATATTATATTATATTATATTATAGTGTGAGATATCGTGCAGTGATTCTTGGCAAAACGTGGATCAATACGAGATGCTCTGTGTCTATCGCAAAGCTAAATGTTAAACAATGTTCATTTATTATAAGTTGTAGAGTTATGCACTTCATTCCCGCCTGGTACTAAAAAAGAAAAACATTTAAAAAGTAAAAGAGGGAAGTCAGTTGGCTGGAGCTGGGCACCGAAATTAATATAATAATTTAGATTTTCTCAGTGTATGTACAGAGTAATGTACGTATTATTAAGTGCATAATACGCATAATACATATCATAGTGCACTATGATATTAAGTCAAGCAAATATATATTTTGTGGTCAATTATTTGAAAATACCAGATTTTGTGCATTATTTAGTGCATTCATTAAATTCACTTCAAATACTCACTAATTTATTATTTACTATGGTACTATATTTATTATATATATTTATTATTTTGTTTATTTATTATTATCAAATTATTATTATTATTATTCAAATCAGATGTTACGTCCAGACAGTTACTCTTACTGGAGTCGAAGTTTCCCCAAATACTTTTTGGACCACTATTTTGCACTTTTACTTGAAGAATATTATTTTGAAGAAAAGTTGCTCTCCCACATTCGGGCTACTCTGCCACCTAATTAAAAACAGATTTGATCTGCTTATTATAGTTGTGGCCTACACAATGGTGGCTTTTTATATTAGACCATATGGAATTAACAAAAGCCACTCATTTGCATAAGTATGACTTTACACACAAGCTGGAGATGTCGTTAAGCCTCACCCACCCTCGCTCTAAATTTAGAGCTGGCTTTCTTATCACCACAAGTGGGAGATCAGCCCAAATCTGGGAACGCAATAACAAACCAATTAGTAAGAAAGAATACTTGTTATGTATCATATAGTGCATAGAAGTTAGGAAAACATTTGCAGGGCTTGAAAATACAGTGGTAGTAGTAGTACTACACAAGTGTGTAGTACTACACACTTGTGTGTAGTACTACACACTAAATTTCTGGGACTAAAATTCTGGGACTAAAATTACATTTCTAAAAGCAAACACAAAATACAAAGCAACAGTAATGTTTTCCTGCATGTATGTTGACAATGTGGAGCACAAGTACAGGTACAGGCACAGGTACAGGCGCAGGCGCAGGTGCAGGCGCAGGCGCAGGTACAGGCGCAGGCACAGGTACAGGCACAGGTACAGGCACAGGCGCCGGCACAGGTACAGGCGCAGGCGCAGGTGCAGGCGCAGGCACAGGCGCAGGTACAGGCGCAGGCACAGGTACAGGCACAGGTACAGGAGGTCAGGCACAGGCCAGGCGCCGGCACGGCGCCGGCACAGGCGCCGGCACAGGCACAGGTACAGGCACAGCACAGGCACAGGCACAGGTACAGGAGGCAGGTGCCGGCGGTACAGGCACAAGTACAGGCACAGTACAGGCACAGGCGCGAGGCACAGGACAGGCCAGGCACAGGCACAGTACAGGGCAGGTGCCGGCACAGGTACAGCACAGGTACAGGCACAGGCACAGGCACAGCAGTACAGGCACAGGTACAGCACAGGTACAGCACAGGCCAGGTACAGTACAGGCACGGCAACAGGCACAGGTACAGGCCAGGCACAGGACAGGACACAGGTACAGTACAGGCACAGGTACAGGCACAGGCACAGGTACAGGCACAGGTACAGGCACAGGCACAGGTACAGGCACAGGTACAGGCACAGGCACAGGTACAGGCGCAGTGCCGGCACAGGTACAGAACAGGACAGGCACAGGCACAGGCACAGGCACAGGTACAGTCAGGCACAGGTACAGGCCACAGGTAACAGGCACAGGCACAGGTACAGGTACAGGTGCAGGCACAGGCACAGGTACAGGCACAGGTACAGGCACCGGTACAGGCGCCGGCACAGGTGCAGGCACAGGTACAGCGCCGGCACAGGTGCAGGCAACAGGTACAGGCGCGGCACAGCAGTACAGTGCAGGACAGGCAGAAAAAAGTAACTCCGATACTGTGTGATAAGACAACCTCTCTTTGTTTCACTGTGGGGACATATCGAGGACATATTTGATTCAGTGAATATTTAGACCCTGCTAAAATGAACATTATTTACAGGTCAGATCTGTGGAGAGGCGAGTCCACTCACAGTAGGAATGCCACTCCACAGTATCACATTACATATTACTAACTGGAATATGCTGATTCCACTTCAGTATTGTTCTAGTTTTGCACTTATTCCAAACTAAGTTTGGTGAATTTAACATATTTTCTGAAGTGAGAACTAGGCTCAGAACTGGCATAAGTGGTTTGAAAATCTAAAACAAAATTAAGTCAACACGAACAAAAGCCTTTCTTTATAGGACCATATGGAACAAACATCAGTGTTTAATTTGCCTTGTGCCGTTAAACATACACATGCTATTTGTGCAAGCTTCACTCACAATAATGTTAAATAAATAAGGCTTTCAGCTTTCTGTCGCGAAGCCCATTACTACAAATGTGTTGGGCTCGCATGCAGCCACACCAGTGACCAGTCAAGTGAATAATTTAGTGGTCATTGGTCACGCTGTTCTTAATAAAAAATGGAACTAAAACATTCTGCATAGGCAACATCAAGCTGGGCTCTGATGTTGCTGTTTCTTTCTTTTATGGAGAATACTGGAATAAAACCAAGTCATTAGTTTAAACGAGTATCTTTTAAACGGGTGATAAAATTACTCTTCATTTTCCTGACTGCTGAGGTCAAATAATTACCCAATTTCGCACTTTTTAATTAGTCGGATTTCTTCATGTGGCCATCGCTGTAATTTTCTTCACACTGATTTGGGCGGTTCAAAGTTCATTCTTACAATTAAAGGAGTCAGAAATGGTCAGAAAACCGACTACAGTATCCTCAAAGGGTCAAAAATGCCACTACTGTGTGAATGTCAAACAGCTTGAGAAATTATTGGACAATCTTTCTGCCAATTTACATGATTATCAAGCCACATAATACAGTTATTATGCATTATTGTTATCAGTAGTATAGTTATTGAACTAGCAGGAGTATTTTGTATTTGCATGAGTACACTTTAAAGCTGCACTATGTAAAATTTCCTACAGAGGGTCCACCACTTGCTTGTCTCCAAGCTCAAACTGCGAGTTCAGAGGGTGAGCGAGGTCTGACGCAATGTGGATTTGGGGTTACATCGCCATCTACTGCCAGCAGACGGAATTACCACAGGGGGGGGGAAATCAAAAGCTAGCTTGCCCTCGACATGCTACATGCGACAAGTACGCACACGGCTGAACGCGATCTGACGGCAGAAATGCTCAGAGCCTGCCGATGATTTAAAAAACACGCTGGAGACCTCCCGAGTGTGTGCTGAGGCTCAGGGAGAGGATTTAGGATTAAATAAAACAAGTGTAAATGAAGCTAAATACAACGGCATGGTTAAAAACACTAATTATTACAGTGTTTTGTTTGTTGGTGCGTTTGCTCGCTTAACAAATTGGCTTTCAGGTGGAAACAACACAATCGTCCAATCTGCTCCGATATTTTATAATTATTTCCACACTCTCATTGTAATTTCAAAGGCAGTTTTTCTTCCACAGAGACAAAGATCAGCCCTTAAATTAGCACCAACACACACCAAAGTTTAAAATGTTGTGCTTAACAAGATTGGAACAGAATTTACAAAAGGATTTGTTGATGTCTCATTCCAAGTCTGATTTATTAAAGTTTTAAGTCTACTAAACTAACTAATTAAGCTATCCAAAATGCCCTCTGTCATTTTTTTTCCCTGTCAACAAAAGGAACCAAGAAATTAAAAACTGGCTCTGTCCATATTCTGATTTAAATGTCCCAAATACCATATGTGCCTTATTTCTAAATGAAAACCTTACACAATAAAATGTATGTGAGTAAACTTTCAAATTGATATCTTTAAAGTATTTACTAAGGCAACTACAAATACTACTGCAACGTTATGTTTATGCTGTTTTTTTGTTTTTTTAATTGATGTTCGAACCAATTTTTAAACCAATTTTTATACCAATGACATAAAAGGCATTGTCAAAACTGCTGTTGTTCGTGTGTATCTGTGTACTGCATGAACAGACATATGGCGCAGATGGGCAGGTCGGTTGGAGAGGATTCACTGTAGCTGGGATTAATGGGCCAACACTGCATTAGCTCAGTGTAAACAGATTCTGACATACACGCCGCACGTCACACTTCATCCTGCGGAGAGCGCCGTCCATCACTGCCACGTACAACCAGGCATGAAGGAGACAGAGTATTTACCCCGATCTATGGTTTTGTATGTTCAAGTTTTTCCCAATGCCAAGTAGTAGTTTAGTCTTGATTTATGACTAGAACTGTTTATCCTTAAGCGTATAGCTTCATAGTTTAGACCTGCCTTACTCTAACTTAAGTTGGGTTTGCATTTATCCCTGTTTAATACCAGCTTTGTGTTATGTTAAATCCTGTTTTAACACTGATTTAATTCGGTCTAGTTCTGTTTAAGTCAGCTTTCCTCCTGGTTTGTTCCCGGTCTCAGTTTAGTCCAAGTCTATTCCGTGTAAAACCAAGCACAGAGGAGACACGAGCAGAAACACGCAAGCAAACCAGTCAAGAACGTGAGATGACAAAAACAAAAATGAACGATCAAAGAATCTGGAGAATTTGTGTCGTGCGTAAAAACAGGCAAACGCGTCAGAGTTTCGGAGTTCTTTTTCAGTTTCCAAACCAGTCTTGTTCGACAAAGGTTTTACATTAGGTATCCATCTTATATGATCCACGTTTAGCAAGAAAATATAAAAATCCCAGAATACTACAATGGCTGAGAGGGATAGTGACTCTGATGCTCGTGTTGCAAAGCCAAAGTCTTGTGTGTTTGCGTTAAGTCGCTCTATAGAAAGAAAAAACGGCAAGTAAATAAACAAGCAAGCAAGATGTTTGAGCTGCTGGATGGAACAGGCAGATTGACAGTGATTGGCAGTGGACCTTGAAGCATATCATTAACGAACCAAGCTAATGAATATACAGCGGTCTGTGGAGAGCAGGAGCGAGGGGGAGTAACTGATGTACGCTGGCTACCACTGGGATCAGCTGCTAATCAAAGAAACCTCTTTTCACTCTTTCAGATCATTGCTGAATCCTGGTTTGATTCTCGTTTAGTCCGGGTTTTAGTCCTGCCTATCACTTGTGTACATACTGAGACCAAGCTTATTTATATTTTATGAGTAAATTCTTAATTTATACATGCCTTATTTGATTTAATATACTTTGCTATTATTATTATTATTATTATTATTATTATTATTATTATTATTATTATTATTATTATTATTATTATTATTATTATTATTATTATTAATATGTTCTATACTTTGCTATAATTAATTGATTTGATATACTTTGTAATTATCAATTTTTATTATTTTATATACTTTGCTAATATTATTAGTATTTGATTTTATATACTTTGCTATTATTATAATTATAATAATAATTATTATTATTATTTGATTTTATATACTTTGCTATTATTATTATTATTATTATTATTTGATATTATATACTTTGCTATTATTATTATCATTATGATTATTATTTGATTTTATATACTTTGCTATTATTATTATTATTATTATTATTATTATCATTTAGATTATTATTTGCTTTTATATACTTTGCAATTATTATTATTATTATTATTATTATTATTATTATTATTATTATTATTATTATTATTATTATTATTATTATTATTATTATTATCATCATTTAGATTATTATTTTATTTTATATACTTTGCTATTATTATTATTATTCACTGTTGCATTGTTTTATGTTGCACCTTAACGCATAGTTCCTATGTTTGTGAATTTTGCTTACTTTCAATAAACCTTTTTCCGATTCTGATATAGTGGTCACCGGTTCTGTTCATTGTTTTTATGGACAGAATTTCTAGGCGCAGTCAGGGGGCGGAGGGGGTCCGGTTTGGAGAGCACAGGATCTCATCTCTGCTGTTTGCAGATGATGTTGTCCTGCTAGATGATGTTGTCCTGATGCTCCATCAAACCTGGACCTGCAACATGCACTGGGACGGTTTGCAGCCGAGTGTGAAGCAGCTGATGAGAATCAGCACCTCCAAATCTGAGGCCATGGTTCTCGACCGGAAAAAGGTGGCTTGCCCTCTCCGGTGGTGGGAGTCCTTGCCCCAAGTGGAGGAGTTTAAGTATCTCGGGATCTTGTTCACGAGTGAGGAAGGATGAGGCGTGAGATTGACAGGCGGATCGGTGCAGCGTCTGCAGTGATTGCGGTCACTGCATCGGACCGTTGTGGTGAAGAAGGAGCTGAGTCGAAAGACAAAGCTCTCGATTTACCGGTCAATCTACGTTCCTACCCTCACCTATGGTCATGAGCTTTGGTAATGACCGAAAGGACAAGATCGCGGATACAAGCGGTCGAAATGAGTTTCCTCCGCAGGGTGGCTGGGCGCTCCCTTAGAGATAGGGTGAGGAGCTCAGTCACACGGGAGGAGCTCGGGTAGAGCTCGCTTTCCTCCACGTAGAGGAGCCAGCTGAGGTGGCTCGCGGCATCTGTCCGGATGCCTCCTGGACGCCTCCCTAGGGAGGTGTTTCGGGCATGTCCCACCGGGAGGAGGCCCCGGGGAAGACCCAGGACACGCTGGAGGGACTATGTCTCTCGGCTGGCCTGGGAACGCCTCGGGATCCCCCCGGAGGAGTTGGAGGAAGTGTCTGAGGAAAAGGAAGTCTGGGAGTCCCTGCTTAGACTGCTGCCCCCGCGACCCGGCCCCGGATAAAGCGGAAGAAGATGGATGGATGGATGGATGGATGATATAGTGGTTTAGTCCTTGTTTAGTTCTGGTTTAGACCAAACAGAGTTCTGTTTTTTCTGTGGCCTGGTCCGGTATTACTTTCTAGTTCTTGTTTCTAGTTAAAGCTCTACATTTGTATTTAGCATTTCTGTATCGGTCGATATCAAGAGAAAAAAGCAGTGCCCCAAAGTGTCATTCCCAGTTTGCCCTCAGTGCATCAGATTTGCGTGGAAATAGAAGAGCAAAACATCTTAATTTATTTTGTTTAACTTCACCTTTATTTATCCGGGTACTAGGTCGATTGAGAACCAATTCCCTTTTACAACGGCGTCCTGGTCAACGATGTCGATGTCATTTTACATCCCAGATAAATACATTCTGTTATTCACTTTAATTTTGTGGAAAATCTTTAATTCAATGTAAAATAGATTTGTGGGCCGTGCTATGGACTTTAAAATGTGTAATCCTGGTTTAGTCCAGGCTTTCCTCTTGAATTATTTTAGTCCAGGTTTTTTTGCTAATAGAACAGGTCTGATTTGGGTTTAGTCCAGGTTGAATCTTGCTTGAGTCCTGGCTAAATTCTGGTTTAGCCTTCATTTAAACCTGGTCTAGCCTTGGTTAAATTCCGAGCGGTTCAAACATAAAGATGTGAAAATGGTTAAGAGCTGTTTTTGCAAGACATTTTAATCCTGGGCTGTTTTTAGTCCTGGTTTAGTCCTATAATCTGGTCCTGGTTTAGTCCTAGTCTGACACATGTCTCCCAACCATCAAACACCAAACCTTTACTCACCATCGCACAATAATAAGCCGTTCCCATTGCCATCTTTAACAGATTCCAAATATGGAGGTAAAAATCGCAACGCCAATGCTATGTCTGTCTGTCCATAGATGTGTAAATGTGACAGAAGAGAGGGAGTGAGGGGGGAACGAGAGAGAGAGAGAGAGAGAGGGGAGTGAAAGAGTGATTGAGTGAACAGTACATTATCATGGACAGCTGTACTGAATCAAAATGGCGGATTGAGGCAGCCAGGGAGCACATCGGGGGAGCCTGCATTATACAGCACCTGATGGAGAGCGGAGAGAACGAGGGAAGGAGATAGACAGAGAGAGAGAGAGGGAGAGCGAGAGAGAGAGAGAGGGAGAGAGAGAGGGGGGAAAGGAAATAAGATGGAGGTGAGGTGAGGAGACGAGGAGAGGATGAAGAGACTCAATGGCAAATTAAAATGGAAAAGAGCGATGAGGGAACTGACAGTGGCTAGATATAGCAATAGTGTAGTTCAAAAAAAGACCGGCGTGTACCAGGCCACTAGGGGCTGCAAAGCTACTCCCCAGCTACTCCTTTTGCTCCTGAGAACCTTTGCTTTGGCATCTCATGTTTTGGAACTTAAAATAATGTATCCACTGAACGCATACATGACTTTATATCTGTGAGGCGTTCCCTCATCAGGATTTGGTGTTAGAACTCCATGTACCGGCAGCAGGGAGAATTATAAAGGGGGGGGGATAAACAAAAGCTTGCACCAAACATACTAATATAAGCAGGGCGCGATTTATTAAAATATCAGAGGGAGGATGTTTTGGATCTTTCTACTTTGATATAACATTACAGCTCACAAGCTGAAGTAACCAGGAAGTGTCTGCAGCTCGGCCCCTCGCTTCGGCCCCAACACAGTTATTTACGCTGCTTTTCTTTTTCGGTTTCTTATTGAAAATGTGTCCAGACAGAAATGTGCATTTGGATGACCAGATGGCACGCTTCTTTTCACGCTTTCCAGGGACGAGGCAACTCGAGGAAAGGTAGCTAGAGTTCTTTCAGTCGCAGGCTACCATCTTTGTTTTAGATAAGAGATTTGGCTGTGATTCTATCACCAGTGGTGATCTACCGCACACAAATTACATTTAAAGTTTGAGTTTATCACTTTTATAATACCTTCATAAACTTGCTGCGCTTGTGTTGAGCTGATGCTGTGAAGGAGAGTGACTTCGCACAGGGAGAGAATCTGAGCGCCAAAACCCGAATCAAATATTTTAATATGTTGTTGTCTGTTATATGTTGTTGATTTTCAAACCAACAAAAGGTAACATGGCGTTCTATACATGTTAATACCCCATCGAAGTGCAATACCCCCACTAACTCCTGCCCCTATCAAGCCTCTTCTGTGTACATATGTATGTATGCCCCCCAGGAAAATGTTCAGGAAACCAGGTGTATTTCCTGCATTTTGCTGTATTTTTTACCTTATTCATTAAGTTCTGACCTTTTCACAAAAAGACAGAGGCTTTTATTTTGTAAGGGCCATGAGAAATGTTAAGTGGTTGTTAGTGGAAACTTGACAGCATAAAACACTGCGGCTAGAGGAACTTTGTGGTGGCAGATTTGCGGCCCATGATAAAGCAAAAGGGAAGAGTCAGCCCCCGACAGCCGCTCCTAAAGAAGCTACGGCAGAGGCGAGTCTGTGCGGGCGCGGGTTCAGTCTCTGGCGGCCTGGAGAACCTGACAGATGCGGCTGTGACGGGGAGCGAGAACGAAGACGCTGTGGCGATCGTCAACAAGTGACTGTAAAGTTGTAGCTGCTAATGGAGCGGTAGATTCAGGACACAGTCTGTGCCCGGTCACTTTGTTTTATCCCCCCAAGAATTAAGCAGAGGGAGGGGAGGGACGGGCAAAACAGGAGCAGAGAGACCATCCACCGTCCCCCCAGCAAATCGCACTATGAATATAAGCATGCAGGTCTAATAAAGGTGATTTGGCAGCAGAAAGGCTCAGAACGAGTTTAGTGGTGATTTATGGACTTAGAAATAGACCTCCGGATCTTTTCCTTTGTGTGAAGTGTTTTTGTGAGGCTCGAAGGGAGAGGACTTACTAAATTTATAGCCTGGTTACCGTAATATGTGTCCTTTAAGCCTGTGTTAAGATGCAAATGTTACAATAAAGAGGCCCTTCTTTTGCTATGAGTTTTGAATTTTGAATGAGTGAAAAGAATTTGATGTTGATTTTAATGTCCTTCATTTTGTCTATTCATATAATTTAATTGACTACTTTTCACATTTAAGGTTCACTTTAACAAAAACGAAGCGCAAACCTTTAGTGTGTTTTATTCACAAAGTATTGTATCTTCTGAATGGGGTAAACGTCCTTTCAAATCACAAAGGCAAGTTTAACAATAAAGGTTTAATTTGGTTTGTGTAACAGACACTTACTTTAGTGGGGGGTGGCTCTATTCTTATTACTAACACCTTCAAAAAACGATTATTAGTAGTCATTTTCCTGTCAATTTTCATAAAAATAAGCTACCATTTTGTGCTGAGAAATTACAGTCCTTGACAGCAATCACAAGTAGAGTAAAATAATAAAATAATATGCACAATATTGGAAATGATTGTGGTATGAGTTTTACTTTACTTTACTTTTTGACACAATCATTTCAGCTATAATAAAACTAATTTGTTGTGGCCTTGATGTATTATATAAACTCAGTCAAGGCGGATTTACACCGAATATGGAAAATCATGAATGAAATCATATTCTTTTTGTACATTTTGACTTTTAAAAATGCATTTCAAATGGAGGACATTGGTGTTATTGCAATATATTCCGTTTGAATATCGATTATAGCGTTAGTCAATATAACGATATCAATATTTTGTGCAGTCCCAATTGAAATCCATACATTTTTGAATTGAAAACCGCAGAAAAATGCATAGAAAACTAGATAGCAACTTCAACAAGCCAGGCAACACATTGTTCCCCCATCATTCACACAAAGGAATAATGGGCAGAGCTTCTTGCCAGATAACACTACAGAGACAAACTACAAACCCTTTACTCATTGGTCGGTCTAAACTTGGTGTACTTCAATTTAAAACGTGACAATGAGCCAAAACCGAAACGATAAAATGCGGTAATATTAATTTGTATTTCCGTTACAGCCAATTTTCGAAGCTTCACAGATGAAAAATATAAATAACAAAAATGCTGTGTGTATCTAAATCCCACTATGGCAAGCCTCAATCATTGGCCGCCCTGTCATTCTGTAGATAGCGCTCCTCTGCAATTCCTCTGCACCGGCGTTTTAGCTAACCGTGCACTTTCGCTATCTCCCCCCCCCACCGCGCGCTTAAAGGCATCCTTACTTAATAAACGACAGGTGGATTAACCAGGCAAGACCCTTCGATATGTGATAGTTGGAGCTTGTAAATATATGTAAAGTATGCATGGGCTCTATACGCTACGCCAAAGTGAGCAAAATCCATACGTTCCCGAAATGCCATGAATGCCAGTTGTATTTGTGCACGCAGCGGGTTTTCAAAGCGATCGGGTCTATCACATCTCAACCGAGGGAGCAATACCGTTGGAGGAGGATATTTTGTCTGGCGCGAGTGATAGATGGCTTGTCTGTGTCAGTGGAGGTGTGGTGTGGCGGGCGGGCGGTGGTGGCCATTTTTTTTCCTTTTTTTTCTTCTTCTTCTCCGTCTTCGTCTTCTTCTTCTTCTTTGTCAAATTGAAAGCATCACTTCCCCCAAAATGAAATATCGTGTTTGAAAAATCTGACAGCGCCGTCTGACAAAGCGGTGAGCGGAAAACGGAAATTTGAACCCGGCGAGGAAGGGGAGAGAGAGAGAGAGAGAGAGAGAGAGAGAGAGAGAGAGGAGAGGGAGAGAGAGAGAGAGAGAGAGAGAGAGAACGAGGAGAGAGAGAGAGAGAGAGAGAGTCGATCTGCACTGGGAAATATGCAATAAGGTAAAGTACAATGTAGCTATAGGGGAGCGGGTGGGCTGTCAATACATAGATAACAAGGAAGTCTATATTTTAGGGTGACTTTGAAAAGCCTTTATGCTGACAAAATAGTTTCTTATTTTCTTTCGCATTTTATATATGATTGTTCTATTGTTTTATTTGGTCTGTGTTGGAAAAGACAAAAGGAAATATTCATAACTCATTCATTTGTTTGAAAAACAATAATTTCACCGAGTACATTTTGTGAAGTACATGAAGTAGTGCGCTAGTTGCTGCAGGAGTTAACTGAATTATAGAAGTATTTGAAATGTTAATCACTTCACCGCCGGAGCAGAGAGCAGCGTGCCAAGATCCAGAACCTCAGAATCAGAATCAGAATCAGAATCAGAATCAGAAAAGGTTTATTGCCATTGTCAATGAACAGAATTCACAAACATAGGAACTTGTTTTGGCATTATGGTGTTAACATACAACACTGATCAATAATAAAGACAACATATATGAAATCAAAAGGGTCCTTCTCCTGCAGAGCCATACCCCCCCCCCATGTCATGTTGCAACAATGGAATTTCCCCTTTGTGGGACGAGTAAAGGTTCTCTTATCTTAACACCCCGCATGAAATAAAGTCATGTTTTTGCTCTATTTTGGGTCAATCTAAAGTCATTTCGCCTCTGTTTTATACTCAATCCTCAAGCACATTTCTGTTGGATTGCCAACATGTCTTTTTAATTATGGTTATTGGGATACTCCTCCTAAAAAAAATCAATATCTCCCACAAAGTAAAAGTACTTTTAATTACAAGTCCCTGATAATGGCCCGTTATTTGCAAGTCGCTCGCTTACACAGAGGCAAATGTGTTAACCACTCTGCATCCCTTGCTATAATTGCACGCGCTAAAACAAAATGGTGGCCGCTGCTCCGCACATATCTGCAAATTCAAAATCGATCAATCCATACAGCCAGCTCGGTGCATGTCATCCATTCTCGCCGCCATACTGAGCCGTGCCAAATCACAATAGTTTCGGTCATATCATTAGCCGAATCATAATTAAATCTACATCACAATAACACAATTTCCGACACAATTGGTACACGGCTAAACTGCGCACGCAGTTGCTAATGACTCTAATTCCATTTCAACAGGAAACAAAAGCTTGTGCTGGTTCTTGCTATTATGTGCAGCCTTTTTTTCATGCTCCTCCCTTTGTGTCTCTGTTATCGGCCGCTCATCGTTCTTCTCACTCGGGCTGAATTTGGAGCAATCTGTGGCGCCCTGGGAAACCAGCGGATGAAATGAAAAGGGTGGTTTTCTACTTCAAAACCGGGAGGATGTAAGTACAAGGATCGGGGCAAGGCGTGACTGCGGAGGCTGAAACTGCTACTGCCATTTTTTACTATTTACTAATTACTACTACTGCTTATTCCTTCAGCTGTAACGACGACTAATATCATGAATACAACTACTGCATTCTAGGTAACGAATACCAGAGTAAAACATTATTTATAGAGTAAAACATCTGCTACTTCAAATGCTACTATTGCCAGTACCAAATACTTATTAATTTGATTTGATTTCATTTGAAAATATTAGTACTATAATTGCAATACTACCCAGTACAGCGAGTATAGGCCTGATTATATATTATTTGTACAGTTTAGCAATATTGGATTAAAAGCCACTGGAGATGAGCGAAGTGACTCCAATTGCACGGTTCTTTTATTTCATCTGAGTGTGCGGATGTGTGACTTTTGTGTTACTGCTCGGTGTGTAAGCCCTCATTTGTCCAGGGGTGATGCGGACGTAGAAAAAGACTCGAGTTGGAGTCATTTGGACACGATTGCTGTTGTTTTGTCCTGTAGACACTTTGACATCAACCTGCCAAGGGACTGAAGATGGAAATTAGCCCCGTTAATATTATTTTTTATTACAACATTATTAACTGAATAGAGCAATAACTGAAATCACACAGTCCTATGTATGCCATGTTTTTGTCCAGTTTATACAAAGGATGCGACTGTTATTCAGGACTAAAATGAGGATATTTTGATGTGGCTTTGGTTTGGTCCTTTGGTCATGTTGTGGTCCTTGTTTGGTCCTGATCTAGTCCAGGTTTAGTTTCGGGTTTATTCCTGGTT
This sequence comes from Chaenogobius annularis, assembly GCA_015082035.1. NCBI lineage: Eukaryota > Metazoa > Chordata > Actinopteri > Gobiiformes > Gobiidae > Chaenogobius > Chaenogobius annularis. The sequence continues at coordinate 218,276 of BJKM01000197.1, read as the reverse complement.
TTGTCACCATTTTGACGTGTTGAATGTGAAAATGTTCCCCTAGGTCCAGGTGTTGTTCTAATATACAGTCGTTTTTTTATGAAAACTTAACTAAACCAGTGCCACTAACATTATTTAAACATTATTTAAACATTATTTAAACTAGTACTGCTGATACTACTACAACCACCAGAACTAACACAATGGCAGCAGGTACTTTTTATTTACACCTAGAGTGACTGGCTCTATTATTACTGTTGCTTCCGATATCAAAACACTGCAACTATTATCTGTGACAATAGTGCCGTCACAGATGCCCTGGGGCAGAGGGACTAGCATGGCTGCCATTCTGTGCCTGTCTAATGCTGGCAGGACGTTGTTTTTCATTAGATGCAATTTGACGACAATGCTTCACCTCGTGCCTTGTATTTTAGATCTGTGCGAGCTGTTAAGTTTTATATGTATTTAATAATGTCGCTCGCACACAACAATAACACCTACGCAGTATTGGTGGGTGAAATCTACTACTACTACTACTACTTCTGATAATACTGTTACTTTTTGTTGTTACACGTGAAGCATTGTTTAAGCCACTCTCTCTCCGTTCTGTCTTCTCTTTCTCTCTTATCTTCCGCCCATCTTTCGTTTCGCCGTAGTTGAATTTGGCCCGGTCTGTGGTGCCCAGGGAGACGGGCCTGTTTCCATGACGATGTCTGCAGGCGCGAACAATGTATTTGTCTTAAGCTGGATAAGATCAGAGTCAGTTTCATCCCTTTTAGACACACATACGCACACACAGCACAACCTCAAGGGCGATTACAGTACATGCATTTCAATACGGCTTTGCAGCGAAAACAGAATTACTCAAGATGGAAAAAAACAGGGAAAACAAGTGTGATTCAGCTAATGCTCCGCAACTACAATCGACACGGGGAAAAAGCCTGTTGACAAGACTAGATTTTGAATAAAGGAGCTAAAGAGATAAAGATTTTGATCAGTTCTTTTAACATATTTTGGATCTTAGCGGGAACAAGAGGGTAAAGAGCAAATGGAGGACATGCTGTTATGGGCAGTTGTTTCCACTTGGTTCTCAATCGTGATGGGCAATTCAAGTGATTTTTGATTTATTTTAGATTTTTTCATTTGGGCATGTAAGGTGGACCAGGAGAGGCACTAACATCCAGTCGGTTTGCTGGAAGAGATTATAGATTGGAATGACTTGAACAATGGAGAACACAATTGAAGGTGCACAATGTTTAGAAAATGAGCTCTTCCCCCTAAAAATATGAACTCAGTTGGTTAGTTTTTTCAGTGCACTGTTGTCTACCCGGGTAAGTGCATTTGTATCTTGTCTGGATCCAATTTGGAAAGTTCAGTCAAGGTTCAAGGATGTTTCTGGCTGGCCATTCTTTTTTTCTTTTTTCTTTTTTTTTTTACCTTTATTTAACCAGGAAAAGTTATCTTTGCAGAAAGAAGAATTCTGGCTATTTTTGTGAGTTCACAAAGTCTTGAGAATCACAGAGCATATTTGTGGTTTGGGCGGAAGTCAAAACTCAAACCAAAAACAAACATAGCTGCGCCGACAGCCGTACACAGGGGGTGCAGAAAGTAAATGGTCCTACTTGTCACAATAAGACCTCTTATAATGTTTGAGTGCAAAGAGCACATGCTTAATCAGAAGTAAAGCTAACTCTGGGCAAAAACCATGTTAGCAATCAGCATTGTAGCTAACGCTAGCATTAGTGCCCTACGTTATACAGTATCTGACATTAAAACCATGTATTGTTAAGCTAATACCACTGTATTAGCTTCAAGCTAACATGAAGATGTTGTATACTCACCGGGATTTCCAAGTGTCAGCGCTATGGCTCAGTTTGTCAGGTTAAAGCCTGTTTTCAACTAATTATTAGTAATCATACAGTAGACTGATGATTTTCCTTCTTACTCACTCTGCTCAGTCTTTATCAGAGCACTCTACTGGGCACTGTTGGTATTGCAACTTTGATTACACAGTCTTCGTAGTCTGATATGTGTTAAAAACATAATACCATGTAATACTGAGGCAAGTATTGCTAAATCAATAAGATCATTAAATAACCACATTTTTAGTTGGTTAACTTTTATGTAGTTCATCACAAATTCTCAACAAACACTATTCACTGACCAAAAGTAGTTTATTATTCTACTACTACCACCACCATCACTATTACTGCTATTAGCAAAGTGCAGTTAAAAAAGCCAGGCAAACCACTAGAGCCCCCTTTTACCTCACAACCAAAGCGACGCCATTACCTCAGCTTGTTAACAATACAGGTTTCTCCATAAAGGTATCATAATGGGATTTTAATGAACAACATGGTTATTTCTGTCACCGCAGTGAGACCAAAGCCACAGAATGAAATGAGTTCTTTGTGTACCTGCTCATGCGTTTGGGCTTGTTTTGGCGTCAAACGGAGAAATGAACTTCAAAGGCCAGATGGGGCAGTGGAGTGAATCGCCAATTGGGTCGCTACACACCGAGCACCCACGCGCAAGACACACCTACCGTTCCAGAGAAATGTGAGCTCCAAAATGGTACGAAAAAACCCCTAAAACATAAGGAACTAGCTTCAATTTTTTGATAATTCATGCAGTATTTTACTATTGCTGCTGCTGCTATTACTATAATACTACTAGGAATTATACTGTCCTCCATTTGTGTCGCACTGTAAAAGCTTAAATCTCAGGGCGTTCTGCTGTAGACTGACAGAAGCGAGGCTGTCAAATCTCCCCCCTTCCCCAATTTGAGTCATTTACCGAATCTGCGTCAGTCGTCTGTTAGCCTGACAATATTTCTTGTTTTTACACGAGGAGTTGTCTAGTAAATGTATCGAAAATAGACGTAAAAATAAAGAAAATAGATTAAAAGATTAATTTCCGTTCCAATTGATCTGGTATTGATGATGTGAGAGAGAGACCACTGCACAAAGCCTGCTCCAGCTCGTCCCAGACACTCTCACTGGGGTTCGATGCCAATGATTTGACCCTTCCCAAACACCTTGACATCTCGTCCATGACCACGGGATTCGTCTTTCCACGCGGTCGTTTCAGAAAAGAGAAGGCGCTCACCGCTGCATCGGTCGGGTTTAAATTCCGTGCTGCAGCTCACCACCTGCAGCAGTTCTCCAGTAGGAGGAGAGTTGAATCCAAGTGGCGACTTTTGTTTTGGACAAGCAGTGTATTTAGACAAAAATAAATCAATATTAGATGTATTATTCACGTTGTATGTGTTGTAGTAAGTGACCCCAATGTTTGTGGGTGAAGTGTGTTGCCCAAGGACTAAACAGCAGCACTGGTTCGAGCTGGGAATGAACCGGAGACCCTCGAGTTGGCGTTCAAAAGCTTTCAACACTGAGCCTTGCATGACGACAATCCCTTGCTACACACTAACTGCGTCTATATTTGTATTACTGATATTCCTCCAATGACAGCTACGGCCAAAGTTACACACAGTACAGCGCCATGTTCTGATGCTACAGCAACAGTTCATAAAATAAAAGTAAAAATAGCAAGTATGGTTTGTGCATCAATGTTGACAGCCCCCAGCACTACTACTACTACTACTACTACTACTACTACTCCTGCGGAAATGTAAAAAACAACTCAGAAATAGAATGAAAAACAAGTTTGCCTCCCGCTAAAAACAACATTCTTGTTTGTGTACCAGAGCTGGGGAGTGGTATACGCTTATTACTGCCATGTTTGGTGCCACCGTGGTGAAGAAGAGAGAGAAAGGAGGTCGAGATGGAAAGGGAGAGAGAGAGAGAGAGAGAGAGAAGAAGGGAGGAAGGAGGTAAAGCAAGAGAGGGAAAGAGATAGAGGAAGACAGTAAGAAGAGACAGTGCGAGGACGACATAGTGATAGAGACAAAAATGTGGAGAGAGAAAAAGTCAGAAAGAGAGAGAAAGAAAAAGTGATGAGGTATAGTGAGAGAGAAAGGGCAAAAGAGCAAAAGAGGAAGAGGGAGACGGAGTGGAGGAAGAGAGAGAGCGAGAGAAAGAGAGTGAGTGAGTAAGAAAGAAGGGGAAGATAAGAAGGGAGGAATGGAGATAGAGCAAGAGAGGGAAAGAGAAAGAGGAAGCCAGAAAGAGACAAAGCGAGGAAGAGACAGGGATGGAGACAAAAAGGTGGAAAGAGAGAGAGGGAGAAAGAGAGAAAGTCAGAAAAGGGAGAAAGAGGGAGGGAGAAAAAGATGGAGAGGAAGGGCAAAAGAAGGAAAGAGGGACAGAGCGATGGAGTAGAGGAAGAGAGAGCGAGAGAAAGAGAGAGAGAGAGAGCAAGAAAGAAGGGAAAGACAAGAGGAGGAAAGGGAGATAAAGCAAGAGAGGGAAAGAGGAAGAGGAAGCCAGAAAGAGACAACGCGAGGAAGAGAAAGTGATGGAGACAAAAAAGGTAGAGAAAGACAGAAAGAAAGTCAGAAAGAGGGAGGGAAAGAGAGAGAAAAAAGGTGATAAGGTATCGCGAGGTAGAGAAAGAGCAAAAGAGGAAGGCAGATTAGAGAAACGAAGAGAGAGAAAGATAGAAATAGAAGAAGAGAGTGAGAGAAAGTACTTTAAAAACGTACTCAGTTACAAGCTACTGAATACCGACATTAAAATGTATGATCCAATTAAAAGTACTGCATTCCGAATACTTTTAAGTTGCATCATGTTATTGCACAGTTGTGTTTATTTATCACTAATTAGAGAAGAAAGAGAGTGTTTTTATTTCTAGTTCGGAGCCTAAAGTGCGATGATGAAACGCTCCAATATATCCCTCTGATTTGAACACCATGAAATGAAAGCAACTGTGGCAGAAAACTCAAAATTAGAGCTCTGAATACTTATTTCGGCGTTTCGGGCGCATTTATTCACGTCCCGACAACCGAGGCAGGAGTTGGCGAGAGGGAAGGAGAAACGGGAGGAAGCGCGAGAAAGAGCCACGGATCCAGAGAGTAAGCGAGCGCCCCGCGGAGAAACGCTGCAGTCTTATCTTCCTCCTGTCCCCCTCCGAGCAGACGACCTTCTCTCTCTATCTCCTTCTCTCTCTCTATCTCCTTCTCTCTCTCCCTCCTTCTCTCTCTCTCCCACCTTCTCTCTCTCTCCCTCCTTCTCTCTCTCTCCCTCCTTCTCTCTCTCTCCCTCCTTCTCTCTCCCTCTTCTTCTTCTTCCTCCTTCCTCCTCTTCCCCTCTATCTCGTTCTCTTTCCTCCTTCTTCTGCTCTCCTCTCTCTCTCTCTACTTCTCTTCCTCCTCATTCTCTCTGCTCTTCTCCTCTCTACTCTACTCTTCCACCTTCTCTCTCTCTCCTCTTCTCCTTCTCTCCTCCTTTCTCTTCTCTATCCTTCTTCTCTCTCCCTCTTCTCTTCTCTTCTCCTCTCTCTCTCTCTCCCCCCTTCTCTCTCTCTCCCTTCCTTTCTCTCTTCTCTCTTCTCTCCTCTCTCATCCCTCCTTTCTCTCTCTCTCTCCCTCTCTCTCTCTCTCTCCTTCTCCTTCTCTCCTCCTCTTCTCTCTCTCTCCCTCCTTGTCTCTTTCTCCTCTTCTCTTGCCTTCTCTCTCATTCTCTCTCTCCCTCCTTCTCTCTTCTACCTCTCTTCTCTCTCTCTCTTTCTCTCTTCTCCTCTTTCTCTCTCTCTTCTCTCTCTCCCTCTTCTTCTTTCTCCTCCTTCTCTCTCTCCTCCTTCCTTCTCCTCTCTCTCTTCTCCCCTCTCTTCTCCTCTTTCTTCTCTCCTCCTTTCTCTCCTCCTTTCTTTCTCCTCTTCTCTTTCTCCTCTTCCTCTCTTCTCCCTCTTCTCTTTCTCCTCCTTCTCTTCTCCTTCCTCTCTCTCTCTCCTCTCCTTCTCTCTCCTCTCCCTTCTCTTCTCCCTCCTTCTCTCTCTTCTCCTCCTTCTCTTTCTCTCCTCTTTTTCTCTCTCCTTCTTCTCTCTTCTCCCACTCTCTCTCTCCTCCTCTCTCTCTCTTCTCCCTCCTCGTCTCTCTCTCCCTCCTTCTCTCTCTCTCCCTCCTCGTCTCTCTCTCCCTCCTTCTCTCTCTCTCCCTCCTTGTCTCTCTCTCCCTCCTTCTCTCTCCCTCCTTCTCTCTACGTTCGCACAGCCCGGAGGAAGTAGATGCTATTCGTTTGGAGTTTAATCGTCAACAAACCCGAAACATTCTCCTTTGCCTTTCGCTACGTCTGTTACAAGTAAACTGATATTTATTCATTAATTTTGTTGTTGTTGTTGTTGTTGTTTCTTCTTAAATTACAGGTGCGTTTATCGCTCAAAAGTACCTCAAAAAAACATGAATCGTTCTCAATAAACTATTTGTTCTCTCTGCTCGTCTCCACGGAGATGGCAGTTGTAGTTTAATGCCATACTGCGGGACATTCCAGGCACAACATCAGGTAGGTGGCAGACCAAGTTCCACCAGATTATTAGCATTTCTCGTGTTTCTATATTACCGCACACAGTGTTTTAAATTGATATTATTATTTTTTTGACATTTTAATGGATTCTTTGTTTGTTTGTTTGTTTGTTTGTTTATTTGTTTGTTTGTTTTTGTCGGTTTGTGGGGGGATTTTTACATTTGGAAAAGAAAAGTCACGCATTATACAGGTCGGACGACTCATTGAACTAAAATGCATACATTTTATACATTTAAAATTTGCTAAAAATTATAAAAATGTTATCCCAGAATATCTAATTTTTTTCAGGTTTATCATTTCACTTCCTGTTTGTAATCGATGACGTCACTCTAGGAAATTACCCAGCAAACACTGGGCAAAAACTCATCTAATGTCACTATTTTTTTTCATTTGATAAAAAATAAAAATATATGAGAGCGACTTTATTTTGTCGAATTCATGTTTATGAGGGTCAAAAAAAGTTGATTCTTTGTTTCATTTCTGCATAAACTTTGTCTGGAATGAGTGTCCCTGCTGTGATGTCACTTCCTGTCATTTTCTACAGATTTGTCAACGTTTCCTCCACAAATACCTGCTCGATTGGTGTAAAACTACCACTTATACGTACAACAGGTATAAATACACCAAATAAAGTCAAAATTAGACAATCGTAAAAACTTGTCATACATCACTTTAAAGCGTATGAAAACGACACACAAATGAACTGAAATGCTGAAGTTAGATTTTTGTTTCTCTAAACGCTGCCGGCCTCCTCCTCCTCTTCCTCCTTCCACACACCTCTCTCCCTCTCTCTCCCTCCTTTCATCCTCCATGGGAAGTCCGTTTGATGTCTGTATTTTTAGTTTTGCTACGAGCCTTGTGTGTTTCCTATTAGCTCGGCATGTAAATATCTACTATAAACCTTTTAATCGTATGCAATTACCCCTAAACGTACATATAACGCAGCGGGTTATTAGGTTAGTGAGGTGCATTGCTGTTTTTGTCGTTTGTGAGTTCGACGTGGGTGCAACGTTTTAATGAATTACCCCGTTGTGTGTGGTACGACAGGAAGAAGACGCAAAATGTGTTCGGGTGAGACTCACACATCCGGTAATATTTGTAATTAGATATTAACACATTTACAAGCGTGTTGGTTAGTTAGTTCGACTCATACCAGGAATGTACTAATTAATTCAAAAGTTTTCAGAAACTACTGCATGTACGTGTTGGTTTGGCATTTCATCCGATTGCACGAAGGAGAGCAAAAGAATGATAATTGAGAGACAAAATATGACGACGGTTTTACGTGCGAAAACAGCTGCAGTAAATCCAAAACACGTAACGCTCGGCTCCTGACAAGAACCAGGTTTGTTTGCATTGGGACTTTATATTGAATCATGACTTTAATCAATTTGGATTTGGATTTGAGGTATCTTTTGATGGTTTTGTAACGTACTCTGACTGACTGAGAGACCACTCCTGCAGTATGTATTTCCGAAAGGAGACTATGCAATTGTCTAAAAACAATTTGAACTATTTTGTTTTCAATCAAAGAGTCATAGTAATCGCCTGTGCCATATTAGTATCAGCTTACTACAACTACTACTACTACTACTTATACTACTACTACTAATACTATATTCAAAAGGTCTATTAAAAACAGTAACTGGTAGAAACATGATATATACTTTTCTACAACTTGTTCCTCTACTACTACTACTACTACTACTACTACTACTACTACTACTACTACTACTACTACTACTACTACTACTACTACTACTACTACTACTACTACTACTACTACTACTACTACTACTACTACCACCACCACTATAGGCATAATATTTCGTTGCCTACTACAGCTGTATAACATGTCACTGAAGAATCCAATTATATCTCTTTTACCATTCCAACCTATAAATACACTACTGACTACTAACTCACTACTACTACTACTACGTACTACTACTAACTACTACTACTACTACTACGTACACTACTACTACTACTACTACTACTACCACTTAGGATCTTCTAAAGATTTAGCCAAGTAAAATGGAAGCTCTATTGCTAAAAATGTCCCTTAACACCTCTAGGAACATGGCATATACTTTGGCTACAATCTTCTAATACCCCTAATATAAAATACTGCTACTACTACTACAACTACTACTACTACTACTATCATTTAGACAACTGCCGCTGTTCTCAAAGCTCTAGTAAGCGCACCACACTGAAATCATATACTATCCGTACTACTACCGCCTACTTTTACAACTGCCCCCATACTAACTACTACTACTACTACTACCACTACCATCTTAAAGTAAAAGTGAAAATACTGGAGATCTATTGCTAAAAAAAGGCATTTAGACATGATCTGTTACTTTCCTACAACTTCCCTACTAATATAAACAACAATACTACCTAGAATACTACTACTATTCCCACGACTGCTATCTTTTCATACAACGGAGCTAGGCCTAGCAACATCAATCAGAAACAATAAAAAGAAATAAAAGCAATACATGGCGAATAGTCATGAATACATGAATATAAGACGAATAAATCAAAAAACAATCAGATAAAAAAAGAAAACAGATCAAAAATAATAAATATTCAACTCACAGGCCTAACAACGTCAATCAAAACAATACAAATAAATAAAAGCAATAAATGATGAAAATAGATGAAATAGCTCAAAATAATAAATATCAAATGAATAAAAGACCACAGACAACTCACTCATGCTGTGCTAAAAGTGTCTATTTTTGCACACTATATTATATATTACTACCTACTACTACTACTACTACTACTACTACTACTACTACTACTACTACTACTACTACTACTACTACTACTACTACTACTACTACTACTACTACTACTACTCTCCTCACACTATTTCGAACAATTACCCCAAAAACTACTTCTACTATTAGAAAAAGAGGAAAAAGAGCCTCTTGTTAGTTCGGTACTTGACTAAGCCAATAAACAACCTCTGGAACGTTTATTGTAATTGGTATTCTAGTCTCTGCTGTTACCGTTGCCACTCAAACGGCGCCGCTGCGTGATAAACCATCTTATTTATCTTATCTTAAAAGCCGCTCTTGTAATGACTTTATCTCCTGGTTAAATGGGCATATTCTTAGTTTTATTTTTCCGCCGTACAAGATGGCCATCCAAGGCAGCCGCGGCGCCGCCAAGGCCAGCCCGAGCGCGCCGATCACAGACACTCGCCGCTTACAACCGAATCTCTTCCTCTCTCTCTCACCCTCGCAATCGCATCGCGCCAATTTGTACACAATTTGCGAGAGAGGCGTTACCGCGAGACACATACGGATTCGAGTGGCTGTTTATTGCCCGAATATTCACTGCTGATTAAAAGGATTAGCTCGGCGCCCTGTTGGGGTACGTTTTTTTTTTTTTTTGCCACAACTAACATTTTTAGGTTTAGAAAGAAGGGGTGTTCACGTTGAAACAGTGACATTACGAGACGCTTTTGGTGTTTCGGGGTGTTAGATATTGACTAAAACTGAATTAATTGGCAGATTTATTAAGCTTTTAAGTCAGAGATGACAGCAATTCAGACGGAAATGTGCTAAAATGTGCCTGTAAATGTCTTATTTATTTATGTTTATGTTCAAGTATCACACAAATAAAGGTGAAGTAACTATGTATAATATATATATATAACTATAACTATATATTATTATGATGCCGTTTCTATTCAAAAGCCTCACAATACTGAGCCGAAATATCAAAAAGGTTGAGTTCCAGTTGTTTTCTATATAACTCTATGGGAGATTCACTGATTTTGAAAGAAATATCCACATTCTGAACATATTGTGCTCTGACAGAGAAGATGTTGAACTTTGTGTCAGTTTTTGTTTCAGATGGATGGGCCAAATAATTACAGAGATATGAACCACAAACTAGGTCAATAAATCTGCAATCCGACAATTCTGTTATTCTCGCATCAGTCTGTTGTTGTAATGTAAACGCAACCTATTATAAATCTGAATTATAGGTTTGAAATGTACTACTTTGCTACAACAATATGGTACAAAAGAAAAAAGCAATTACAGGGACCAGGAGCCTTTTCTCTAAAAACATATTCAATGTAATAGTCCCCAAAAATGACAGGATTCACAAACGATTGGGTATTTTTCCAATGGATCAATGTACAAAAAGACAGATACTCATAGTTTTTATAGCCTCAATAACGCCTATTAGTAGAAATGCACCGTCAGAGTCAGTCGATGCAAGGGAGAAGCTCTGTCACGATCTGTTTTTCTCACAATTAAAGACGCTTTTGCAGCAAGTAAAAGTAACAACCTATTTTCTACCTGTCTCGTTGATGGACGGCGGCTGCAACACAACATTTCATTCACAGGTTTTTAAAAAGGCGATTTCTATTTCCTGTCAGGAACACCACATGCAAGCTAAAATGGAGCGCGATATAATTAGGATTCTGTTTATTTAAGATTCCAAAAAGGATGTGCGGAGGGAGTTTTGCCTGAAAAAATGTGTAGTTTTTTTCATAACACCATGTCAAAGTGCTCATTATTCACAGGGAAAGGCGAGAGACTGTTGGAGAGACTGTGGCAGCCAGGAGGCGAACCACTGTCATGTGTTTTGGGACTGTCCTGTCGCTCAAAAATATTGGACTGAAATTAATAATACACTGCAGACTGTTTTTGACATTGCCATCCCACTTTAGAACTTTAGAACTATGCATTTGGGCCTCAAAACTCCTGCCACGGACACATTATGGATACCTTTGGAATCTACATTTGGCAGCAGAAAAAAAGGCCATCACAAAGAAATGGATGACATAAACATCGCCAACGATCAAGGACTGGACTGACATAGTAATGGAAAATGTAAAAAATTGGGTGGAAAAATGATAATAAAATTGGGGGGGAAATGGACCAAGTTAGGAAATGGACAAATTGACTCTAATTATTAAATCATCTGTTCCCAAGATATGTTGTTTCTTAGTGGTTGATGTTGATATTTTAATTCTTAGTTTTTTATTCTTAATTTCCCTCTGGTCTGTCATTTGTTTTATCTGTTTACTGTGTTTTAATGTTTTCCAGTCTTTTAAACGAATAAATTTTGTTATATTTATAATATATATTAAAAAGGAAAAGATTTCAAAAAAGTATATCAAATTGCCCACATATAAAACAGTTGTTCCAATTGTTGATTGCTAAACCTGAAAACACGTTTCAATAGTCAATAGTGTGGCACCATTGAATGAAGCCTTAATAATCAATGCTGGTTTTGGTATCACAATGATTACGCGGGAAAAAAAAAAACAATATTTTTTAGATAAGATTTATTGTAATTATTCAATACAAAATGAAACGCACCATTAAATGCACTCAAGCACGAGCCCAATTTTGTCCTATTATGTGGTTTATTTTAGTTACCAATTCTTGTTAAAAGAGTATCTAGTTTACAATATAGTTTTGATTTTGTGTTTATCGGGATATTATATCGGCGGGGAGGCGGGATATAAGGTGAACAGAACATTGTACTGTGCAAAAACCCCTTTCAAGAAACATTGTAATAATACATATGACTACATAGGAATGTCAAGTACTTTACTCCTATGAATATTACACACACTTGTGACCAAGGGTAAAAACCACAGGGCATTTCGCACGCTGATATAAAGAGTTTGTTTTGTCGTCGTTTCCATATACTGTTCTTGAATATCGTTCAACAAAAACTGGCAACACAAGTGTAGCTGGACGACCCTTCCAGCGACGCGCGCGACCTTTGTGGTTGTTTATAGGTAGGGCGAGAAGGTTTCGTGTAAAATTAGCATGTAGATAAGGCTGCCCGCGTGGATCTTCGCGTCAACGACTAGATGATTGGAGCAAGAGGAGGAGGGAAGAAGAGAAAGTGGAGAGGTTGGAGAGAGGGGCAAAGAAGAAAGAGAGGATGGGAGAGAGGGGGGAGGAGGAAAGTGAGAGGAAAAAGAAGAATTGAGAAGGGAGAGAAAGGGAAAGGTGGAGCGGGTCAGAGAGATGTAAAGCAAGAGAGAGAGAGGACGGAACAAGAAGAGGACATGTATGAGAGAGAGAAAAAAGAGATGAAAGGATGGAGACAAGAGAGAGAGGAAATCGGAGAGATGAGAGAGGATTAAAGCAAAGAAGCGAGCGAGAGAAGCGAACAGATAAAGAAAAGAAAGATAGAGAAGCGAGGGAGAGAGGATATTCAGAGAGCGGGGAAGCAATAAGAAGGAGAGAGGAAACAGAAGACAGAGTGGGAGAAAAAGAGAGAATGTGAAAGAGAGGAGGTAAAAAGAAGAAGAGGAGAGAGAGAAAAGAGAAAAAAAACAAGATGAAGAGAGAGAGAGGAGGAGAAAGCTGGAGAGAGAAGAAGAAGGAGAGACCGAGAGAGTCAATCGAGCGAGGGATATAAGTGAGTTAATAGAGTTGAAACTGCTAAAAGGTGGAGGACGAGAGGAAGAAGGGAATATGGGAGAGGAGAAAGCACAAGGGTGGAAAAAAGGATGTGAAGGAAATAAGAAAGGAGGAAAGAGAGGGAGAGAGAAGGAGAGAGAAGAGAAGGAAACAAGAGGTGAAAGAGAGAAACCGAGAACAAAAAGGCAAAGGTTCGGAGAAAAAGATGGAGCTGCAGAGAGATGAAGAAACGGGGATAGAGACAGAAAGAGAGGCAGAGAGAAAGAAAGAAGAGAGGGGGAGGGAAATGAGTTGGAGATGGAGAGAGAGGGAGAGAGAGAGAGGGGAAGAGAGGGATCGAGAGAGGAGAGGAGTTTGAACAGGGAGGTGGGCTCATGAGTCACTGCTGTGAGTCAGAAAACAGCTCATTTAAACACAAAAAAAGACAGCAGAAGTAAACTTGAAACTGGATCAAAACCAGAACTCACGTTACATGTGACGAGGACTAAAACATGAATTAACAAGTTTCACAAACAAAACGGGCCCAAACCAGGAGTTAAATCATGTTAAACGAGTCACAACTAGGATTAAATCAGGACTGACCTAGGACTAAACCAGCAGGTCAAAACCATCACTAAAATGACTACAAATTTGCACTAAACCATGACTGGGTAAGACGTCCCACTCTTGGACTCAACCAGGTCTGAACCAGAACTAAACCAGGACTTCAACACATGTCGAGGTCGAAATGAAACAAAGATATTAGCAGAGCGCAAACAGAGAAAATAGAACTAAACCGAACTTAATCGTAACCAATACATACAATAGGTCTTAAATATGGCTGAATTAGGACTACACCGAAACAAGATTAAGTCCAAACCAAGTCCAAACTGTGAGACGCAATAATATGTATCATGAGTCATCCCATTATTCAGAAAAGCTGCTGATTTTAGCACGTAAAGCTGCCAGATGGAGGCTCGTTTCACTCCACAAACGTTAAGCATCGCTCCATATTTAAATACATTTCCCCATTGTTCTGGAGTTCATTCGTTCTTTCTTTCTGCAGCCCGCACACGCACACGCACACAGACACACACAGGTTTTGGACGCGCCCCTCGCTGACACCACCATATGGGCGGCGAGGAACTGGACCGGACCCAAAACGAGGCGCACCAGTCAGTCCCGGCAAAGTACAGCACGTCTCCAACCTTGTACCCGCGCTCGGATCACAAGTCTAATAATAAACCCACCAAAACAACCCGCCGGTGTGCGAGAAATGCTCAGTGATGTAACATATTCAAAGGTGCGCCATGTCACGTTTTCTGCTACCTGCTTGTCGCCACGGTGATGTCATTGCTTTGCCAAATTAGATTATACAAAATATATAAATTGTGGGAAATGGAAATAATACTATATCATGTAGTATTATTATTATTATTATTATTATTATTATTTGTATTATTATTTTATTATCATTATATATTTATATTATTATTATTTTTATTTATTTTTATTATTATTATTATTATTATATTATAATTTTCATGATTATTCTTACATATGGTCAGTTTGTTTTATGTAAGTTTTTGTTGCTGTATGTTTAGAAAAAAAATATAGAAACAAATAAATAAATGCTTATAAACCCGAAAAGATTGAGAAAAAAAAAAAAAAAAGAAATGAAATAATACCAGCTGAAAACCTTCCGAACAAAAAAAATACATTTAAATATTAGCCAGAAATAATTAAAATGTACAATCTGAATGATTAAAATGCGCACACAGTGTATTTAATTACTTTTGTGATTAATGTCATTATTAATATGCTGCAAGAATAATTCACATTGTAATGAATAATCATTGCAAATAAAAACTCAATAACATAAAAATATACTTCAACAACCTTTTACTGTGATGGTGGCCTCTCCGAAAGAGCTGACCTGTAACCTGCTTGTCTCCATGGCGAAAGTTTAATGCCATACTGTGGAACAGTTTTTAAACACTATAAATGTAAAGTGTTATAGATTATGGCGATATATATATATATAGATATATATTATATATTTATATATATAATATAATATATATATATATATATGTATATGGACTACTCATGAATATAAAGCCCAAGTGATCCAAAACCGATACATAAAGTTTTCTGTTTAGTTTAGTTTTTAATTGATCGCTTATAACGTACACCTACAACTAAACATGCATTTATAGAAAGAAAATATGACTTACTAGAGTTATTTAAGTCAACATTTTCATTCTTTGGGTTGCAGACATAAAGCAGAACAAACTGTACAATCTTTTAATCATATTCCGTGCAGTCGATCAGTTATAATTTACCATTAATTATGAAAATCACTATTCAATACACATAATACACACTAAAGTCTTGGAGCGTTTAAGTACTGTTTAAGTCTTGGTTTTAGTCCAACATTTTAGACCAGGTTCCCTGTTTGGACCTGGTTTAGTTCTCATTCACACTTCAGAGTGAGCTGCTTTCTTAGTAGTTGAGTAAAGGTCCACTATGTAACTTTTTGTGCCACATGGAGCTGTTACTGCTTTCCACAGTATGGCATTAAACTTCTTTATATTGCACTTTAACTTAAAGTATGCTTAAAAAAATACACTTGAAAGACATGCATTCTACGGTATGTTTTTTATTTTATTTATTATTCCACAAATACACAATATAAAATAAATAAAATAAATAAAATAAATAAAATAAATAAAATAAATAAAATAAATAAAATAAATAAAATAAATAAAATAAATAAAATAAATAAAATAAATAAAATAAAATTGGGTAAAATTGGGTAAAATTGGGTAAAATTGGGTAAAATTGGGTAAAATTGAAAATACAAATTTAGGACAAGTAAGGCCTCCAAGAAATAAAAGTTGAATCGCCTTTCCACAGATCTGACCCGAAACTTGGGCCGGGGGCATCACCTGCTTGTCTCATCTCCGCGGCAACAAGCAGGCGGCAGAGACTGAACCGGAGAAGTTGCACCGCGCGCCTCTACACGCGATGTGGATGACGAAGTTAGTCAAACTTACCGGCACTTTTGCCCACATTCAATCACCTTTTTCATCGAACCCACAACTCAAGCCTCAGACAAACGATTTCCCTGGCAAACCCGCTGACGCCACTTACACAACACTCCGCTGTCGGTTCTGGGAAGAAAACGGTCCACAATCTGCTACTTGGCTTTGAGCACATTCGCCTCCAGATTATTGCAGCTCAATACATTTCACACAAAAACTAGGGGAAAAAAAATATAAAAATCTATTTCCACTTCTTATGAAAATCCAATTTGGCTTGTTTCTTTTTTTTTCACCGTTCTGCTCCATCTCCTCCTCACTCCCACTCAAAAGTGATTAGTGATCTTCGGGTATCGCGTGGAGGACGATAGCTTTGTTTTAAATGGCGGGGGAGAGGTCGCGGCAGCCTATTACGTTCTTGTCCACTTTTTCCGGATCCGGAGCAGCGCTGTCCCTTTGCAGATATCGCTTCCAAGACACTTTATCTCAAACTCCCTCAATCAGTCACTCTTCCCAGCTACTCTTCTTGCGACACTATTTTTCTCTCCATTTTTCGTGTGTCAATCCCTTCCGAGCGGCAGACGTACGTATATCTTTCTAACGCACACTTCGCCTCAAAAGAACTAATTTCAGCTCGCCGTGCCCTCTCGAAAAAAAGCCGCTTTAAGATGAGCGCGAACCGAAGCCACGATTTTGTTGACAGTTCTTTGCATCTCGGTGTGCAACACGCTCGCGCACACTTCAGGCTTTTCATGTGGCTTCAAAGAGAGACTGACAAATAAATAAAGGAAATTATCCTACTGCGCTTTCATCACAATGCTAATATTATCGTATGGCTGCGCGTCGTGTGGTAACGATGCAGAGGACACATGTAAATAAGTGTCTGCACTCGAGGAGGTGAAAGAACATGAAGCAATTAGATTTGGAAAAGGACAAGTTTTACATGAAAGTCAGATATTTCCCTTCCCGCTTTTCCACAATCGAGCCGTACTTTGTCGAAGCTCAACAGTCGAAGCTCGCCGTGGTTCCGTCTGTAAATTCCCGCGTATTCGTCTTTCTCCCGGACGCTTTGAAACATTTTAAATATCAAGAGTTTAAACGCACAGCGGAGAATCTACAGCACGTGGTAACTAATGTTTGTTTGTTTTCAGTCCCAAAAGAACACATAAAAAACGTAAAACTTGGCAAAACGTTTTAAGAACTTAGTGATTTATAAAGATTCAGAAACAGAAATAAGTTACCTCATACTGACTTTCAAACTATTCTTAATTTATTTAAAAAAACATTCCCTTGATATATTTACAGGAAAAAAAATTGACTTCCACGTTGTTATTTTTTTTTATAGGACAAAATGGTCAATATATTTTTAATAAGTCTTAATACTAGCTAATAATAGCTACAATAATACATTAAAAATGGTGTAAATGCCATGAACTTGTTACATCGTTAATCGTAATTCTTCAAAATGATCATTAACGTACAAACTGTCAAAGAAAAACATTACTTCTGAACATAAAATGCAAATCTTTAACATGTTTACAGTGCAATTAACTCACTAAAGTTGTAATTTAGCAGCCGTTTAGAGGTGTGTTTAGCGCCATGCCGCCTGCTTCTCTCCATGAAGACTGTTACGTTCATTTTTTTTCAGTACTTTTGTTCTTTTTACTTTGAATGATAAAACTACGTCAAGACCAAAAATGTGCCATGCCGTGATAGTGCATTAAAAACACCACATTTAACGCAGGAGACATTTTTTTGGCGAAAAAAAAAAAAGAACCAATTACACCTCCATTTGCACCTGCATGTTTTATCACACGGGCTCAAATTGACACTGGGAGCTAACGCTGACATCAAAACATGGCAGAAATATAAAACACGGTTGTCAATGTGGCGAGAACCTGTTATAACCTGTTTAAAATAATAAAATAAAATAAAAAGACTGCGCTCTAATCAGGCTATTCCCATCCCGCGTGTCATTAAACGGCACTGGGCTCTGGACGGCCCTTGTCACAACGGGTAGACAGGCTGTCATCACGTCCTCTCTTATCCAATCAACGCGCTCAATGGTCCGGGATCAGGCTGTCACCGTCCAATCAGGGCGCTCATCAACGTCATGCGGAGCGGCACCCGCCTTCGCCGCTCAGGAATGGCCGATTTGCACACATGCTTAAGCCGGGACGGAGGCGGGGAGCGGCGTAACAAAGAGAGAAATCATCTAAGGGGGGATTCTTTCTGTGATGCATCAGGTTGTTCTAATAAATAACACCAATATGAAACTCTGAGTCACAATTACGGCTGCAATAGTTAATTGGAATACTTATATACAGATCGACTATTGGAATAAACATGATTGTATTTATTATGGCTGGGCGATATTGGCAAAAATGTGCGTCTCAATAGTTTTTTGGAGTATCCCGATAACGAAAATATGTCAATTCAACAGTTGAGGTTGCAGAAAGATCTAATAGACCTATTTGACAGTATTTTATTTTGACAGTTTTACTTAAAATTGTGACTAATCAACACAACATTCACAATATTATCTAAATGTTTTATAAATCATAATCGTTTGACAACAGCCTTATCTTCATTATCATAACCATTTGTGATTTCTGTTCACTCTAGAAGCCTTCATTTTGCACATTTCAACCTTTATTTGGTTAAAAGGATGTTTTACAAATCGAAATGTTCACTACAAATAATTATTTAACTAGTCGACTACTAAAATAATCGTTAGTCGCAGCCCTAATCACAATCACAAGTCAAAGGTGCACTAAAAAAACGTTCTTGTGCGCCACCTGCTTGTCTCCATGGAGCTGTTATGCCTTGAATGTTCCACAGTATGGCATTAAACTCGACCATCTCCCAGCAAGTTACACGTCAGGGGGTCTCGTTCGTAAAAACTTTAAAAATTCGGATTAAAAATGTAGCACAAATTCTCCTCTCTCTTAGCGCGGATCGTCTTCTGCCTCAACTCTGAAAACCTCAAAGTGCAGAGCAGAGTTTTTGGGGCAATTTCTGTTCCATTTCCATGTCCTTTTTGTCTTTTTATAGATCCCGAAATTAACCTGGAAAGTCACTTCATTTTTGTACGTGCGCAGGCTTTATAAATGACACATGTATTTTTGAGCTGTGAAAACACCTGTAATTTAATAAATGCAAGATAGATAGGTTTAATGCCATACTCTGGAACATTACAGGCAAACGTGGTGCACCTTTAAACCTATGTTTTAACAGCCTTGAAAACAAATAGCTTCACTCACCACACATAATATAACATAAGATACTTTTGTAAAACTGATATAACATAGTATACACATTATACATTTTCGTTTAAGTAAATTCCTAAATGGAAGATGCATGTCATTGATTCAGTTTCAGTTTTTTATCCAACCTTTTCATATTATGTATTCTTTACATTTAAAATATATTCTACTTAAGCTATTGCCCGTCCGCTACAGTATCTTTTCGCGGCAGAATCCTTTTAACATTTTTAATTTACATAAACCATTGAAAGAGAAGAAAAAATATCGTAAACCGGCATTAATGCAAATCTAAATTCAGTTGGAAAAAGATCTTTGGATTGGACCCACGATCAAACATCGCTTTCTGCAGCCGGGGTTAAAAACAGCTCCAGACAAACTGAATGCGTTAAGTGTCTTTTTTTCTTTCTTTTTTTAAACAGCCACAATTATTTCAAACCCATATTTGAACAGCTTTTTTGGCCGTACATCCGAGCCTCCCTTTTCAGAGACGATGGCGCCACGGACAGAAGAGGAGAGACAGAGAGCGAAAGAGAGAAGGAGGCGATGTGCAATTTCGCTCAAATTTCAAAAGCCTCTTGTTTTCGGGTCCACAATCACCAGACAGGCGAAAAATGGCATTGTTGTTTTTTCTCTTTTACACACTGCAGCGACATCTGTTCAGGAAAATGGCACGGACCGAGCGAGGGACGCTAAAGCGGAGGAAGCCATGGCCGAATGAGCAAAGTAGCTATTGATTGCGGATGTAAAAGCTTAGCATGCTATAGCTAAACGACACAGCACACACACGCACGCACACGACACACTCATAACTCGCCATTCCTCCGACCCTTGCGCACAGATGAGAGGATATGAAATGAAGTGGAATAGTAAAGACCAAAGCAAACCATCCATGTATCGCTCGACCCTTTGCGCCTGCGTTCGGACTTGGGACGTCGCCGAGCGAGAAGAGAAGCCCCCCCCCCCCCCCCCCCCCAATCCATCATCTCCCCAAGAGAACGCAATGGTAAAGATAATACAGTGGATTTATGGTGGAAGTGTTCTCTGGCGACCAAAATGTCTCAAAAGGCCAAATTATATTGACTGATTTGTGTGCGTTTGCGAGGTGAAACAATTCAAAAATCATACTGAATCTTCAAATGTTGTCTATTATTTTCATCAATCTTGCAGCCAAATTGAATATTGAATTTGTGCCTTTTCCAAACGATCATATTTTGGGTGATTTTTCATATTTGACTGGTTCCAAATTGGCAAGTGAGAGTCAAAATATTGATTCAGTTATGTACTGTCAACGTAAAATTACAGCACATTCAGTTTCAATCGTTATTTCGATTATTGGACGTTTAATTTTAAAAAAGTCACAGTCGCCACCTGAAAATGTCCAAAGAAGTTTTTAAAAATGTTAAAGAATGTTAATAAAAGAGCAATTATAAGATATTTTAATAGAATTGGGTCCAAAAACAAATGGTCGTTTTGCTGTCGGCCCAAATTGCCTTGTTCAAAAAAAAAAAAAAATCCTATAATTGACAATAAAACGACTAACCTTTTGCAGTGCCTAGGGAGAGACAACTTCCAGTCGCGCCGGTGAAAATGAAATTTGGTGGGAAACTGAGGGGGAAACTGTGAGGAAAGTGTTGGATTTTGTGTGGGTTTTTTTTTTTTTTTTTTTCTGAGGAGTGAGGGGTGAGTTTTGAGGAAGAGTGATGGTAGAGCAGTGGACAACAGGAAGAGAAGTTAAGAGTAGCTCATACTTGGTCGCCAATCATCAGGTGTCCAGACCTTAAAGGAAGACAGAGCACAGTCAGCACAGCAAGGAACCATGGGAAGTGTAGTTTTTGTACGTGTCTTTCCTTTTTTAACATTCTTTCAGCTTGTTCTCCTTTTTTTTTTTTTTATTATTATATGTGCATGTATAGAAAAACCTGTCCCACTTACTCATCCTAGGCAGACGTCAAACAAATACTTTTTTGGGGTTTTTTTTTGGTTTAGCAAGTCAAATAGATGATGAATTCTGTGTGATTTGTTTTACTTACAATTTTCAGCAACCGAATTTACAAACGGCACAGACCAGCATCGATTGCCAAATAACATAACAAAATAGTTTCTAACGTTACGTTAGCAGTAGCATTTCTCGGCGACTAAAGGATGCAATGACTATACTGTGTGGTAAAAGTTGTAATACATCATTGTTAGCATAGATATAGAGAGAGAGAGCGAGAGATGACCTACCTGGGTGTAGATGTGCTCTGAGGGAGGGAGGGGCGAGCCGGGCCGAGCGAGGAGGAGAGAGAGACAGACATTCGTTAACATGCATGCTCAGCCTGCGCTTTTACAACGGGTTACTTACTGTACATGCACAAACGCGTCCGCGTTACCCAAGGAAACAGACATGCAAAAGGACACCATGGAGAAATAAATGTAAAAAATAAAATAATTTCCAAAACATGCAGAAAATAACTACATTCATACAGTACTAGTGTTTTGTATTTGGCTGTGGGAAAAGAGACCCTAGGGTGCAACGGTACAGTCAAAAATGCAGTTTCTCAAACATTTATTATGTATTGTATTGTATTGTATTGTTATTGAATTGTATGCATTTTTTATTTTTATTTTATTTTATTTTATTTTATTTTATTTATTTTATTTATTTTATTTATTTTATTTATTTTATTTATTTTATTTATTTTATTTTATTTATTTTATTTATTTTATTTATCTATTTATTTATTATTAAGTTCAATAAATACAAATAAGAGAGTAAAATAAAGAACTCTCTTTCCTATTTAGAGCTCGAACACTCTGTTTAAATCAAAGCATACAGCAATGTTTTTTTTGGGTTTAGCTTCCCTTCACTACAAAAAAACACAAACAAACATGATACCATTCTGACTATTTAGCCAAGGAAAAAAACAAAACATAATAATAATCTTTGTCTGAAAATGGCCGACATCCTGAATACTAAATAAGCAAAGCCACATTTTAGCTTTTGTAATTGTATTTATTCGACTACACAGGGACATATTAATGAACATCTGGTAGTGGTTTGAAACAATTTCCGTCTGTAATTCCTTCTCGTTTAAGAGGGCCGTGTAGATGTTCTTGGTTAGTCTAAACTCTTTTCTCAGCACATGCATGCTTTGGAGTTCTGTGTATTAACCAAAAACTATTTAGTGTTGTCAACAATACTAACATTTAAACTCCATTTTGATACTAAGGTAAAAGCTCAATCTCGATACCGGATTTTGGTACCAACGATGAGAATTTAAAAGGCTTTTATTTAGTCAACATTTACAACAATAGACTGACATTTCCAATACAAAATAATTGGTGTTCTAGCTCTGCTTTTTTAAAACAAAATTATCATTAATTGAATATCTAGTTTCGATACTAGTCTACTGTATGTATCGATTATACTGATTTTCGATACTTTTGGCAACCCTAAAACATTATTTCGATTACTAAATTTTGAAAATGATTTGAATAATTGATTAGTGGCGATTGATCCATCTCAATGTCCATTCCTAAATCTGTTCAGGAAAGACTGGTTTGTCCTGTTTATGTGACTTTTTTATCTTTTTAATAGCTGATACTTCTTCAAATAGTACTAGTGTCGATACTAGCTGCAGTATCGAGTAGCGTCTGATTTTCGATACTTTTGACCGCCTAAAAGCAAGCGGCGTATCTCCCCGAGAAGTTCATTGGCAGAAGCGTGTATGTATTGTTTTGTTACAATTATTTACATTACAGTCTTCATCAACACAATCGCAATCATTTTACTTTATTTTCTTTTGTGTTGTCGATGTTGTCCGTACCGTTGCGCCCCTAACAGAGACTGACTTGCAGCAGGCACTCAGCTCCACCCGCCACAGTGGTGCGAGGGGGCCACTCTACCTGCACGTTAGGATTCAAGCGTCGTTCACCACAACCATTACTTCGAGCCTCTTCTTTCCTCTCCCCCGAGCCCCCGAAAAAACATAAAGCATGCAACGCACAACTCCACAACCAGCACCGCTTATACGACTTTTTTTTTTTTTCTCCCTTAAATTTATTTATCATTCTCTCTTCCTTTCTCTCTCTCGCTCGCACTCAGACACTGACTATGACAAGTTATAACGATGAGCTGAAAACGTAGATGGATTAGCAGTGCAGGGGGAGACAAAGGGGCATGCATGATTCATAACTGTAAATGCGGCGTGTGGCTTTTGAAGTGGAGTTGTATGAGAGACCTATATGTCTGGATGGTCTGCTGCCGCTAATATACGGCAATTAGTCTGGCCACTGCTCGCAAAGAATGTAGGCTACCTGTGCTGCAAAAAGCAATCTGGCAACAACAATAAACAGCTAATTGTAATGTATTTCCCTGCTACTAATTTGCTGTATTGATTTATTTTCTATTCAAAGGCAAAACATACTTAAAAAATGCGCATGACCTTTTTTTTCCCATGTTTTTCGATACGGGGGAAATAAAAACGACAAGAACGTTTCATGACAGATGGTTCATATTTTAAATCAACGCTTATATTTACCAAACAAACAATTTTCTACTTTTTTATTTTGTTATCATTTATTTCATATTGATCTTTATTTTTCACAGCATCGTATTCTTATTGCCATGGTTGACATTAATATGTGTGAATAATGAATACAAATTATAATAGCCTAAACTTTTATATAGTAATAAAATCATTACATCACTATAGATAAAATAAGCGTTTTTTCGCAGTTATATGATCTTATGTTGGCATTCATAACTATGAATAATTAAATAAAAATAATAATAAACACATATTTATTTAGCCTAAAGTGTCTAATCTGTAATTATAAATAGCATTACATTAGCATAGCAGTGGGAAACAGTGGCTTTGCTAATTATCATTTAACAAAGCTAACACGCTAACCATCCCCATACAACTCCACTTCAAAACACAAGAACAATCTTTGTAAATGTGTGTTGGGGGTCGTCGTTGTTGTAATGATAATAAATCAAAGTGAGGTTATCGTGTATTGTGTGCGCGCGCGTGTGTGTGTGTTTTGTTTCCATATTGTGTGCTAATCCGCCTCTGCCCTTGCGCTCGTAGCGTGGCAGAAACAGGTGGCGCTATTAGCATGCTAACAGCGCTATACCCTCAAGGACGACGCTAGCCGAGCCAAGCCTAACAAGCCCGGTTCAGAGTGGCTTCACCGCAGGGCACCAACTGTCACATCTGGAGCAAACGATTGCGCTCAAACTAAGCACGCAAAGACCAGATAAGAAAATACATGAATGAGCAATAGGCTAATCAACACGACTACGCAGATAAAAACTCGGAAATGGGGGTAGAATTGGACAAAACTGGACCGACATCGTCAATAAACCAGGTATAAGCCAACACTCAGCCAAAACTATATCAACATTTAAAGAAAGAAAACTAGAATAACTACACCTAGACCAGGACTAAATCGGGGCTAAAATGACTATGGGTGCGTTCACACTTGTACAGACACAACACTAACATTGGGACTAAACCTGGATCCAAACACAGAGGGCTAAACCAAGAACAGAACCAAACCAAGTCTACATCAGGACTAAAACTGTGCCCAAACTATAGGACTGAACAAGGGCAAGTAAACACACCATAAAACACAACATTTTGATTAAATGTGGACTACAACTTTGACCAAAACGCAACTATATCAGGACAAAATAGATTATAGGTTCTAAACCAAGACTCACACGCCAAATTAGGACTACACCTGGACTAGATCAGGATTAAACAAAGACTATATAACAGGACCAAACGTAATCCACATCAGGAATAAAATGGGTTCAATATCAGACCAAATAGCAAGAAATGTGAACGCACCAAGCAGGATTCAGAACGAGACCAAATCAAGTGTACATCAGGGCTCAAACTAGGACCGAACTAGGACCGAACCAGGACCGAACTAGGACCAAACTAGGACAGAACAAGGACCGAACCAGGACCGAACCAGGACCGAACCAGGACCGAACCAGGACCGAACCAGGACAAATGTGAACACCAGATAAATGTGTTCCTTGCCTGCATTTTTGAGCGGTTCCTTTTTAAAAACTACTGCTTCCTGTCATTTCTTCACAAATCACCACATGGCTGATTTACTATTGTTATCATCCCACCAAATAAAGTAATCCTGAGTGAAACATAAAAACCTGTCATACGCACTCTGAATGTGAACAATAGTCACCTTTAAATAGAACTCTAAATAATCAGAATGGACTTAAACTTCCACAGAAAACCATTAAATACGTCTTAACTCCAACAATAGCCTGCTTTTTCACCCACTTTAGCGAGCAGCACACTTATTAAAAAGTAATATCCTCACGCTTACATTAGAAAAATAACTATATATTCTTTCAAAAAAGGTAGATCATTAGTGCACTTGGAAGATGTGGTAAATGTGAATAAAAACTCGCGCAGACAACCTCAAATTGCCAATTTTTTTTTTGCTTTCAACAAGGTCCAAATGGGTACGTTTGTTCCTCCAGCGAAGCACGTTCATTTCATACTATGTGAAAGATTCATACACGATTTTTCCTGGTTTCGAGCGGTTTTTAATTTCATCTTCTCCCAGCTATATTTCTTTGGTACAAGGTTGCCCGGGTTCAGCAAAACAGCATCATTTCACGGTCGCGAAAGGGAAAAAAAATAAAAATAAATGACTAACTCTCGCCAACTCTCGCTAAAATAAACAGGCAGCAAAATATATTACTTCTGCACTTCAAGGCGACAGCAAGGAGAGTACGGCTTACTAACAAGGACGCACTCTGGGTAAGAGACAAGAAAGTCTTAAAAGTAATGACCTTGGGGTTAAAAACAACATGACTTTAGCCTATAAGCGCTATAAAAGTTTAATTTCCTCCTCTAGTTGTGCGGTTTGAAATGGTCCTTGTTAGGTCAAAATTCTTCATCTAAACGATATTGAAAAATCTATTTGTGTTCTTTTCTGACAAGCGTTGAAATTGCTATTGGATTAGTTTGAATTATTGATTATATTTTGCTACTCGATGCGTCTAGCAATCTTCCGAGTTGTTTAGACCGTGAAAAGCCCCGTGAAACATGAGATTTTTTTCCCAATTTCGACCCAGATAAAGCTAAAAGGTTATTGTGCTCGTCTTGTGCTCGTCTGCAGATTTACATGTTCCCTGTGTCGTTTGGGTGTAATTCGAGCTTTGTCTGAGCCACAAAACTATTACTAATATAGTTGCGATCAAGCGATTAACACGTTTTAAACACGTGGCATAACATTTGAAAGACGCTGTCATTTAATTGTGGAACTAGTACAAGAATTCTACGCATTTCAGAATATGTTTGTAGCGGTCTGAACTGCAGAGTTAGGGCTTTACTTTTTACATAATAAGACTTTCATTTCATAATTGTTGCATTTGGAATTGATTCCGAGCAATGAATACAACATATTTACTGTATATTCATTAGATTTAAGTTACTTTCTCCATTTTGCCAGACTTCAGACTGACACAAATAGTTCACGAATTTGGATCTGCTCCGACAACATTCACAACAATAAATAATACAAATTCATGTTGAAATTTTACACATTTGCCTACTTTTTTTTTACTGCTTTTGTGATCCATGTTGTGATTTAATTGTGTTTAATTTGATTGAAAAACAAAGCCTAATTATATACATCATAAGGTTGTCAAAATGATCAATACCCAAATACTAATTGACACTACAGCTAGCATGGAAACTAGATACTAATTTGAACAAATATTGATGTGATACTGGGTGAAAAAAACACATAGACAGGACAAAATTGGACCTTTTGTACATGGGTGAACTCGAATAAAATCCCATGGTAACATCGCAGACGGAACTATCCATTTGTGTTGAAAATAACCTTATATTATCTGTGTTTTTTTAACTATCAAGTTTGAAATGCGAGTAATTTTCGTGCCATATATTGAAAGCCTTGTCAAGTTACAAAGTCAATCATTCGCTGCAGACGTTCCACTCGACTGAAGACACGATTTTCTCTCGATGTTTCCACGTCAATACAACACAACGTGCATTATTTACAATGAGTAGTTTTTCACTCCGCATCGTCCTCGATTGACTCGCAGCTAATGCAAGAATCAAAAGACTCAAGAACTTGCTGCCGCTTCAGAGTCTTTTCATCATTCTATTTTCCAATAAACCCGCGCTATTTGCTGCTTGTTTGAAAAGAAATCCACGAAACCCCCCTGCTACACCTGGAATGGACTCGGTCTTAAAACGCGCTGCTTCTTCTTCTTCTTCTTCTTCTTCTCCTCGTCACTAAAACATTTGAAGGCGTTTATTTACTACATACTGCTCTCATAATAACAAAATAACACACGCTTTACAGGTAAAACCGATGAAGGCCAGCCATTTTGAGACCTCCAGCTACAACTAATACCAAGGTGGGACCAAAACGGAAATGTTGTAACTTCAGAAACGCTTGGCGGCACTCGGATTTGAAATAACAGCTCATTTTCAGGAGTGATGGCGGGTTGTTTACAGGACAAAGTCTAAAGTAGCCTCTTGCAACAGTGGGAAGGTTTAAAGTCTACAATTCAGCCTTTCATAC
Organism: Chaenogobius annularis; assembly: GCA_015082035.1. Taxonomy (NCBI): domain Eukaryota; kingdom Metazoa; phylum Chordata; class Actinopteri; order Gobiiformes; family Gobiidae; genus Chaenogobius; species Chaenogobius annularis. The sequence continues at coordinate 190,581 of BJKM01000197.1, read as the reverse complement.
CGCAGCTAGTAACGTGTGAATAGTGGTTTTACTTTTGTTTTATTAGCGCTGTGTACGGGATGTAGTATTCTGGAGTAAAGTGTTGTATAGTGCGAAACAAACAAACAAAATACAGTAAAATAACAAAACATGAAAGCTGCAGTTTGCTTCAGAGGAAATTGGGTTGAGGATACTGTTTTGAAATACAGTGTACTTCAAAAAAAATACTACAACTAGGCTTACATACGGCAAATGCTAGCGCTACCATCCTTACTTTTACTGTCGCTGATACTTCTAATTGTTTGTCTGTTTCATTTTCACCTTCACGAGACGCTGGCTGTGATTCGTGGAGTTCTCAGTTACAGACGACGTGAGTAATCTGATTTCTTTCTGACATTTTGATCGGGAAAATTGTGCGAAACTAATGTGGCCCGAGACAAAAAATGTTTTCAAGAGAAAATGTTAAAGATTGAAGCGAGTTATTTTCAAATTGGCTGTACTGTGCGTGTCGGAAGGTTTTTGGAATATCAGATTTCTTTCGGGCAAAAATCAGATCTAATTACTGGATTATCTGTTATCTGATTTGTTTTGGGTCATGTCTCCACGGACTAGAGCCAAAATTGCAAAATGACTTGGCGAACTAAATCATTCAAGTTGGAACACTGCTGGACGAATGGGGGATTACACTGACTTAAATCATTAAAGGTACACTATGTAACGTTTCAAAAGGGGGGTCCATCACCTGTTTTGTCTCCATGGAGATGTTTTTGTAGGTTTGTCACAGTAAAAAAAAAATATATATATATTATAAAATATCACAATAAACAGTAATATTGAAACTACTTCATGCCACTACACGACAATCCTGAATCTAGTTGATCCCTTTAAACCCCTTTTCTAAATGTACAATATCTTTTAAAAAATGTGCTGAGTTGCATAAATTGCAGAAGGAAACACACTTATGTACTTCATGTGTATATTATGAGTAGTGAAAGCAAAGAAAAGCAAAGAAAAGCAAAGAAAAGCAAAGAAAAGCAAAGAAAAGCAAAGAAAAGAAAAGAAAAGAAAAGAAAAGAAAAGAAAAGAAAAAATAAGCAAAGAAAAGCAAAGAAAAGCTACATACGATAAACACTGACCCCCTAAAACATAATCTCTCATTTATGGGATTAAAAAATTGAATGGCATTAAACATACCTATCTCCATGGAAACAAGAAAATTATGTTTTTCAAGGTATTTTTGAGCTATAAAACCACCTGTAATTGTAAAACATATACTGGCAGTTTTGGACCCTCCACCAGCAGAAGTATTACGTAGTGCAGCTCTAAATAAATGACACTATACTGTATCTCAGAAAAAGTGTTCATAAATGTGCCCGATAACTGTAATTGCGAGTATCTGGAGGTGAATGATCTGCTTGGAGGCTTCAAACAGCAGACGCGTTTGTTGGTTTGGATCACATGTTTGGGTGAATATGGATTTGAGTCTGCGTGAAGCCGACAGAGGATATCGACCGAGCTGCAGCGGAATGACATTTACAGCAAACGCGCACTGTCCTCGTACAAGACAGTACTTTCACTGGCTAAAGACTAAACCTTAGAGGATTTATGGCATTATGAAAGAGAACTGATAGCTTTAAATTCAAGACAAATGGGCATTTTACGGGCAAACAAACTGAAATGGTAATATAAACTGCAGCGATTATCAAATGAAATAGGCAGCAGTTATTCAGTTAATAGAATTGTAAACAAGAAAAAAAAACTTGCTAGACCTCTATAATACTCTGAAATACATTGGATTCTTGCATTTGTGCATATTTCGGTTCAATACTTTTGTTTAAAATGTGCAGTGTGGGCTCGGGATGATCGCCACAGCTATTCACAATGACTAAACAACAATGAAATCCTTACATTTCTTTTAATTTACATTGTCTAATAGATCACAAATCCTCTAGCATGTGATCTGTTTTAGAAAATCAAACTTTCTGAATGATAAAGTCCAGTTAATATGTCATGACAAGCCAGATAAAAAGCACTTTTAGCTTTACTTCTAGGGTTGATTAGATTTAAGACTTAATTTTGCTTCTAAAACTGTAAAATTCTAGTTCTTACGATTATGTTGTGATCTCAATTGTCCCGATTATTAATTGTTTGAACAATTCCTAGTGTGGAAAATCTGATCGCAATCGCAAAACGTGTCAGAAAAATACCAATTAAATTTTTCTCCCCTCTCAAAAACGATGCAACACTTCTACAAACAATGTTCTGCTTTTCTCACGTCTTCTGTCCTCGCTTGCCTCTCTCAATTTTATTTATTTTATTTATTATTTTAATTCATTTTAATTCATTTTAATTCATTTTAATTCATTTTAATTCATTTTAATTCATTTTAATTCATTTTATTTCTATTTATTTATTTATTTATTTATTTATTTATTTATTTATTTATTTTTATTTTATTTTATTTTATTTTATTTTATTTTATTTCATTGCTCCATTGTGTCAACTCTGCCTCCTGAAACCTGCCAAACTACCAAAAATGACCAACCCTAACCCTAACCCTCTACGACATCTTTAAAACTTCAACTCGAACATCTAGTTTCACAAACCAAAGGTGTTTCCACAGCCGGGAGAATAAAGCGCGGGATTGGGGGTGTCGGCTTTCAGTGGAGAAAACAAATTAATGAAATGAGTGAAAGGTCTAAACCGTGGCAATACTCCCATGTCACTTTGCATTAGGGGGCCGATCTTTAGTCAGCATTGCACATCTCAGCCAATCTGCTCTGTCAACTTATCCACATCTAAACACAAATGTATGGTATAGTTAATTATATGTATCAACAAAAAGCAACTTGCATGAAAAAGAGGAAAATACCCTTGCTAAGATAAAATACCACTGCTGAGATAACACCATTTTCATCAAGACTGGCTTTCAAAAATCCTCCAAAAATCCAAAGAAACTAATAAAAAACGAAATTTGAGTCAATTGTCAAATGGCAAAGGCTGAAATTGTTTGGATTAAAGGAAGTCGTCTGCAAAGAACTGTTGGTTTATTACAGGGGCGTCCAAACTGTGGACAAATTCAGCTATAATAACCAAAATAACACACATTTTGATTAGATACAGATCTAACATTAATGTTCCAGGCCTTCTTAAAGGTGTGGAGGCTTATCAAAACTACATCAAATGCCAAATGTCCAAGGATTCACTTCATTGTCATCTCGTCTCTGTTTCAAAATGCGGCCGTCCGTGGTAAAAGTTTGGACACCTCTGGTTTATAATATTGCTGTAACACACGTTTAGACCTCTACAAACATGTTCTGAAATTCACCTGATTTCTTGTATTCGTTTTTTTATTGTTTATGAGTTCATATTTCAGTCTTTTCGCAACTATAAATTCTCCCGGAGTTGTTTGCAATTCGAAACGGAACCCTACGTTTCCCGCCCCCCCCTCCAAAACCGTCCAGTCAAAAACGCTCTCGATTTTGGGAATCCGTCGCTAGCATAACATGACGTTTGATTTTCGAACAAACTAGGGGATTTCTTTCAATAATCACCAAAAAAAGATCCATTAAAACTCCCCAATCTTCCGCATTAGCTTGATTGACAACTTTGCAGTAAACACAATGTCAGTTTTAACCTACTCTACTTTCTTTTTTGGTCATCACTACCAAAAGAACACCTACGACAGAGTTAGCATATGCAGTAACACCATTATGTCACTGCATTTGAACAACATGCCAACGAATGAAACGTTTATTTATTCAAAATGCCTATGAAATATATTCTTTCTCACACATTTTCCAACAACAGTCATTGCCCCGCAGCCAGGCAGCGCAAAGCTCCAATCTGCGTATCCCGCGGCCGGCGAGTGGGATGTCAGATGCGTGCGTGACGGGTGGGTGTGGGGTCTGAAAAAGGTAAGGCTGAAATGTACTGCCCCGTAGGGATGTCCGACCTCTGTATACGACTCATCCTTCAAACCTGCGACGTTCGCGATCGGGAGAGCCGAGCTGGACGATCGGCCGGCGGTGCGCGCTTTGGGTCGGCGAGAAGACCAGACAGACGTCATTTAACTGTGCGTTTGTGATTTGTGTTGGTTTTAAGTGTTGCACGAAGGAGAAGATGTGCACGCTGAGACGCGAACTGACAAGAATCAAAGGCCAGGCTGCAACAAACCATGTTTCTAACAAGTCAAACTATTATTTCTTTTGTACATTGAGGCTTTTTAACACATTATCAACCAAATAAAGGTTTAAATATGGCGACTGGAAGCTTCTAGACGGAGAATATTTACGAATAAAGTGCATTATTGATGGAAAACCTGAAGCTGTCATTTCAATGTATTAATGCCATTGTATTTCTTATAAAAGGTCTTTTCCTGTATGTTTAATATTCTGTTTAGTCCAGATTACAATAAAGATTGTCAAAATACGACTATTTATTTTATTATTATTGTTATTGACTAGTCGCAGTTACTCGATCGATCGTTTCCGCACTAATCAAATGCATTACAGAACATGTTTATCGAGGTTCAAACTAGCAGGTTTTATACACGCTCATGGAAAGATCTGTTTAGATTCTACGTTGCTGTAAATAATCGCAAAGTACAATCATTCAAACTGAGATATATGGGTTAAATTGCAGTTCATCTTTCATTCTTTCCGCTCAGACGACGGGAGAACATGCGAAGCTCCGGGACGCATGTGAACGAACCGCTGTGCTCGGCTTTTGCGTCCAATTAAAAGCCAGCGTGGGAGCAGCGGCGGCGTCGAAAAAACGTCTGCCTCCGTGTGTGGTCGCCCCTACTGGCCTGGTCTCCATAGTAACATGAGCCACCTCGCTGTCAGTAAAAGTTACGTTTGTCTGTGGTCGTCTTGTCACGATATTAACATCTCAAACAAAGACAGAGGTTGGATACTGACTGATACTTTAATTAGGGTTCATTATAACAGTAGAATGTAGTTTTCATTAAGTCTTATAATATAAATAGCAAAAGAAAATCTGTTTATTTTCATGTTAATTGCTCGTTTCTCTCAGACAATTCATTACAACTAACAAGGAGCCAAATCTACGCCTATGAAATACTATATATTCTCACACAAACGGCAGCACATGGAGACATTTATCTTGGAAATAGAACACGATGACTCTAAAACTATTCAGGAAAGGTCCAACTTGGTCCGGCAGTACGTATCGATGCTTGTCCAAATGGTTGGTTCGCTTTGATAACGTTTTGGTTGATGTTTTTGACAACCTAAGAGCGATAAGGCTGAACAATTTGGCCCGAAAAACATACCATTTCAAAGTGAAACTGGTCTGATTTTATCCAAGAATCCACTGTATTTCAGTTTGTAGAAGTCTAAACTAGTCTTAAAAAAGAGATAATACGATAGAAAAGGTTTGAAAGATTGTCATTCAGACACTCTTTACTGTTTACTTGTAGATATGTTCTCTGCTTCTGTGATTTCCTCATTAGACTATTGCACTCCGTCTTGCGGCTCTGGCCTGTGGTGGTCTGTGGTGGTCTGTGGTGGTGGGTGGCGGTGGCTAAAATAAGGCGAGTTGCCGACAGGTTGGGCTCTGACAGATGACGGCTGCCCGGCCATCGCAGGCGGGGCCATTCCTTTCCCATCGCTGACGTTTTGGGAAGAAGCATTTGTGTCATCCGCTGCTTCAGGAATCGATATCTAACCGTGCGGAGCTGAAAAGGATCCGCGCGCCATCCAGAAGGAGGGAGGAAAAAATACAGTGGTCCAAAGAGCTATTGATTAAAGATGCAGATTTGCTGTTTAAATTAACTCGAGCAAATCTGAGGACACAGGCAGCCAAGCAAGCCCAGGCATTTGCTGCATCATTGTGCTTGTATTATATTATCAAGTCTATTAACCAGGTGTTTATGTCAGAGCAGCATTACAGTCAAGTATGTTGATGTTTGTGTTGAACAGGTTGCCGTTTAAGAGTGAGTGAATTAAAAGAAACTAAAATATTCCACTTGAAAGGTTAACTAGTATTTAAATGACTACTTTGTATATACCACACAACTACACAGCCGTTCCAGAAGAAAAAAAGGAGCATATAAATACTGCAGTTGAATTAAATCAATGGGAGCTATGGTGCACGCTTCATTTCAACACAGAATGTATGATATGTGTGAAGGCCATCTAAAATCAATGCAAATCCTTTAACACAGGCAGCCAGGTGTCAGCCATGTAACAGCCACTGACTTCAGCCTCTTAGCCCTCTTCCAATTAAAGCTTCTCATCACGAGCCAAGCAGCACATCCCTATTGATCCACACCAGTGTTTAGCTTTAGCCGCAGATCCACGACATACCACCAGGTCCTCGCGGGCCTCGAGCTCGGCCTAAACCATGTGTTCTCGTCATTAGAGTGAGTCTAGGTGAGGCTTCTCTGCAGGTGCATGTTTCAGTGACACTGATGGTTTCCATGTGTCACTCTGTGTGAGCGCTGACGCCTGGAGCGTCTGTGTCTGTCTAAAAATGGAGGTGTGATGGTCGTGGGTCGGACCTTACCTTCGCTGCAGTCGTTGCCTTGGTAACCGGTGTCGGAGCAGTCGCACACGGCCTGGTCATTGACCACGCTGCAGACCCCTCCGTTCTGGCACTGGTGGTCCGGGCCGCAGCCCGTCGTCACGGTGACGCCCTCGGAGCTGTCGAGAGTCACCATCGTCCCGTTGACGCTCAGCGCCGTGATCCAGCCGCGGAAAGGCGGTTGCTCCCGGACCGAGGCGGAGGTGAGGCGCAGGGGCGAGGAGTGCAGCTCCGCCGTGATCCCGCCCACAAACGTGGGACTAAACACCGTCATATCTCTCCTCTTACTCTTCACCTCCGCCCAGCCCTCCAGCCGCCCGTCCACTTCCAGAGACGTGTTCCTCCAGTCCCGCTTGATACGTACAGCGTGCCAACGGCCATCGCTCACGGCAACGCCAGACTGCAGCTCGGCCGGCTCGGCGCAGAAGATGGAGAAGCGCAGGCGCAGATGCCCGTGCAGCAGCAGCAGCTCCAGGAAGTCACAGAAGCCCTCGTCGTCCAGGTACAGCAGCAGGCCCTCCTGACTGTGAGTCCGCAGACTGAAGCTCAGCACGCTCTCGCAGCAGGCATTCCACACCGGGAACCGCCCCCACTGGCTGGACACCCCTCCAAACTCCAGCACCTCGCCCTGGGCATGGCCCCCCACGCTGCATAGGCACAGCCCCAGGAAGAGCAGCGGGGCAGCCGCCCAAACGCACACCGCCATGGCACTCATAAGTTCCTCTCACTCTCACACACACAAGGCTAGAGCTGGGCCGCGCCGCCAGGCCTACAGCTCATGGTGACACTGCAGACGATCAGAGGAGCTGTGGTTCTGTGGGACGTCCGGAGATACAGGTGGTCACTGCAGAGGTTCTTAGCTCAGGCAGGGCATCGTCTTCAGCCCCTTCAGTGTAATCTACAGTCTAACTCCTGCTCTCATTCATTCTTCATGAGCCCTGCGCCGCTCCAGGTGTGTGTCTGTGTGGACATGTGTCTCGGAGTTAGATATGTGACAAATTGGATGTGAATTCCATCTTTGTGCCCTAGATAGGGCCTTATCCCCCATGCAGCCAACTCCCCACGGAGCGCCTCTATGTGCTGTGTGTCTCACACAGTGGTAATGGAGAGAAATGACGCTGTCATAGCAGCCCTCCTCCTCCCTGTGTTAGTGGGGCAGATTTAGAGCGCGTGTGGGCAAATATGTGTGTGTCACTGAGGTGTATCTCACTGCCGCGTCATCACTCTCTCCAGCGACCTACAGAGAAACAGAGACAGCACAATCAGCCAGGGTCACACACACACTCCCCCTCACAAATATGAGGCCCTCAAAACACCAGAGCAGACACAGCATCAAACTATTCCTCACACAGGGCTCTGATCACGAGCCAATGCACAGCAGAGACAAGTGTACTGCACAAACAGCGTGTCCGCGGAGCTCCCATCATGCAGCAGGACATTTTAGAAAGTGGAAAACCAAACCTGTCTCCACCATAAGCTTTCTGTAGACACGGAAAGCACACATCGCGCGGTTTGGGCCGGTAAAAGTGCGGTTCCGGCGGGTTACGGAGCGGTAATTGGCGGTGAAGCTGCAGTTTGTGTGGGCTCCGTCACAAAGAGCGGCGGAAAGCAGCGCTGCGGCGGATGACTCAAGCGCGGATCTCTTATTGAATTAGCGGCGTTAATATTTCTATCATAGACAAATCACAGCTCAAATGCAGACACACAGTAAATTACCCTCATTGTTTTAACCCGAGAAAGGAGCGCGGAGAGACGAAAAGCCAGCGACATCACGGTTATTGATAGACGGGGTGAATGAATGCGGTTGAAATATCGATTCTCGATTTGCGGCCATACCTCCCCCCCTCTCACCATTTTCCTCCCGCTACTCATCACCTGCCGCCAACAAACACTTCAAACGGAGCTCACCTCGAGGAGTTTGCAAAGATTCGTCGCGTTAAATCACTTCGCCGCTCGCGACAACACCAACTTGACCAACAAAAGACGCGTTTCGACGATTGCGCGTTTGGCACTTACCTTTTTACGCACGTTTGCCGCTTCCTTGGCACCATTTGGAGTCCCTGTGGAGGAGAACTGCGAGGGGGGGAGGAAAAAAACGCAGGCTCGGCAAAACGCTTGTAAAAAATAATAAACAAAAAACAAGCCAAAAGAACAGTTTCTCGTCTCCGTGTCGGTGTTTTCCCCGTCCGTACCGTCTTCCCTCGTCCCTCTAGCCTCTCTCTCTCGAGGAGGGAAAGGTGCAGTCTGCCGTTGGTCACGTGGTGCGCGCAAAGGAGAGGAGGAGAGAGGGATGGAGCAGAGGGATGGAGAGAGACGGAGGAGCGGATAGGCGGGGCCGTGGGCTAATGCAGCAGCACCTTGGACAGCGCCGAAACGCGATCGCCACGAGAAGATGGAGGGGAAACGCGAAAGGAGCGAGTGATTAGGCGTTTGAGTGGCAGAAACCGAGGCGCGTGAAGTCGCACAGTGGGGGAGAGGCGAGGGGCGGGGCTTGGATGCGTGAAGGTGTCGACTTTATCTACTTAAAAAAAAAAAATACTGCAGACAGGAGTTCGTTCTTGAGCTTTATTCAAAGTCTGAACTGAGGAGAAGACGATCAGCCAAGGCATCAGGGTCTCCCAAAATACACATTTCTACAGTTATGCCTTCAATGTATATTTGCATGTACATACTTAATACTCACATTTGGCATTTAGCACACACGTCACATTTAGCACACGTGCCACTCCAGTCATCAGTTCTAAATGTGAACATATAATATTTCTGTAACTTCAGCAGTTCTAAAACAAGTTTGCAAACTGGGACTTACACTTGGTCCACAGTATACATGCAGTGGAACCCAACAGATTTTGGAAGCTCTGTAAGGACAATTGAAAATGCTAGCACAAATGTTAGCACAAATTGATTAAACATGCCTACAAAGGTGTATATACTTGATAAACACTGATATTTGAACTGATACACAAACAAATTAGGATCAAACCATGTTATAAAATACGTAATCTAGTGTGAATTGGCACTTTTGGAACATTTCCTCTTCTCTGACAATGTTCCAATCTAGGCTCCAAACAGTTCTGTTGAGCTGTGCATACGACTGAAAGGATTTATCCGCTGTCTTCTCCTTTAGAATTAAGTTTATAATGATTATTTGTGTTGTTTCTGTGACTTTAATGCATTTTTTGTTGTCGTTCTGTGGAGCACTTTCAATTACTTTGTGTACAAATTTACTAAATCACCAATAAATACATTAAAAATAACCAAATACAATCCTGAAGAGATTTACCATTCTGTGTTCAAGACAAGAAAATATAAAACCAAACCGTGAAACATCATTAATGAAATAATTTGTAAAAACATGACAAAAAATAAGCACATTCCTTAAACAAATGGGTTTTGTTCAGATAATGTAAATGTGAAAGTCACTGTTGTTAAATTAATTAACCAAATTTGTGATCACAAATGTTGAATCTTATCCCGTATTTTTTAATTAGGGATAGGTTCCACAAACTTGTCATATTAATCTCTAATGGTTTACGGTCCTTTCAACTGACAACAATCTTTGGTGTTGAATAATGGCACTACTTTCTGAAGCTATGGTGAAAAAATAATTCCACTTTAGATGAGAGAGAAGAGATATCTGTTTCCCGCGAACAGGCCCGGTAATTACAGCGATATGAACCATAAACCAGGTCAACAAATCTGCAATCTGAGTTAGAAACAGCAAACTCTAAAGAAAACTAACCTGTCCTCCAGACTCCAGAATATTTTGTTTCCAGGTAAACACTTACACTGCCAACTACAAGAAAATCATTGGTTCACTATTATGCTTAAAGCGAGATGTCTTGTAAATGGACTAAAGAAAGCAGAAGTGAAAGTGTTTTATCGGAGCGCAGAGGTCAGGATCGGTGGTCCACAAAGAGAAGCGGATGGAGATGGATCAGCTCAAGGTAAGGACCAAACAGAGACTGGACCATTGACGGCAGGACATTGAGAGGACAAATAAGACCAGGACAAAAACCCATAACTCAGACTTAGACTAACTTTATTGATACGCAAGGGAAATTACTCGGACACAGTAGATCACACATTCCCATATAAATACAAAGAGCAAAGAATAGATGGCAATAAATAGAACTAAACTAAGACCAAACCAGAACCAAACTGTCAGCGGCAGCAGCACTAAACCTGGACTAAACTGATTCTGAACTAGGTCTAATTCAGTTCTTAACAAGTGCCGTAACAAGACTGTAATACCAAGAACTAAACCCGCATTTAACCAAGACTAAACTGGAACTAAAACCTGGACTTAATCAAGGCTAAACCAGGACTACGCCTGGACTTAATCAAGGCTAAACCAGGACTACGCCTGGACTTAATCAAGGCTAAACCAGGACTACGCCTGGACTTAATCAAGGCTAAACCTAGGTTATTTACGCTATGGACTTAATCAAGGCTAAACCAGGACTACGCCTGGACTTAATCAAGGCTAAACCAGGACTACGCCTGGACTTAATCAAGGCTAAACCAGGACTACGCCTGGACTTAATCAAGGCTAAATCAGGACTACAGCTGGACTTAATCAAGGTTAGAGCAGGACTACACTTAACTGCACTAAACTAGTTCTAAACCTAGACTAATTCAGGATTAAACCTAGACAAAACCAGCACTAAACCAGTTTTAAGCCAGCACTAAACCTGGTCTAAATGAGCAGCATTAAGGTGAAAACAAAGGCTTTGCAGCAAAACTCTTACTTTCTTTATGATCTTAATACTAAACCGTAGAAGCTTTTGGAGACATGTAGTGTTTGGCCACCGAGAAAACATTACATGATCAAATGTAGAAAAGGATTTATGTGTTTTTAACTTCACCTCCAGCTCAAATTTATCTCAACAAGTGTCTTTTTTGCTGGTGTTTATTATTTAATATGAGCATGCCTATGTTAAGTATTTTATGGTCAATGAATATACATTTGAAGTAGATCCACTTAATATCATTTTTTTTTTCATTTTGGATATAATTTCTGAAGAAAGCAAAATAAAGCATTATGTTATTAAGAAGAGATGGTGGTGAGATTAATTGAGTTTTCTTCTTTTCTTCCAAGTGTGAACATTGTTTTTGTGGTTTGACTGCATCGACTGTCAACAAGGATGCTATTTATGTCCCAAAGTAAATGAAACAATGTGCACTTGCCCAAAAATAATAACAATTAGTCAGTAGACCCCTTAAATTTCCAGCGACTGGAGGTAAATTTACTTAAACCACGATACATTTTCAATGATAAACTGAGAATTTGGAGTATCTTGGGCAAAGAAATGTCCGTTAGTTTGCTTTTCTCTTTCAAATGATGGAGAAAATACAGTTTGAGCGTCACAAAGACAATCATTTTTGGTAAAGTATGTAATATATCCATCGATAAAATGAAACTATTATGTGGACATTTCTACAATCTGCCTTCATCGAAAATTCTAATCCGTTATAATCTCCTATTAAACAAACAAATCAAGTCAACTACGACAGTAAATGTCTCTAAACCAAGCACTGATATCACTCACATGTATTTGGGTGATTTCAATTTGCCAGAACCATCTTGACTTTTCATATTCGGTGACATTTTGTGGTGAATGCCAGTTCCTCCATTGAAATCATATTATGTTCCTCCATAACGGAACCCAGAATGTTTTTGTTTACAAACTTTTAAAGGGCCTACAGCACGATCAACACGTGGAACCGTAATATTGAAAATAGACTGACCGAAGATTGTAGATACATAGTTGGATACAGTACAAAAATGGATGGTCTATGCTTGTTCACCCTCTGTCAAGTGATGTGGAAGCGTTGGGAGATGCTCGGGGGATGGGGGTTGTGTGTGGGGGGGGGGGGGTTACTATGGAAACTATCTCAGCATAAGCAACACCAGGTTTCCCACCGGAGTGACCACCTCTGTCTGAGAAACTCCTCACTTTTCTTCTCCGCTCGTCTCTCCTCCCATCAGCCACTTTGACCTTTTGGACCAAATGGCATTTTCGAATCAGGACAATTCTCTGTGGATTTTGAGTGCGATTGAAGAACCAGCCAAATTACACGTACGCTGGACTGTATCAGGATCATGTCAATTGTTCTGAGATTACAATGGCGAATGTTATCAGGCACACAAATGCAATGTAGTTCGAAAGCATTCTCATTTGACAGTTTAAATTCAACTGTCGCTACGTTGGCTCACTCATAGTTTCAAGATTCAAGAAGTGCGTTTTCCATTTGCGCACAAACAAGAGCCCATGCGCATTTGATTCTCGTATTCTTCTCAGGGGTTCAAGCGAAAGCAGGTTCAAAAGTGGATCGGAAAATGTAAACGTCCCGTACAATCGTTCAAGTGTTCATGATTTCTTCTTGCGCATGAGGTCGTTCTCATCTCCAAAAAAAGCAAATATGTGTTCTATACATTGTCTAGTCCCTCTGCCTGACGAGGCCCGGGATCTTCATGTCATCGGCATCTTAACGACGGTGTTACGAGGCTTTGAGACACACTAGTGCCTGTGAAGGGTAAAGAGTCTTGGGCACAAGCTGCAACCTTGAGGTGACCCTGTGCTGAGTGTGAGCTGGCATACAGAGACACGTCCTCGTCATCTGGACTCTTTCAATTAGGGAGTGAAGGATCCGATGGGGTTTTTTCAGGCCACTGCGGTGGGGGTCCAGCCACTGTGGAGATGTGCTGTTTTTGTGGGCACTGAGAAAATTAAGGAGGATTTAAAAATATGCGCGACCGCTGCCTGCGTTGACGTTCAAAGAGCGCTTATCACAATCCCAGGTGACCAAAGTGCTGTGCAGGCAGCGTATACACAATACATTTAAATAGCACACATAGAAAAATAGGGAAAACATTGCATCTAGTCTATATTGTGGAGTAGTAGCACTTATTTTTCAAGTTTATTGATTAGTATTTTCAACGTCAACCCTATTGCATGGCTTTCACAACAAAAACAAACGTGTTGCAACAAATTGGTCGGTGAAACGAACATTAAAGACATATCCACCCAGATTAGCACGCTTCAATTTCACTCTACGACTTCTCACATTTCAAAAGATATAAACCCGCATCCGCAATTAAATCACCGAAACCGTGGACAGTAAGTCGGAGCATATTTAAATCAAGTTATGTCAGGGAGAACATCCTTAAAACATGGTGTGTTGCTGCTTCATGTGGAATAAACATGTTTACATTCGTGGCGCTCAGTTCTTTCGTGAGACTGAACCCGACTTTGATGAAAAAATATCAAACTGCGGACACATGTAGTGACTCTGACTGACAGCCGTCTGCATATATGTGTTTATAAGTGCTTCCAGTTTATGCAAAGTCTGAGAAAACAATTCACAATGCTCCCCGAGTAAAGCGGCAGATGATGTTTGCCAACCGTTTCGCTTCATGTTGTGATGGAAGATATAATTATGTGTAATTGCCAAACATTGTTCAGTGAGCCGTGGGTAATTTTAGTTGTTTTCAATCGATGATGCCTCAATGTTCTTAACTGGTTTCATTCAGCATTTTACACAACAGCTTTCTCTTGTTAGATGTACTATCTTTTTTTTTATATTAATAATATTTTTGTAAACAAAGACAAAGTTGTGATGGAAGTTTTTGCACTTAATTTGACAAAAACACCATTTATTTTGGGAAAAGTTTCATATATTAAATAAATACAAAAATAGCACAGTTTTTGCCAATTTGTTTCATTGAAAATTTTTGTTTCTTGACTAATCCAAACTAAAGTAAGGACTAAACCCGGTCCAAAACCAGGACTCCACCTTGGACTTAAAGAAGACAATTCAGAAGTAGAGCTGACTGAGATTTTAGATTAGATTTAAAGGTTTTGTTTTGATTTGACTGTTTTTTTTTGTTCTTGGATTAATGCGATCAAATTGAGCATGTTTTTTGTTGTTTTGCGCAACTCTTTGTTTATAAAACGTGCCTTATAAATAACGTGAGACTTGTCTGGGACTAAACCAAGCCTAAACAAGACACAATTATCAATCTACACGAGGACTAAACCAAGAACAAATCAGAAATTAGCGGCGTCATTACACATTTGAAACGAAAGCGAGGCTGACGGAATATCTTATAATGAACGTGGCCACAAAAGACGCCTTCTGTCACTCGTCTCAACTCTTTAGAAAAGCGGCGGGCGATATCACAGCTCTACACTCACATACAAACACAATACTTCTTTCCCCCACACGCTCGATCTGAGTGAGTGACAGAAACATTTAATCAGTCACCGTGAAGTGCAAAGTCTCTTAAAAGGCTTGCAGATGTTGTTTCCTCTTAATGTCAACATACGATACTTACATGAATCACAATCACGACCCTTTAAGCTTGAAAGGTGCACTGTCCCCGCTCAGATGTTATCGCCCTGCCTAATGCGCGTCACAGCGTCACTCAGCAGTTTCTCCACCACAGTAAAACGTTTCCAGCCCCATAAAGGTTTTCTCGTGGCGGCGTATTTACGTTTTGCAAATTTTGTTCACGTTCGCTTCCCTGTTTGGTGCGTCCTGAACTGCGGAGCTTTGTTCTGCCGTCAGAGGAAATAGACTCGATCAATAGTTTTGACACGGCGCAGGTCTGCGTCAGAAGCATTGATCAAGTCTACCGGCGGAACTGCTCTCATTCACTGCGATGGCTGCGTAATTACCACAGTGGCGGGATCGGCCTGTAACAATGCATGTTCTTCCTTTTCTTTTTTAATATGTATTGAACAAACAAAGCGCAGAACATAGAACGCGACCGAGAGAGAACAAAGAAAATATACAATTAAATCAAAACACAAATGGCACAAATCGTCCAACTAAATAAAGTTAAGGCACAATTTATCGAGCGTGAAAGCGTCATTTTGTTGCACTTTTACACTCGATAAAGGCTGTAAAAGCTCTGGGAAGCTAAGCAGGACAGGACCCGGTTAGTACTTGGATGGGAGACCGCTGGAACACCAGGTGCCACAGGGTGGTGCTAGAGGAAACGTCATTGTGTCCTGAGGCAAGACACTTCACCCACAATGCCTAGTAAAGTGCCTTGAATATGGAAAAGCGCTATATAAATACACTTTAATATTGGGAAATTTTTTTTTTTTAAAATTTTACAAAGTCTGTCAAAAAGGTGAATTTTCAACTGTGTGTGATTTTTACCGTTATTTGAATGTCAGTTTCGGTCCAGTTCTTCAGTTTGCGTCATCCATTTCGTTGTCATGGCCGCCAAAAGTATGCTCCACATGTATCCATTTCTTGTGTCCATGGCGGGAGTTTTGAGGTCCAATTACATAGTTCTTACGTCAAGAAGTCATGTTTTTCTGTGTATTTTTGCGTGTACTTGAATACATGCAAGGCTTATACTGCGCACACACACCTGGCATGGCAACGGCATCACAGTGTGCACTTTTAAGAAAATCACGATCTGAATTTGTTGCCCGTATTTCTCACCCCTCGTGGTCTCTCCTTCCTCCCCCGCTGACGGGCTGACAGCGGCACTGACCCCTGACTCTTTGCCGACTCAGCGCAGAGAAGGTCGCGCGGATGTGTGTGTGTGTGTGTGTGTGTGTGTGTGTGTGCGTGCGCGGCTACACATATTGTTTTTGGAGATGAATGCGAGCGCGCCGGGAACGACGCGTCTGAACTGCCAGCCGAGAAAATCTACCGCCCAAAATAAAACCTCGTCTGTCAGCATACGCCACTGCTCCGACGCTCTCTTTGCCTTCTCTCTCACATCTCTCCCTCGCTCTCTGGCATCTCTCTCCCCCTTTCCTTCCTCTCTCCCTCTCTCTGCTTCATCTCTCTCGATCCCTCTCCTTTCTCATTCTCTTCTCCCTTTCTCTCCATCGCTCTACGTGTTTCTCTATCTCCGTCTTACTTTCATCCCTCCACTTTTTCTTTCTCCATTTCCTGCCCCCTCTTTCTCTCCCCCCTGTTTAATTCCACCAGTATCTCCCCCTCTGTTGCCCTCTTATCCCTCTGCTACCTCCCTCCCTCCCTCCCTCCCTCTCTATTTATCTGTCTCTTTCTCCACCATGACCCCTACCCTCTCTGTCTCCATCCTCCCCCCTTTATCTCCCTCTTCCACCTTTCTCTCTCTCTCTACCCTCTCTTCTCTTTCCTCCTTCTATCTCTTTCGCACTTTCTCCCGCGCTCTCTCTTTTCTTTCACCCCCTCTTGATTGTCATCTAGGACCTCCCCCCTTCTCTCCTCTGTCTTTCTCTCCCTCTCCTCCTTCCACTTCTCTTCACCCACCTCCCTCCCTCTATGCCTCTCTCTCTCTCTCACACCATCTCTCTCGCTCCTTCTCTCCTCCCTTCTGCTACTCTCCCCCTGTCTTCTTCTCTCCCTTCTCCTCCATCTCCTCCTTTCTATCCAATCCATCTCCCTCTCTCTCGTCCTTTAATTCTCACTTTTCTCTCTCTTATCCTCTACCTCTCTATCCTCTCTTTTCTTCCTCGTTCTCTCCCTCCCTCCTTCTTAGTGTGCATTTGTTTGCTATGTTCTTCTGCGCTTGCATTTGTGTCAGTTTTAAGCCCCGGTTTGCCTAGTTTGTGGGGAAATGGTGACACAGAGGGAGGCGCAGATGTGGAACAGGCTGAAAATGGTGATATGAGTTGAGAAGAGCGACTATATCGAGGCAGTCATTTGTCGACTGTCTCAGGGCGACGTTTAAGTCTGGATTATTTACTATAGGTGAAATTGTTTTTCTGTGACAGTCGGTGCAGCTGCATGCAAATACTTTTACTATGCTGCTATTAGATTAGGGATGGTGCGATTTTGGATTTCTTTTTAGCTGGTGTCCATTATTTGGTTTGCTGCTTTGGTCGACAACCGATATTTTCCAAAGCCTATATTATGATTTTTTTTAATACAAAGCAAAGACCATACATTTATGTTAAGTTGTGGTAAAGTTTTCAAATTATTACACTTGTACACTCTGTAAAAGTGTATTCATCTGAGATGTAAAATAATTTGTCGCATGATTGTGTAAACATACAACCATATTCTTTTTTAGCAGTCATTATTCCTTTCCCTGCTTGAAACTCTCCACATGATGCACATATAACTATATGTAAATAACCAGTGTGACATTTACAACAATCTTATTTGTGTAATGTGTAAACCTTGAAAAAGAGATGAGTATCTCAGTGGGACTTTTCTCATCAAAGCGGGTTAAATAATACTAGATGTTTACCTTCTAAGACGCAGTATACTATACTGTGTGTTTTGTGGTTTAGCCTAAGATCTCTCACAACTCCTGCTTCTGTACTACTACGATGACTACTACTTTTCCTACTATGACTACTACCACTACTTTTTTAAAGATCCTTGTGCAGAGTAATCCAGGGAGAAAAAAAGCTGTATGGTTGACTCCAGCGTGGTGTTTTTTGCCAGAGACTCTCGTCTCGCTTTCCTGGGCCAGTTGGAGCGTGCACAATTGTGAGCGCCTCGGCGGGGGGCCCAAAGCGAGGAGAGCGACCTGGTCGAGGAGCAGGACCGGGTACTGCAGGACTTGGCCTGGAGATCTTAGAATGGCTTCACCTGCTAAAATGAACAATAAAAAACATTGGGTCTCTTTGGGTTTAGGGATGAGCCTACAGTGCTTTGATCCAGTCATCCATTCTTCACATTTTTTTTTCATTTTTCTAGCAACACATTTTTCACCAATATTTCAGTCTTGCATCATTTTCTTTATGAAAACACCAGTCATCAGACTACTACTACTTCTACTACTACTGCGACTACTACTACCGTTATTTATTAGTTTGAAGTCTGTACTCCTATGCTACTCCTGCCCCAGTTTGGGTGGTCCTTGGCTCTCGCGGCCCCTGATGTGTGCGTGTAAGTGAGTTACTGACAGGCAACCACCCTTTTCTAAATGAGATTAAATGGGAGGTTTGTCTCTAATCGTGCTGTAATGAGTTTCTGTGTAGCTCATACATTCACTAATTCCACTTGCCAATAGCTAAAGCAACCCACGTGCGCATGCGGCTAGCTGATGTCTACGGGGGTCACCTCTTCTGTGCAATTTGGCTGCCATTTATAACAATTCAGCCGACCTGTCCTCATCAAAAGGATTGCAATTTCGCGATATGCTGTATATAACATTGGTTGGCGTGTGCGTAGACAGACGGACGGACGGACGGACGGAGGGGTGGATGGGGGGGATGCATAGGTTTAAGCGTAGACTCAGGATGCCAAAGGATCTGTTGGTGTGTCATTAAAAGTCAGGACAAGGTATTAGAATTGATCTTCTGACCGTTGGAGGAGAGTGACCGATATGTAGTGGGTTTAAAGCAGGCGCAGTGCTTACAGACAAAACCGACAAGACGCAGGATCCACGGGGATTTAGTGCAACGCTTCAGACAACTGCAGGGCTTACAATATTGTACAGTATTTGCCTATTTGGATATTGTGTGCAGTGTACCGAAAGTACAGCTACAGTACAGTTACTCTTTCATTTGATTGTATGCATAAAATCAAAGGAATACATTATAGTATTTCATCAATTAGACTTTGCGAGGGAGAAAATTGAAAATGTCGTTCTGAGTGTTTACGCTACTTCTGTCTAGTCCGTCTTCTGTAACTATGTGTTCTTCCAACACCGATAATGAAAAGTTATTATAATAAAAGAGTTGCTCAATACTCTTTAGATCCGTCTCAAGCTTGGAAAGATTCAAAAATAGTACATAATAAAAAGTATAAAATATGAGTTAAGAAATGGATAAATAAGTCATTGAACATATAAATCTAACTAATGTATTAAATATGAACACGTTTTTTTCTTGTATAATTGAGTGGATAATTTTAGTCTGTGATCATTGCAGTGATAAATACGCACTACACAAAGCCAAAAATAATGTTATTATGGGAAGATAAATTGCTTTAGTGGTGGCTGAAGGCGTTTGGTGCTGATTGATAGTCATGTTTTGTTTGGTTGACTAAAATACCGCCTAAAAAATTGCTTTATTTTAAATGTTGCATGGGCCATTTTATGAATTGCCGGCACAAATCTGCCCTTTAGTGAAATAAACATGTCATTTAAATCTATTGTCTAAATCCTACGCATTATTAGTATTTGCTGAATGATGCTGTACATTTGGCCCATCTCCGATCTCTTCTCAGTCCGATCTAACCCCGCCTCTCTCTGGCCCTGTGCGTGTCCGTCTTGTCGCCATAGTGAAGCTGCTGCGGGCGCTACAGTCCCGGGGTCAAAGGTGCCAGGGGTTCTGCGCTGAGGTGTGCACTGTGAAAAGTGGATAATCAACAGTAAAACCAGTAACAAGGAGCACATGGCGGAGTCACCTCTGAACCTTCACCTCCTGACCGGTCAAAAGCTATCACGACAACGGGGGCAATAAACAAGTAGCCTGGAGCAAGGGGTCCGCAAGAAAGGTAATAAATATTTAGTGTACATTACATATTACATATTAGTACAGTCAAAGAAGAAAGTTTAAATACAAATACTGTGTCATCTTGGCTTTTATTCACCAACGACTTTAACATTTTCTGTTGGTTAAATCTACATTTTTTAAAGCCCTACGAGGCCACTGCGGGATTTTGCGCTCTACAACAGCTAATTGAATTGAAAAATGCAAGCTTTTGTTTCCCCTTATCATTCAACCGTTTCGAAGTTGCACGTAGAGGGATGGTTGTTAATCGCAAATCGTGAACTGCAGCTCTCCAAAGAGCAACACGGCGTAAACGGGCCGGCGGGAAACAGCGCCGCAGTTTTCGCCCAGGAAGTAAGCGGAGTTGTTTTTGATTAACTTCAATCAATCAATATTGCGATTTAAGACGTCCAGAATATAACATAATGCTCCTTGGGGGTCATAGATTATAACTATATAGCAGGCAAAAAGCAAAGAAATTCTTAAAAGGACTTTCCTGGTTAAATAAAGGTTAAATAAAGGTTAAATAAAGGTTAAATAAAGGGTAAAAAGGGTAAATAAAGGTTAAGTAAAGGTTGAATAAAGGTTAAATAAAGGGTAAAAAGGTTAAATAAAGGGTAAATAAAGGTTAAATAAAGGTTAAATAAAGGTTGAATAAAGGTTAAATAAAGGGTAAATAAAGGTTAAATAAAGGTTAAATAAAGGGTAAATAAAGGTTAAATAAAGGGTAAATAAAGGTTAAATAAAGGTTAAATAAAGGGTAAATAAAAGTTAAATAAAGGGTAAATAAAGGGTAAATAAAGGTTAAATAAAGGGTAAATAAAGGGTAAATAAAGGGTAAATAAAGGTTAAATAGAGGTTAAATAAAGGTTGAATAAAGATCTGTGGAGAGGAAAGAATGCTTTTTAGTGTATTTTTAAAGCAAAAAAAACATCTATAACTGAAAGAATGCAAGATAAATCCGTGTTAGAAAAAAAGATACATTTGTAAAACAAATGATAGTTTATGTGATGTGTGTGGTATTGACATGTACAAGTATATACCGTATGTAATCTTCAATCTGTGCTTTTTTTCTTTTTTCTTATCAGTAAAGGCAATAAGAGACTTCTATATACAAAATAATTACAATTCTCTGTAAACCTGGATGCCATATTGTGCACCAAAACAATAACATCTCCATGGACACAAGCAAGTGGCAGAAAAACGTACACATAGAACCTTCAACTGTATATCTCACATTCAGTTCGAAATCCCACTCTTGCCACGTCATACGCTCACCTTGGCTTTATTTATGCGAGTGAGTGATTAATGTCGGAGAAGCAGCAGAAAGTACGCCAATTCTCTGTCAGTCAGCCTCGAGGCAGATGCGACCTGCAGTGTTTACGTCAACGAGCGGCAAATGAATGAATAATACAGTGCAGAGTAACTGTCCATCAAAGTTAGTGTCTATGTCGTTGGCAATAGTCCGTCTGTGGACAGTGACACCTCTAGAGAAGTCTGCCTTGCCAATGTGCCCTTCAATTACGAGCCAGCATACACATAATTAAGATATTTTCAGTCGACGTTACAACCCATTAATTGCAAATTAAACTCTGATTAACATACGTATATCTTTATATTGCTATATAAAAGGGTGATTATCCGGCCCCGCAGAGAGAACAGACCTGGATGAAGAATGGCCCAACTTAATGGATAGCTTTATTTGATAGTTAAACATATTCAAATGTGAGGTTAGACTTTGACTTGCTCTATTTGCAGGTCAATAAAAACGTCTGGTTTTTCATTTTGGTGCAGCTTAATGGTTAGGTGTGGGACGAGATACAAATCCCAATCAAGACCAGCAGGAAACTGGATCCACGAGACTTAGAGACAGGCATTATTTTTTATGTAGCCTTAGTGTTGCTGTCGTTGTCGCTTATCTAGAGGTGTAACTAACCGGTGTTAAGTGTGATGTTGTTGTTTTTTGTCTCCAAGCCAAATGCACCACACATGGAGACAAAAAATGTGCACAATCTTATGCCAATTTTATCGTGCGAGAACTTCCCCACCCCTACTTATGGTTTTAAGATTTTCTCAAGAAAGTAGGACAAAGTTATTAATTCATTCAAGAGAAAACAAGGAATAAAAAGATTATAGTGCAGTAGGTAGAAATTTTGACTTTAATTTAAAAAGTATTGAAAAGTCAAGCGTTCCCACTTCAGGATTTGGTGTTCGCACGCCTTAACAACAGCAGAGAGTATTGCCATGGTGAAAGAAACAAAAGCTAGCTTGCCCCGACATGTTAATATAATGTAATGAATGTAATTTTGATGGTCGAAATGCTCAGAACGAGTCTGGCAAAGATTTATGGACTCAAAGACAGTTCAGGATCTCTAACTTTGATGTGAGTGTTTTTCTGAGGCTCAGAGGGAGACGGCCTCACAAACAGGATTCATAAAACAAGCGTGAATGAAGAGAAATACAATTCCAGGTAAAATATCCTTTTTTCCTCTGTGGTTCCTAAACTACCACCTCATAAACTGGCTTTAGTACCACAGAACTAGACCAAAACTAAACCCTCACTAAAATAGGTCAACAATTCGACTAAACTAGGACTAAATTATGATTAAAGTGCATTCAAACCAGGTCTAAACATTCAAGACAAAAACATAAACCACCACCAGTCCCTGTTCAATCTTCCCCAAGATTTTTGGCGAGATAGGGACACTCAGTTCGAGCCGTTTGAACCAAAAGCATCTGCCATTTTCAAATCACATTTCAAATCTGAGTTTTACCTCCCAAAAAGCGCACGACCACATCGCTGTCCGCCTAATTGCTATTGAACTCTGGTGCACTCTCTGTCCGCGGCGGAGAGGGGCGACGGTGGAAGCCTAAATTAGGAAGAGCCGCCGGGCCAATCGGAGGAGAGGGGGGTTACCATGGCGACGGGACTGAGAGCGGTCCAGGTGACACAGTGCGATCGTTGGGATGCTAATTGTCCATTTTCAATCCTCCATAAAGTTTAACAGCCACTCTGCTCCCCGAGTGTTATTCTAACTCAGTCACAGAGGACAGCTTTGGGACGACGGCTCCGGCGGCTTCCAGTGTGTTTTGGGTTTTTTAACCTCCTCGCACTGTACCGACGGATAAACACTACAAAAGTACAAATTTGAGTTAGAGTGTAGCGGCGGGTTCAGAGTTTTGGACTAAACCGGAGGAAAACAACAATTCGTACTAAAATATACGAGGTCCAAACCAGTTTTTAAAAAAGCTGATCTAAAGTTTACAAACTCGATAGGAATGACTCAGAAAGATTTAAATACCAAGTTCCTTCTATCACTGTTTGAAAATTAGAGATCCCAGCTTTAAACCAGCTCTAAACCCGTTTTAAACCAGGTCCAAACTAGGGATGCTCCGATACCGATACTGATGACAGATATCGGCACTGAACCTTCAACATTCCCTGGATCAGGTATCCTCCAAAGTCATGGTTCAGCCAGTATCCTGGTCAGGCCTACAAATGGACTATTGGCTATTATTGGCCCAGAACTTTGACTAAGCTGTGCTGTGGTTTTTTGAACGCTATACAACACACATAATCAGTTTTATCTTTTCATATTAAGGATAAAAGTTGTATTTTCAGTCTCTGCAGTGATTGATTTCAGGTGTTGGTGCATTCATAGTCGAAACCAGCCCAAAACAGGTCAAAACCAGCTCTAAACCAGCTCTAAACAAGTTCTAAACCAGCTCTAAACCAACTTTAAACCAGCTCTAAACCAGCTCTAAACAAGTTCGAAACCAGCTCTAAGCCAACTTTAAACCAGCTCTAAACCAGTTCTAAACCAACTCTAAACCAGCTCTAAACCAGTTCTAAACCAGCTCTAAACCAGCTCTAAACCAGCTCTAAACCAACTCGAAACCAGCTCTAAACCAGCTCTAAACAAGTTCTAAACCAGCTCTAAACCAACCCTAAACCAACCCTAAACCAACTCGAAACCAGCTCTAAACCAGTTCTAAACAAGTTCTAAACCAGCCCTAAACAAGCTCTAAACCAGCTCTAAACAACTCTAAACCAGCTCTAAACCAGTTCTAAACTAGTTCTAAACCAGTTCTAAACCAGCTCTAAACCAGTTCTAAACCAGCTCTAAACCAGTTCTAAACCAGTTCTAAACCAGCTCTAAACCAACCCTAAACCAACTCGAAACCAGCTCTAAACCAGTTCTAAACAAGTTCTAAACCAGCTCTAAACCAGTTCTAAACCAGTTCTAAACCAGCTCTAAACCAACCCTAAAACAAATCGAAACCAGCTCTAAACCAGTTCTAAACAAGTTCTAAACCAGCCCTAAACAAGCTCTAAACCAGCTCTAAACAACTCTAAACCATCTCTAAACCAGCTCTAAACCAGTTCTAAACCAGCCCTAAAAACTAGTTCTAAACCAGTTCTAAACCAGCTCTAAACCAGTTCTAAACCAGTTCTAAACCAGTTCTAAACCAGCTCTAAACCAGTTCTAAACCAGCTCTAAACCAGTTTTAAACCAGCTCTAAACCAGTTCCTAAACCAGTTCTAAACCAGTTCTAAACAAAAGCTGCTTTAAACCAGTTTAATTGGTAAATGAATGTTCATATTTATATAGGCTGTTAGGATGTCTTTGCCCTAAGACACAACAGCACAACCACTCAAATGGGGTCGCAGGTTATTTAAACTGGGTACTAAGAGTGTGTCCTGGTTGGGTCCTGGTCTGGTCTAGTCCAGTTCATTTCCACTTGGTCACTCTACAAGCACTCTAAATCATGTCAGCGCTAAAACAGGATGCAACAGGTCTAACCGGGTCCTAACAGTCAGGTCTGAACCATGGCTTTATAACACAGACCTTAACCAGATCCAAACAAGGCGTCTCCTCCACACCAACGCAAGGTTAGTACCCAACTGAGACCGGGGTCTAGACGGACATGCCCAAGATTTATGAAACAATAACTACACCACGGACAATAAAACCAAGCCTAAACCAACGTGGCCTAAAGCAAGGACCGGCCCGGCTCTTAAACCGGGTCTTTTCAACTCTCCTTCTCCCCTCCGTCTGTGTAAAATATGAGTGTGATGGGGAGCGTATGTGCGCGTCTCTCTTGGGGGGCTTTCTAACACCTGATCACAACACTTTCTCTCCTCTCCATCTCCTCCCTTTCAGTTTCGGATCCCATCTACTCTCTCTCTCTCTCTCTCTCTCTCTCTTGCTTCCTCAAACACCTTTTCAGTCTCCTCGCCTCCTCGCCTCCTCGCCTCCTTAACTCCTCCCCCGCCTTTCTAATCTGCTCAAATCTCTCTCCCTTTTCTCTCCTCTCACCTCCTTCTCTTCTACCGTCCCTCCTTACAAGCCCCACACTACACTCTCTCTCTCTCTCTCTCTCTCTGTCTCCCATCCATAATTCCTCTATTTTTCTCTCGGTCCTCCTTCCCTTGCCACCTCTCTCCTGCTCCTTGGCCCCTCCTCATTCCTGTTGTCTGGATCCATTGCCCTCTTTTCCACATCCCCCCCCCCCGCCCCCCACCACCACTCCTCCCCGAGCCTCTCTCTTCTCCCCCGCTGGTAATGTGGTCCCACAGCCCACCTCCAGCAGAGAGATGCGTTTAACCACTTAAAGACATGAAGCAGAGATAGCTAGACGCTCGCAAAGGCGTTGTTCTTATGTCACTATGGTAACGATACAGTTAGAAGATGTTTTGAGCCAATAACAGCAGAAGACTATCAACAAATCCATCAAATGACAATGTATTACACCCTTTGTAAGCAGATGTAATATAAGTACCAAAGCGCCCTATCTCGCAACGGTAAATGTGATGTGCCCACAGCAGTTTTTTACCCCTCTCACTATTGTCAAATGATAAAACTTTTTGGGAGTAGAAATGGATTCCAAAGAATGAGAGAAATGTGCTGCAGTGATGAAATTATCGTGACCAGACTCAAGTTTAAACTAAAGTTTGAAAGTTTTATTTTACCGTCGGCCCGCGGCTTCACAGAGAAACAATACTGTTGCATGTTACAGTATGAATGTGCCCAGTTTACAGAAAGGTTACAGCACATTTATAATAATGCTTCTTAACCTAAAAATAATAATAAGAATAAATAAGAATAAATAATAATAATAATAATAATAATAATAATGATACTAATAATAATAATAATAATAATAATAATAATAATAATAATAATAATAAAAATTTTTTAGATAAGTTGTAGAAATGATTTTATTATTATTTTTTTTAATTTTTTTTATCTTGTTTTTGCAGCTTGTTCTCGGCTGATGAGGCCTTTGTTCTTATAACGCTGGCAGACAACTGGCCACACCCACTCTCGTTTTGGCGTTGGCGTAGCTCATTGTAAATATAGTTATTTTCGGTGAAATTGATATAATTAATTTAATTTCAGCCATTTGTGATTAACATATAACAGTTATCAAAACGGTGTTGCCACTGAACTGTTGGAAATCTCCATAGCAACAGCTGTTTGAGTTGTCAGGGGGCGGAGCATAGGCAGCAGAACTGTAGACTTTGTTCCTTTTCGAATAAGCAGCAAACTTAAAGAGAGGGAGGAAATGAGCAGCCTTGTGTGATTATAGTGTGATATTCATGAAGGTTATTTTGTGTTTTTATGACTAAAGCTTTTATTTTACACTGAATTTATGTAATAAAATGTTTTGCATTTGAATTATGTGAACTGATTTTTTCAAACATCCAATCAAGTAAAAAATATTCATTAAATATGAAAAGGAAGTAAAAAATAATTATAATTTAAAAAAAAATCTGTGTTAAAAAAGACTTCAAATGCAAAAATGTGTAAATTTATTGCGAAAATTTAGTGTAAAATAAAAGCTTTGTAATAAAAACACAAACTAACCTTCATAGATATTATCAGGATTGCCTGATGTCCTGCCATGTACTTTAGGCTGTCCACATGCGCACGGAGGATGTGTTCCCACCAAGAGTCCACTTCATTTCATCCGCACCAAAGCAGAAGTGAACCCTGGCGTGGTCCGAGTGGACACATGTTAGGGGCATAATGTTTCATGTTCACTCTTGTGCAAGTGAACCGTACAAACAGAACGACTGCTCCAGAGTTCACTTAAAGTCAGCCAGTCCCAGCAAGTGTGAACGGAGCGTAATGAAACCGGAGCAAACCTGTAACTACACCCGGAACTAAACCTTTTATCAGACTGACAAGAACCGGACCAAGCCAGGACTAAACTGGGATCAAAGTGTGAACGCAGACTAACAGGAAGGACGACTTGGTTTGTTGGGTCTTTTGGTGATTTTTGGTATTTTCACAGTTACACAGGGACATAAAAGTACCAGCATAAACCGCACGGAGCCAGTACAAATGTCACAATCAGTTTATGTGGATTTAAAATGACCACGGTTGCTATGAGAATATTTGGAACGCCAATTATCCAAAACCACGCACAACATTATGAGAGAAGATACTGCAACAGAGAAAGTACAAACTAATTCTGAAATAAATACACAAAAGAGAATGCAATGCTATTTGAGTTTTGAAAAGCAAACATGAAAGCAGTATGTTCTTCCAGTAAATGTAATATTCAGCCAGCTTCTCAACACTCTTTTTTTTCTTTTTTTTTTTACATTTGCTTGAACTTTATCGACAAACTGCTGGTACACGAGCCGCTTAAAATGTATATATTCCACACACAAAATGTCAGCTGTGCAAATTACCCAAATAAAACATTGCATATCGATCTACATTTTCCCCCTCAAAACCAGAATATTTGAATCGGCACGTACAGTAAACAGCTGACAAAACATGTTTTTTCGGACGAATGTTTTCTGTGAGACGTTCATAAAGCGCGGCACGGGTTTTATTCGCAGCGGTTTCGTAAATGACTTCGCTGCGACACCTTGGGACCTCCTGCTGCGCTCTTAAAGCTCATTGGACACGCAGCCGTCAGCTCACATTCTATAGCTTCAATTGCACAACGCTGGACTGTCGAACCAGCGCGCGCAGTCTCGCCTGTTCAATCATTTACAATCCGTTGAGACCGGTTTCGCCTTGAATGTTCCACAGTAGCGCCATCCACACATCTATGTTGCGCAGGTGTTTTTATAACCCGAGAAATAACTAGATAAACATGCATTCCTGACCTGGAACTGGAGA